>CM071870.1:4700883-4766102 GCA_036759665.1 Gynandropsis gynandra
TTCTCTTTGGTCATTACCTCACGATTAGGCATCGTTTGGACTGGTTCCTCGTATGGCATGTTGATGTCTAGCTTCTTGAGACCTTCTATAGATCTGCCCACTTTCTCTTGGTTCTTACTGCTTACCAATCGTTGAGGATACGGTATTGGAGGTATGTACGCCGGAGGAGCAACGTATGGCTTATCTAAATCTGGTTCGACTCCTTCCATAATTGCTACCTTACCTCTTCCTCTATCCATGGATGTACCAGCAGCATCCCATCGCTCTTTTGAGGGCGGATTCTCATCCTCATTATCGCTGCACACAGAAATAGCATTCACATGCTCTCTTGGGTTAAGATCGGGCTTACCGGGAAGCTGTCCGGGATTCCGAGAGGATGAGGCAGCCTGTTGTGCTATTGAGTTTTCCAACATCTTCACATGTGTAGTGAGAGACTCCATCTGAGATCTAAGCTCCTGTTGTTGCTGCTCTTGCTTCTTCATAAATTCGAGCAATACCCCCTCTAGGTTTGATGAAACGGCTTGAGGAGGTTGAGGGCCTTGCGGAGCTTGCTGTGCTTGCTGGAGTTGTTGGTTGTTTTGCTGGAAATTATTCTGCCTTGGTGGAAACTCCGAATACCTTACCGGTTGAATCGTTCGGTATGACAAGTTTTGATGATTCCTCCAATTCGGGTTGTAAGTATAACCGAATTGCGTGTTGCCTTGCTGTTGGGCATAATTCATCTGTTCGTAATCCTCATGTACTGTGCATTGATATGCTACATGATCCGTATCTCCGCAATTCGCACAGTACATAGCATTCGCTGCATTACCCATGGCTCTATTCTGGTTAGGCTCATATAATCGACGAGTGCTATTAGGCATACCTCTCGGAGTTGACCACATGGTGTGGTTCATGGCGAGGTTATCAATCAGCTCGAATGCCTCCTCGACGCTCAGATCCATGAATGATCCTCTGGCAGCGTTATCCAACCTCATGCGGTGCTCATCTGAAATTCCGTTATAAAAAGTTTGGATAACGTACCACTGCTCAAGTCCATGGTGTGGACATAACTGTAGAAGATCCTTGAATCTACCCCACGCCTCAAACATAGTCTCTCCATCTCTGCATCTGAATGTTGTGATTTCCCCCCTCATCTGAATTGTCTTGCTCGGGGGAAAGAAGCGTGATAGGAACAGTGTGCAGAGCTGATCCCAAGTGGTGATAGATCCGGCGGGGAGTGATTGCAGCCAAATTTTCGCTTTTCCCCCCAATTAAGAAGGGGAAAAGACGCAGCAAGATTGCATCCTCAGAGACTCCATAAATTTTGAACGTACCTGAAAGTTTGAGGAAATCTCTGAGGTGCTGATATGGATCCTCATGGTTTCCACCCATGAATTGCTTCTGATAAAGCATATTTATCATTGCTGGTTTAATCTCGAATTGCTCTCTTGCAACAGCAGGCATCCTTATGGCCGTTTGCACGTTGTTCATGTTCGGCACCACGTAATCCCTTAGACGACGTGGTGGAGGAGCCTGTAATTCTCGTTGTTGAGGCACGAGTGGCTGTTGCTGCAATTGCCCCAAATTACCGAGAGGTAACTGAGCATGTTCATGGCCGTTCTGATTATCCATATTCTGTTGTTCTGACGGCTCTGTGTTGTCTTCTTCCTTACCCTTTCTCAGTAGTCTGCAAGTTCGCTCGATCTCTGGGTCGATTCTGAATAGACTAGAAGTGCCCTGCGACCTGGTCATACACCAAAAAGGGTGGAGGAGCCTGTGGTTCTCGCGGATGAGGCGCGAGTGGCTGTTGCTGCATTTGCCCCAAATTACCGAGAGGTAACTGAGCATGTTCACGGCCGTTCTGATTATCCATATTATGTTGTTCTGACGGCTCTGTATTATCTTCTTCCTTACCCTTTCTCAGTAATCTGTAAGTTCGCTCAATCTCTGGGTCGATTCTGAGTAGACTAGAAGTGCCTTGCGACCTGGTCATACACCAAAAAAAAGAACGAATGGAATTTAGGTAGAAAGAATCGAAAGTAAACAAAAGCAAAAATAAAAAATAAAAATAAATCAAGAAGGACTCAAGGTTCGAATCTAAGACGCGTTGACAATAGTCCCCGGCAACGGCGCCAAAAACTTGATGCGTATCAGAGTTAAATATAACCTAATCTACCCGCAAGTGCACGGCACGTGTGTAGTATTTTAGGTGTCGATCCCACAGAGACTATGCAACGCTACCTAAGAAAGAAGGTGAATAAGGAATGAAATACTGAAAGTAACTAAAGTACTAGGGTTCTAACGACAAGACAAACGTCCTAGGAATCCGGTTTCACCACAAGACTACCGAAACCAACGATCAACCTATCTATCATGCAATCCCAATTAAAGCTATCTAAGGCGGACGATCCTAACATGATATCTACCCTCTCTCAAGGCATAGACACGTGATCTAGACAAGCTGCCCCCTACTTTCGTGGCTGACACCATGAACTAAACCCATAAGCTCTATGATTCGCCCGTTCACCCTCAACCGTTGCTACCCTACTTTCGTGGCCTAACCTCGGTTGTTCTAAACCTGACTTTCTAGGACTAGAATTCTCCTTTCGGTCCTTCTCCTAACCCCTAACACATGCATCTACGTGGCCAGCGCAAACACAAGTAAATTGAAGTACTCAGATAAAGAATAGATAAACTAAAACGCGAAGATGCATTCAAAATAAATCAAAAGCGGTCTTGGGATAGCCAAGGGCTAATCCCTTCTCCTAGAACAAACAAACTACTCGCTCATGCGTCTGTAAAGAAACATAAACATAGTAGAAAGTCTAAGGAACATAAAAACCAAACAAAACCGAAGTGGCGGTGCTTGATCTCCAATGCTCCTCGCTTATCTCCTCGCAAGAATATCCTTAATCTTCTACTGAATTGTTCTCCTCTGTAAGCTTCCTGTAATGACGTCTTTTTGCCTCCTTTTAAGCCTCCTAAGTCGGTCCAATTGTTGCCCTAATTGCCCCACGAGTTCCCTTATGTTTTAAGTTAAGTTTACTTAAGTTTTGAGAGGTTCCGGGCCGCTACCCGCTCGGGTAATGAGTGTACCCGCTCGGGTGCGGCTAGGGCAGTTCGTGCGCGTCCTGTGGTGCTGGAATGGTGCCCGATCGGGCATGGCATGTGTGCCCGCTCGGGCACAAGGCAAAATGGTCCTAAATGCTTGCCCGAGTCGTGCTAAAAGAACATGAAAGCACGAAAGCAAGTAAAACGGATACGGAATCATACGTAAAACATCACATATGTATCGAAAACGTCTCCTAAATCATGCAAGAAATACGTATGAAAACGAGATGATCAGTACTCCATCAAGATAACATTCCATAAGCAGGAAAATCGTTAATTGTCCAGAACAAGATCATTTTCAATGTGAAATTTTGCTTCGCACTGTCGTCATAAGCAAGAATTCTATCATTCCACAAATATCTTAATTCATGAATCAATGGCTGCAAATAGACATTAAAACTTTTCTTCGGATTTTCTTGTCCTAGAATCAGTAACGTCAAAAACATTACTTCTCTTTTCAAACACATATCGGGAGGCAAATTATGAGGAGACTCTAGGAAAAGCATCTGACACCATTTCCACATATTGTTCGTCTATGTTTCATAAACAACTTCTTCATTTCTTTCTATTTCGTATGCTTCTTGCATAATATCTCTAACACCACAATTTTCAACATGAAATAACCAAACTTCATAATTCTTTACAAACCCCACCTTGTAAAGACGTTTGCAGACAATTTCTCGATTTTAATACTTCATATTTTTGCATCCTTTACAAGGACATAACATTATCCCGCGTTCTTGACGCAAAGGTTGAACCGATGCAAAACTCATGAACTGTTCCAATCTGTGTAAGAATTCTTGAGTAATTTCTTCGGTTACCAGATATTTTCTTCTATACATCCACTTTCTCGATCTATATACATCTCTATTTGAAGAAGGTGACATTTTTTGAAAATATATTTGTTTGTTGATAGCTTGGTGGTTTGATTTTGATCATTAAATAGTGTTTTTTAATGGACATCCGTTAGGAATTTCAACGGATACCCGTTGAAAATTGTAACAGATACTCGTTGGAAAGCCATGTTGAAATATCCCAACGGCAACCTCGAAAGTCACAATTCCAATGGCCATCCGTTACAATTTGCAACGGACGTCCGTTACAATGTGTAACGGGCATCCGTCGGCAATTTTTTTGGGGTTTCCAATGACCCTTCAACAGGCAATGGCAACGAATATAGTGCGTTGGAGGTCTGTGGCTAATCGTAATGGATTCTAATGGATATTAGCTCGTTGATCATTTTAGTTTGTTCGTTGGTGTCTATTAGAAAGAGTCATCAACGAACGAATCCATTGATCCGTCCGTTGAAAACAACGTGTTTTTTTGTAGTGTCTGATATATGACTCAAACGGTAAATACTTCTTAACAGAAGTAGAGAAAACTTGCCTATAGTGAAGAAGGCTGTGAGAAACATTCCTAAATGCTATTGTCAGCGAAACTCAATTCGCATTGGCTCACTGGAAACAAATTTCACCTGCAAGAATGCAAAAACAACCATTGATAGAAAAACATAAAACTCAAATGTGTTTCCTATTAAAATCACACTGAGAGCGAAAAGAGACAAAACCTGAGCCGAATCCTCCACCAAGTTCAATTATACATGCTAGTTAAACTATACATTGAGAGCGAAAAGAAACATCATTTTTTCACATGCATTATGCACTTGCTTGTCTCTTATGTTCCCTATGTTTAGCTGTGCATTTGAAGAAAAGAAAAACAACAAAACATATAATATACTGGCTCATTGGAAACATGTAGGTTTCTCAGGTTGAATTCAAAATGGAAGAGAATATTTTAGATCGCTTAAAATCGACAACTATAATGAAAAGATGATATTGGATGAAGCTTCAATGATTACCTTGTTGATTTTCAATGGCTCTATAATCACATATGTTATAACATTTGAATCCATCATAATGACATCGGATTGAACCTTTAGAAAATATTTTAAACACTAATGATACTCGTAGATATATGAAATACTCACATCTGGGGCTCTCAAAGATCAACACAACATGTTCTAACATGTCCCTAAGATATAATAATCTTAAAATACACATTGAAGAGGTAAAATCCCGGTCAAATGCGAAATTTTAAAAAATATACCATCAGATCTTGTTCGTCAAATACATCATTCCCATGCTTCCTAGCTCTAATTTCCCCACCATAGTGGAATGGTATCCTCGGATTGAATTTCCATTATTTACTTAAATTTTCCGTTTTAGGACTAATTCATTTCCGTTATTCACAAACTAAAAGGGCCTAAGCTAAATAGAAATACTACGGAAAATCAAGAACATAAGGGATGGTACCTGATGTGTCTAAATTTCCATGGTTTCAACCTGCATGAGACAACATATTAGTATAGTTTAAACCCAAAGAAATACAGGCAAAACAAAGAATTACCTCGTCCTCTCCGTGCATAGAAAATAAAAGCCGATCATTTGCATATAAGAAGAGGAAGGGTCTGGAGGCCGAATTTCATCGACCTAAATCCATGAATGCTATACATCATCCCGGTGCCCCTTAGCTCTCACTGCCCCACCATGTTGGAATGGTATCCTCGGTTTTGATCATTGCTCCCCATTCCGGAAAAATATAAACCCTTGCTTCTATCCCCCTCTGCTCCATGAGCAGAAAACCTACCAACCAGAAAGGCGAGAAAATACGAAAAGCCTGCAATGGCTCTAACGTTCTTCAAATTAATAGTTGTCACCAGTTTGTGGTCGTGTGATCCTACAGCCGATTACCTGTTTGTAATCATCCTCCTTTTGCCTTTTCTAAATAACTTTCTCATTTAAGGTTTAGACACGGTGGATAAAGTAAAACACCAATCACGAAATGAATTTCATGTTGAACATCTACCTTGAACATTGACAACGCCCCTCATATTTGTGCATTTTCCATCACAAAAGAAGCTTTGTGATTATGCATCTATTGGATCTAAATGAGACACCACCAACCCGTATTTATGTCAATACATATTGAGAAAAATAATGCCAACTGTATTTCAGGAATCAAGATTAATCTAATCTACTGCTTAGGACACGTACAAGTTATTGCCTCAACCTCGCGATTATGAGACAAACAATGTTGAATCTACAAATGGAAAAAATATATAACACAAACAAATGTAAATCGACCATTACCAAAAACATAATTGATCCGCTTCACTACAGGTTTCTAGCATGGATACTGCTTTAAAGGTTCACAAGTCGATACCTGAACAGAGAATTTGTTCGAATTGATGTGAAGATCATCAAAGAGCCGAGCTAAATCATCCACTCTCTATTTTGACTCAGAAACACAGGCATGCCATCAAGATCCTGGGACGAAGCTCCTCAAGAACGGGACCCCAATTCAAAAGTGGTATACAAGCAATTCGAACAAAACATAAAATGATCTGTTTGGCCGGGTTTTTTTCCGACATAGCGAGAATTTAAATGAATACATGCGAAATAAACCATTACCTGGTTTTGTGTCGTGCGAAGAAAATAGAAGAAGAACAATTGCTTATACGAAAAGGAAGGGTCTAGAGGCCTAAATCCATGAGTGTGATACATTATACCCGTGCTGGCCTAGCTCTCTTACTGCCCTACAATTCTAGAATGGTATCCTCGGTTTCGATCATTGATCCCAGTCTTTTTCTCCATGATCTGACGCGTAGCTATCCGCTCCTTCTCCATCAGCAGACGCACGGCTATCCTCTTCTTCTCCGTGAGCATACGCAGAAACAGATGGCTGAAGCATTGATTTAATGAGAAGTGCGAGGTCGCAGGTACAACGAATTCGACGAGAATGTGAAGCAAGTCAACAGCGATTGCATTAACTAAGAGGGAGATGAAGAGGAAGAGTCACGCAGCAGAAGGAAGACAAACAGGAAGAGGGGATGAATCTGAAAAAAAAACCGGACGTTAAGGGTCACCAATGTGAAAGGAAGGCTACGGGGGATTTTTTCCTCCTCCATTGACGTGGCAGCACCAGAGGGGAGGAAAAATCTTCCTTTTTATATATGATGATGATGATTATTATTATTATTATTATTATTATTATTATTATTATTATTATTATTATATAAATTAAATTAAATTTATGTATGATCTAATTGATTTTGATCAATTGTATAGTTTTAATTGTTATAAATTGTTTAGGATTATATAGTTATTGGTATCCATGTTTTGATGGTTAGGTGTTGGTATCTTCTTCAGCTTCAAATTCTACCTCTACGAATGCAACATACATCAAATTTATAAAAAAAATCAAATGAGATTGGAAGAGAATTCGGTATATTAATCTATCCAAATAATTTAGACAAAATTCAATGCAAGTTATGTGGGAAGGTTATTTCTTATAGAGTTTCTAGGCTGAAACAATATGTAGCAAAAATGTAAGAAAATGTTTCTACATGTCCTAAAGTGACAAGTGAGCAATGCAAAAAATTTAGGATAGCAATCAAAGAAGCAAAAACAAAAACGATCTCTAGTGAAAGATCTGAATAAGGTTGGAGAAAAAAAATCTTGTGTATTTGGTCCTATAGATTGATATGTTTTGTTTAATTTAGAATCTTCTAAAAGTTTAGGATCGACATTGAGGCAATAAAATATTCAGGATGCATTTCTACAGAGAGGTTGAAAAAGGTTCATGAATACATTGCTAGATGGATTTACACTCATTGTGTTTCTTTTAATATGATTGATAATGATGAGTTCAAGATGTTCGTTGAAGTGATTAGATTATATGGATCCGGTGTTACACCACCAAGTCAATACCAACTAAGAGAGTCGTTATTGAAGTCTGTGGTCGAAAGAATGAAAGATATAGTTAAGGAACAAGAAAAAGAATGGAGTTTGAATGGAATTTTGGTTATGATAAATGCTTGGACAGATTAAAAAAAAAAAGTGGATTATTATGAATTTGTGCATCAATTGTAGAAAAGTAAGATCATTTGTTTCTTCTAAATATTGTTCAAGTGAGGCACATACGGGACAATTCATATTTGAATATGTGAAAGAAGGCATTCAGAAAGTTGTTAAAGAGTGTGATGCCAGGGATGTTTTGGACATCTTGTGCAACTCATACAATAAATTTGATGTTCAAGAGCATTGCAAAGTTTAAGGAGACAATAGAAAGTGCTAAGGCTTTTCACAATTTTTATTTATACCCACAACAAGACATTATCAATTATGTGAGTTTATACTAAGAAGAGAGATATTGTAAGTGTACAGAGTTTGGATGTTAAACAAGAGGTTTGAAGATGATGTTTGCTAGTAAAGAATAGACCGATTCCAAATGTTCAAAGCATCCTAAGGGAAATGAAGCATATGCTACGGTGATGAGTTTCTCGTTGTGGAATGGTGTAACTTTGTTTTTGAAAGTATTTGCGCCTTTGGTTAGAGTGCTTTCGTTAGAGTTCTTCGATTAGTTGATGGAGATGTAAAACCATCAATGGAATTTTTGCATGGAGAGTTGAAAATAGCTGAAAATGAGATATGTGTGTCATATAAAAATATCGAGAAGATTTATAAACCGATTGTTAACATCGTCGACGAAAGGATCAGAGGAAGGCTTGATAGTCCTCTATATTTGGTGGCATGCCTTTTGAATCCTTACTATAGTTATAAGGATTCGACTATTCAATCGGATGACAATATGGTAAATGTTATGTTTAAGTGCATGAAATCCTTTTTTCAAATAATCCTAAAGCTCAGTGTTTATTAATTAATATCGAACTTCCTAAGTACAAAAAAAATTTGAAAACCATTTGTCATCAAAAGATGGGAGAAAAATTATATGCTTTAGGTTTGTTTCTACATCAATTTCATTCTTATAAATCCTATATAATGTTTTCACATTATTTATTCTTTACATCGTATTCCACATGAAAAAATTTAAACATGCTTGAAAAACGTAGACGTAAAGTAAGAAACAAAGAGAAAGAAAACTATAGATCGGATTCTTTTAGACCCATTATTGCATTTACTATATATATATATATATATTAATATTAGAAAACCCTTGAGAAAATCATGTGTTTAGTCAACAACCAATGATCATCATGCAAATGTATTTTCATGGCATAGTTGTCTTAAAAAAATATCCCTTATTAAATTGAGATTGATTAATGTAATAATAATGATCATTTACTTAAATATAAAGAAAAGATGATATTATGAATTAACGTATCAAGAGGCTTTCGCACCTCTTTTGGTTTCTTTCGTTCAACCTAAAAACCATCAAATCTCCATCATCCACTTTCGTCGGACGAGTCTTGGAAAAGAGTCCTTAGACCATTCAAGAAGATCTCCATCACCCTTCTATCTCTATCCATCGTCAATGGACGAGTTTTTTGAAGAGTGCCTTTAGGCCAATCAAGAAAACCTCCTTAACCCGACGAATCCCATTAGAGCGTTCGAGTTTCACGGATTCTCCATACGCGTCATGAGCTCCAATCCTGAGGCGTGTAGCATTTTGGTATCAGAGTCCGGTTCAAAGACCAAAGGTACACTTGTATCCCTTTGAATTCATTTTATCATACTAATCTATATTGTCTTGTTATTAAATTAAAAAACAAAACAAAAACTGGAGAGGATGGCCAAACAAGGAGAACATTCGGCACACAACAAACTTAACATGATCATGCAAATGCTCCAACAAATAAAGTCTCGGATGAATCACCTTGAAGAAGGATGGAGGCAACGTATACATGACGCACCATCAGTTCATGAAAACAGTATGGACAAAGTAGAACAACCAGCTCCCCAACCTAGACGACGTGAAAGTCAAACCCCACCACGACATGATCTTACGGAGGAGGATGAAGACTTACCGAGATGACCAAGGCGACACCACATCTTTTGCGAGGATGAATATTCTGATGAGGAGCCATCTCAGAGAGAGACATGAATAGGTCGGTAACAATTTGAAATTAAAACCATCGACCTTTTCTTGACATGTTAACCGGAAACCTATCTCGATCGGGAGAGGCAGATGAACAATATTTTTGAGTGCTACATGTATACAGAGCATAAAAATGTGAAGTACGTCGCGGTTCGACTCACGGATTGAGAGTTAAGCACTCGAAGACGTACCAAACGTGAACAAGTCTCCTCGGGAGGAGAAATGAAAGCCCTTATGGATAAAAGATACGTACCCCACACTTCTATCAAGAAATTCAACGAAAAATATAGAAGATTAACCCAAGGAAGTAAAACTGTCGAAGAATACTTCGATGATGGCTCAATTCTTAAACGAACTAAACGAATAGCTAGAAAGGTAGAAATACAACACTACCACGACCTGCAAGACATATTTCATTTTTCAATTGAAATTGAGCTACGACTAAAAGGAAGTAAGCAATGATCCGAGGAAGCAAGCAATGATCCGAGGAAGGACGGAGCCCACCAAGTCGATCGAATAACCCCTAAGGATGTCGGAGAAACCAAGGATGGACGATCAATCCAAAGGAAAGGCTCCAGAGACATCAAGGGATGTTAAAGGAGAAGGTACAAACTAATACCTTCGAAACCAATTCATACCCATGAGCTTGTGTGTTTCAAGTGCAAAAGAATAGGGCACATGGTACGAGATTGCCCAAATCCACGAGTCATGATTCTTGCCGATCATGGAGAATACAAGTCTGCAAATGAGGAAGAATCGGACAAACATAAAAGTGATGAGATCGAGTACCCAAAATGTGGAGAGCTACTGGTAACACGATGCATCCTGAGCACAATGGTAAGTCCTCAAGAGACGGTCCAAATAGAGACGACTTCCACATAAAATGTCTTGTAAAGGATAAGGTATGTGAACTCCTTATAGATAGTGGGTCCTATACTAATGTTACAAGCGCCTATATGGTGAAGAAGCTAGGTTTGGAGACAAAGAAGCAATCTTACCTGTATAAACTACAATGGCTCAACAATCAAGGGGAGCTCAAGGTAACGGAACAAGTCATCGTGCCTTTCAACATTGGCAAGTATCATGATGAAGTACTTTGCGAATGTTGTGCCAATGCAAATCGGACACATTCTACTAGGGCGGCCATGGCAATTCAACCATGAGGTAACCATGACAGAAGGTCAAATTTATATTCCTTCGTCGTGAACAAAGGAAGGTAATACTAGCATTCCTTAGTCCTTCGCAAGTATATGAAATGAAATTAAAGCTAAATCATGAGGACAAACGAAAATCGAATTTTTATATTAAAGCTAATATGGTTTCTAAGGCTTTGAGCAATCAAAGCTCGATATTACTAATGATCTATAAAGATGTCTTGATAGGCCAGGAACGTCAGAGTATCCCACAAAATCTCCAACATACTAGAAAAGTACCACGACTTGTTTTCGAGGAGATACCAATTGGATTCCCACCCTTATGAGGTATAGAACATCAGATCGATTGCATTCTAGGGTCATGATTGCCAAAATGACCAGCATACCGCATGAACCCTAAAGAGATAAAGGAATTACAATTTCAATCCAAGAGCTAATGGATAAAGGCTACATCCAATAAAGCCTAAGTATGTGCATTGTTCTCGTACTCCGTGTACCAAAGAAGGACAGGACTTGGCGAATTTGTATCGGCTATCAAGCGATCATTAACATCACGATCAAATGTCGACAGCCCATCCTGAAATTGGATGACATGCTTGATGAGCTAAGTGGGGCAAGGATCTTCTCAAATATCGATCTCAAGAGCAGATACCACCAAGGCCGCATGAAAGAAGGCGACGAATTGAAGACAACCTTCAACATGAAGCAAGGATTGTACGAGTAGCTCGTCATGCCTTTCGGGATTTTCAACACCTCTGGCACATTCATGAGACTCATAAACCATGTTCAACTAATTTGTATTATTGGATTTTTCCATGATATATACGATATACTACATTTTTTATCACATACAAGTTCATAAAAATATAGATTTTATTACAAAAATATACATTATAAAAAATATCAATCACATAAATATTCATAAAAATCATACAATTTTAACTAAAAAATATATGTTTTAATTAAAAACAACTAATGCAATTAGTAAGAGACATAAAAAAGGCGTCATTTTGAATACTCATAATATCAAATATACCCTTAAAATGCTATAGAACTTTACGCATACCCTCGTAAACCTAATAAAAAAATGGAAAAAAGACATATGTGCCCTCATATTTTGTTAGTGAAAACACATAGAGTTTTGACATTTTTGTTAGTGAAACGAAACCTATTTCAAATTTGAGAGGAAGGAAACGGAGTTGAGAGCGATTTCCTACCATTTTCGAGCGATTTCCTACCATTTTCGAGCGATTTCCTTCCATTTTCGAGCGATTTTCAGGAATTTTGAGCGCTTTTCAACAATTTTTTTCAAGCGATTGCCAACGATTCTTTTAGCCATTTTCAGTAATTTCCAACGATATTCAACAATTTCGAGCGATTTTCAATGATTTCGAGCGATTTCCGAACAATTTCCGGCAATTTCAAACAATTTCCGCGATTTTGGATCGCACAGGATCATACTGGATCGTAGTGGTATTTTGAGAATATCAATATTATAAGGGTATTTTTGAAGTTAATTTTTTAACTTTAAGGGTATTTTTGAAGGTTTGAAGTCAAAATACAATTTTAAGGGTATTTTTAAAGTTACCCCTTTTGAACAAGTAAATTTCGTGTTTTCAAACAAATAAACAAAAAAAAATAGGAGAAATAGTTTGTGTCCTATGCAAAATCTCTCCCATGTCCGAGTGTTGGTGACCCGAGCCATGAGAGCTTTGATTGGAACTTCATTACAAGTTTAATAGATAGTATGAATAAACTCGAGATAGCTATGATCACGTTTGCAACTGTTGTTTCACTCTATCAAGTGCAACTTCAGCCGCGGCCAAACCACATCAGCAAACGTGTTTTTCGTCGAACCAAACATGCTTTGTGTGAATGGGAACAACAATTTCATACAGTTAAGGATTCTTGTTCCTGCAATGCTGTCGAAGTTGTATCTGACGCCTTTATTATACCATAACATAACAGCATGTTATAAAATATATAACTATCAGATTACAAGACAGCCAGGCAACTAATACCAACGTTTTCTAAGCATATTAATTTACCTATGGTATGGCCATAATCAAATTATCCTTTTTGTTTTTTGGTATATGTCGAACTGAGCTTTGATAAATACCAGCATCAGAGTATTATCAAAACAGCGATGAGGTTCACTATTTGTCAACATTTTCTTTCAGCAGAAGTATGAAGGAACACAAATACATAACAGTATCTTTTCAAGTGAGAATGAAGTGAAGATTACGTCTTATGTACAATGCGGAAGCATCTGACATTCAATCTGGTTAAAACCCATAAGCAAAATCCAATCCAAGTTAAAGCAAATGAAAATGTAAAAAGAATTACCAAGAACTGATGCAGAAGAATGTACATATTTGACGCATGGCAGGTACTTGCTCTTAGGTGCTTGAGTTACCAAGATCGAAGTCCATGGTATAATCATATCCGATTGTTGGAATGACAGAGGCCATGAACTTCGAGAAAAGGAAGAGGTACCTAGTGGAGAGCAACCGATGATAACAGTAAGTAGAGAGATGGAGCAGCGTAACCACGGATTTGGTTGAACACGTTATATGTGACACAACTTACTTGTCAACTTTGGGTTCTACTCCACGCGACATCAGCACGTCAACGATTTTTTTTATGACAGCCCCATGTCTGCAGGGATGAACTGAAGCGTGTTTCCCTGGCAAGTGAGGATGATCTTCAATTGTCACCTGTACGGTTTTTACAGAAAGGTTTACCCAAAAAACTTGTTGTCGCAAGCCAACAACTTGAGCAAACTAAACTCCATAACACTGCTAATCCCACAAGTGATAAATAAAAGAAATTCTATATTGATCAAACTCAGAGGAAAGAAAGAAAGAAATTGATGGTTTGTTAAGAAATCCAATCGATGCCGTAAAGATTCTTGTCTTACCCTTTTACGAGCATGGTCTTGGCTAACATCCTCCAGAACAAGCTCAGGCTGCAGCAGCATCTTTGACTACGAGACATACCAATAATATTAAGGTAAATCACACAAAGCATAAACATGTACCAAAAAACTATGTCGGATAAGAAAAAACAAGTATTTTAGTCAGTATCAGAATTTGAAAACTATGGGTGTTGAATGAGAGGCAAACCTCATCATAGCCAGTCAGGCAAACACGAGGAGTTTGATAATACTTGTCATACCTAAAGCAATGAGAACAAATGTCAACTCACCTATTGAGCCTAAAACTATGCGAATGGCTGTCTTTAAAGTTCTCAAACAAGCATATTAATGTACTCAAAACGTTTAAGAATTTTATTTTATACAACAAATATACATGTATCTTACGTGATGCTGACATCATATTTTCGGGTTCGAAGAATATTATCATCATCAGGTTCACAAGCAACGAGATAACTTGACTGAAGAGTTGCCTGAGTCGAGGAAAAGAAGGAAAAACAGAAATAGTTTAAAAGAGGTGGTAGACTGTGAAATTGAAGAAATAAAAAAATAAGCTATTAAATGAAGGAAAAACAGTCCTATTCCCTTGATAGTCATGCCTTTAGTCCTATTCCCGTCGTTTTGATTCCCATCATATTTTCCCCATCGATTTGTAGTTTCCATCATATTCTCCCTTTAATTATCAAAATCTGTCTAAAACCTCCTCCATTAATTATCCGTTAACCGACCCGATTTTGACCTAATTTTGACCCAATTTTGATTTTAATTTTGACCCAAATATGACTCAATTTTGACCTAATTTTGACTCGATTTTGGCTCGATTTAATCCCAATTTATACTTAATTTTAACAAAAATTTTAACTTAATTTTAACTCGAATTTTAACAATAAATCAAGTTAATTATTCAATTTAATCAACTCACTTGATTTAATTGATTTCGAATAAAATTAAGTACGATTTTTTTTACTTGAAACCAATTTTAATTCAAAATCGACCCTAATTTTAACTCAATTTTAACTCAAAACCGATTCAAATTGACCCAAATTATTATCTCAATTTTGAATCGATTTTCCGAATTTTTATTTAATTTTGACCGATAAAATTAAGTACGATTTTTATTTAATCCGTAATTTTAACCCAAAATCGGCCCCAATTTTAACTCAATTTTACTTAATTTTAACCCAAAATTTTAACTCAATTTGTACTTAATTTTAACCCAAAATCGATCTCAATTTTAACCCAAAATCGACCCTGATTTTGACTCAACTTTAACCTAAAACCGATCCAGTTTTAAGTCAAAATTAAGTAAAAATTCGGATTAAATCGAGTCAAATTGAGATCATAATTTGGGTCAAAATTAGATCGGTTTTGTTTAAAATTGAGTCAAAATTGGGGTCGATTTTGGATTGAAATTGGTTTCAAGTAAAAAAAACGTACTCAATTTTATTCGAAATCAATTAAAACAAGTAAGTCGATTAAATTGAATAATTAACTTGATTTATTGTTAAAATTCGAGTTAAATTTAAGTAAAAAATTTGGTCAAAATTAAGTACAAATTGGGATTAAGTAAAAATTCGGATCAAAATTAAGTAAAAAATCGGATTAAATCGAGTCAAAATTGAGATAATAATTTGGGTCAAAGTTGGATCGGTTTTGGGTTAGAATTGAGTCAAAATTGGGATTGATTTTGGGTTAAAATTAAATAAAAACCGATCAAAATTTGATCGGTTTTGGATTAAAATTGGATCGGTTTTGGGTTAAAATTGAGTCAAATTTGGGTTCAATTTTGGGTTAAAATTAGGGTCGATTTAGGGTTAAAATTGGGATCGATTTTGGGTTAAAATTACGGATTAAGTAAAAATCGTACTTAATTTTATCGGGTCACAATTAAATAAAAATTCGGATTAAAACGAGTCAAAATTGAGATCATAATTTGGATCAAAATTGGATCGATTTTGGGTTAAAATTGAGTCAAAATTGGGGTCGCTTTTGGTTTAAAATTGGTTTCAAGTAAAACAACCGTACTTAATTTTATTCGAAATCAATTAAATCAAGTAAGTTGATTAAATTGAATAATTAAGTTTTGGTCAAAATTAAGTATAAATTGGAATTAAATCGAATCAAAATTAGGACAAAATTGATTCATATTTGGGTCAAAATTAAAATCAAAATTAGGTCAAAATTGTGTCAAAATCGATTCGATTAACGGATGGGGTTTTAGGCAGATTTTTGATAATTGAGGGGGAATAGGATGAAAACTAAAAATCGAGGGGAATACGATGAGGGTCAAAATCGAGGGGAATAGGACCAAAGCATTATTTTCAAGGGGTAATAGGTTGTTTTTCCTTAAATGAACCACGATCCAAGCCCTTCTTCAGGGATACATTCAATTTATTTTCAGCATTATTCAACTTATTTTCAAATTTAAAATAAAGTTGATCCTGGAGCAACTAGAACTCATACGACTTAGCTCAAAAGTACTAATCATAGAGATGTAAGGAGAAAAAGGCTTGATAAGAAGACACATGGCTTAGTGAGACCAAAACGAGACTAACTTACAGGATCATTTTCTATAATGTTATTGGTCTCGTCAAACTCTTCCATATCCGGAATATCTTCCTCCTCCTCATCTCTGAAGTATGTCGGTATTGACTGAATAGTGCTTTTGCTTTTGTCTAAGGCATCCATGGATGGCAAATTTTCGTCTTCCTTGCCTTTATCTGCAACAAATTTAAGATGAAATTTAAGCAGAAAGGAAAAATTCAGAAATGCTAATCTATTCCACAAAGTTCACCTTTGGGTCTCCCATGGGTAGCTAGCCAACCATCGTTATCTTCCTTTTCAAGCAAAACTTCACCTCCAGCAGCTTCATATTCTTCTTCCACAGATGCAGCTCGTCATAAACAGGGTACTCTTAAGCCGAAGAAAATACATACACATAGAACTAATACTCATGGGTATGAAGAACTTCCAAGCTATAGAAAAGTTATACTGACATTTCTACTTTACCATTTCTAGTATTCAAGAACTGTTTGTCTGGGGGCAAGTCTGGCTTTCTCTTACTTAGATTGGATGACCCGATTCCCTGACAAGAACGAAGAGCCATTAAAAGCCAGAATTAGACAGTAAGCTCATGACACACTAAGTAACTCAATGAACTATTAAAGGAGAAATTGCACTGAACAATAAAAGAAGCGCTGAAACTTGATAAAGTAGAAAACACAGCCAATACATCGCCAACTCAATAAGCTATTTTTCTTGAACGAAATCCAGCCTAACCAAAAAAGCATAAAGATATGTCTTGCTCCAAACAAAGCAACGTCCTTAGCTTCTGATTATTATGACTCCATAAAACGTTTATAAGTTTCAGGTTTTAGTCTCTTCAAACGATCTGATTAATTGTCGTTCTATATAAATACAACGTGATCCAAAGTTCCTTCCTATCATCTATAATTAACGTAATTCATAACTTGAGCTGACCAACCTCATATAGACAGACAGCATCAAAAAGATGGATAGTCATACACTTCGTTCAGCCAAAAAAAAAGAAAATCCGACTAATGAAATCTCAATCTGACAAATCACCGCCCAAGCAAACAACTTTACTTCCAAATCCAGAGACCCATCTTCCTCGACGAGCAAGTTCATATTAAAACTCCTACACCGTAAAAGAGGGAATTCGCCACACGAAATTGGAACGATCTAAAGTTCGAAACTAACCAGGACCAGGTAGGGCACTTGGAGACGAGATTATCACCAGCGAGAACGAACTCAGTGACGCTGAGTACTCACTTCTCCTTGAAAGCAGAGACAGTACGAAGTCCTGTAAACCTCTCCACTATCCCTTTGAATGCTTCGTGAAACTTTTGCGATTGCACCATTGCTACAATCAATATGAATCCCGATCCAATAATTGATTATCAATGATCCATTTCTCAAATCGCAGAAAATTGCGAACCCTAGATGAAGCTGATGGCAAGATCGCGAAGGAAAATCTCCCGAGACTCTGTCCATTCAGTTATGTCGTCTCTCCTTATAATACTATTTAAAGTTGCATAAATTTCAACTAACATTGTATTTTCAGATTTACCTCTCTATTTCCAGTTTTTTAAGTTTAATTCCTTGATCCATTTAAAATTGGTCTCATATTTTTAAAAATTTTAAAAATTAAAATCACAAATCGTAAAACAATAAAAGAAACAAATAAATTTAGTGTTAAAAAATCAACCCTAATAAATGCTAGTATTACTATCAATTGGAACTTTTATTGATTTTTTTCCTTGATAATATTCTTAACTAACATGAAATTATTAGGAACAAAGTTAGCTTTGAAATTCTCATCACCAACATTACTGTTAACGAATATTATATATTTTAGTTTATTTTTAATCAAAAGGATTAACAAATAGTATAGATTTTTGTATTTACATATCGAAAACATATCTGAATTTATGTTCAGATATCAAACGTTTAATATATCACATAAAAAATAGGTTTTTATTATATTAGATTATACTTAATTAGTTGACTAATTTCACATAATCTAATAATTAAATAGCCATAATATTCGTTTTCTTATCAAATGTTTTTTCAATATAAAAGAGTATGTAGAAACGTGTTCCATTGTTGTTAATTTTAATGTTTTCTAAAATAATAAAAGAATTACTAATAAGTTAGAAGAACTTATCCAACTGGAATGGATCGTTTAAAACCAGCCTAACTAGATTAATCCCAAATAAATCACACAAACAAAAATTATAATCCATTAAATTAAACTATTTTAGTTATTAATTAGTTAGTTTTGAATTGATGAAACGGATTAATAACTATGATAGTCTTAGTATCCACGAGCATCAGCTATGATTCATGTGCGATAATAGAATCTGATTGGGTTATATTGAACATAAAAAAGATAAGGTCTTAATTGAACTTTTTAATAGAGATAAAGAACTAAAGTGATATTTAAGTCTTTTATACAATCTAAATAAATCTAAAGTTAGCGGAGGAATAAAGTTCCACTTCAAATTCAGAGCCGGCCTTGAAAAAACGGTAGGATAATTTTATCTGCTTAACGAAAAAAAAAAGTCTTTTTCTTTTTGCCTTCTCGGCGACCTATCTCTTTCGATCAAAGCTGACTTCGGGATTTTGTTGCTGATCATTCATATCGAGGAAACGGGTACGTTTGATCTTTCCCTACTGATCTGAATTGGGAACTTACGATGTCGACATAGCAGATGATCAACTAGGTTTATCTGTTTCGTGAATCCAATATCTGATGGAGAAACAATATTTTCAATCTCGGTTAAAGTTTCGAACTTGAGTGAAATTCAATTCGAGACGAATCGAAGCATCGCAATATTTCGCGTAGATTTCGACGATGATCATTCAGTTGTGTCTATGGCACTAACTTCAATAATCGGACAGGTTTCCTAGGTTTGGTTTGTTATTGTAGAAATTGAACTGGAGTTTAGGTTCTGTTTCTTTTGTGAAATTGGCAATGATTACAGAGAAGGTGATTATTATGGTCGATGATACTGCTTTTGAGTCTGAGGGTGGATCCAATGTGGTTTCTATTGTTTATCTCAATAGATTACCAAAGATGAGCATATCTTGACTGAAATGGTTTGCTACTGATTTGTTTGAAGTGGTCAGTATAGGAAGATGCCTTCTGTAAACTCACAACAATGGCAGGAGAAGGCTAGTGGTTTCTTTTCTTCCTCAGGTAAGATTATTGAACTATATCTGGTTTCTCTGTTCTTGTCTATTAGGTTTGTTTGTGTGTTTATTACGGTGGACACAAATTAAGAGGTTTAACGATTTAGGGTTGAAGCTTAGGGAAGCTGGGCAATCAGCTGGCACATTTGTTGGGGAAGTTGCTAAAGATGCGAAAGTAAACGTCACTGATGCCGCAGAACGGGTTGGATTCTTGTTCAAAACCCGTTGGGCACTCCTTCAGCAGCCTTCAACCAGACATGCTGTGCAGGAACGCCTCTTAACAGCGGCAGCCACCACCGGAACCTTGGTGAGAAAGGGAATAACCGAGACAAAGGAAAAGGTCTCGGTTGGAAAGACCAAAGTGGAAGAGGTTTTAGCTTATTCTGTTTTCTCGACTTCCTCAGTAGGACATTAAATTGATATATTCTAACTCCATTATGTACACAATTTGGTTATTATGCTAAATGTTTTTCCCTTCAGGTAGCGAAAAAGACTGCACAAAAAAGCAAGACCATTTTGACGGATATAGAAAGGTGGCAAAAGGTATGAAATTCTTTGATTAGATTTCTGCCTTTGCATTGAGTTTAGCTTCTAATATCGTTTCTTAATGAACTTGCAGGGAGTCGCCAGTTCTGATGGTGAGTATTTTATTTTCTATATCATCTTAAAGGGATAAATCGTCAAGATAATCGATATGATAGCACTCTTTCAGCATATTTCAAATCCTTCGTACAACCAAAGCATCTTGATTACAAGCTGATCTTCTTAAGTTTTGTTAATTGAATTTTCGAATTTAGAATTTCCAGACTCATTTAGAATCTTAATTTGATATTTGAGATTCCGAGATGTTGCAGCTACGAGTCTCTGTTGGTGGAGCCTTTTTCGTAAAATCCAATAGATGTTATACAATATTTTCCAACTGTAATTAAGGATCTTTTTTTTTTCCTCAGCTCAAAGTTAACTGGGAAAAGTTTGAAACTTGAAAATAATTTTAACTGTGTGACCATTTTGGCCATAGTTTTTGGAGTCCCAATTGAGATCATTGTTGCTCGTCAAGAATCAAGCAGACCTATTCCATTCATATTGATTAAATGTGCAGATTATCTTATATCATCAGGTGAGAATGTTTTCTTTAGAACACTGCTGCTAGATTGCATGGTAACTTGGATTGAGTAATAATCAGGCGATACTTTATGTCTCAGGATTGAATTCACCAAACTTGTTCAAAGCAGAAGGAGATAAAAAGTTGATTCAGCAATTGGTTTCAGCTTATAATCAAGGTAGTGGATTACGTAAAGGTTCTTCATTATAGAATTCTTTCAGTCTTTTGGGTTTACGGAAAACACATTATGGATCACTTGCTTGCAGATCCTGGTGCCCCAATACCCGAGGGAGTGAGCCCGGTTGATGTAGCTGCGCTAATGAAATGCTATCTTGCAAGCCTCCCTATGCCACTTTCTACCTTTGAGCTTTACAACGAGATTAAAGATGCTCGGTCTAGCGTACACAGAATGAGAAACACGCTCCAGAAGCTTCCAAATGTAAACTATGTGACCTTGGAGTTCATAACGGCGCTTTTGCTTCGTGTCAGCCAAAAGTCGCTACTGAACAAGGTAGAAAAAATATCTTAAACCACATTATATATGCATCGCATGGAGACTACCATTTTTGTGTTATTAAACTCAAATAGAGGGTTTTGAGTAAGATGGATCATAAAAAAGAAATAAGAATTTTGACAAGACAGAAGCTGTGGATGCTGTAATATGATAACTGAAGAATCATTGTTAACATATTTCCAACAGATGGATGCTCATAGCCTAGCCATGGAGATGGCACCACTGATTATGTGGAGAGATGGAGAGAGGCCCGAGTCTTATCGTGAATGCTGGAAACGGTCATCAAAAAGTCCTAAGAAAAGCAATGATTTTGAAACGGCTTCTGCATGGGACCTGCTCTCAGGTAAAGCTCAAAGAACACTATTCTAAAGGAACAGTGGCATCACAGTTAAAGATCATTATCATTAACCATCTGTGTTTACGGATACAGATGAAGGTGAAGATCTAGACGGCGCCTCTTCCATCCCTCTGGACGACAACATGCAGATTGATTTTGGTACAGTAGAGGTTGTTCAGTGCCTCATAGAGCATCACAACGCCACTTTCACTGACGCAGATGAGACTACATGAAGGTGAATGAATGAATCAGAGGTTACACTGACCACTTAGCCAGAATAAATGCCCAAATGATGGATTGCACTTGGAAGAAGAAGCATTAGGTTATGTGAAGATGACTCTGTAGTGGTTTCAGTTTGGAGGATTGGTCTCTGTATATCTTAGAGCTTAAATTAGCTAATTAGGCAATACTTATGTTTTTTTTTTCTCTTACAGAGATTGGGTTTGTCTGTATTGTTTGACCAAGTAGCAAGTTCTTGAGAGATATAACAGAACAGCTGTATGTTTTGTTCTTTGTTCAAGTCCTTGTCTGCGAAATTGGTCTTGCATTGTCTATTTAGGATTCATTGGTTAAAGATTCTGGTGATGACTCATTCGATGATCAGTTCTTTATTAATTCTTATTAATTCAAATGCGGCTTCATTTTAGTCTGTATAATCTTCAGATCTTTCTGAAGAGAAATGAGAGAAAAACAGAGGAACAAGATGGTAAATTTATCAGACATGAGAAGTCTTTCGCCTAACAAATGAAAAGTCAGCAGATTTGATTAAAAAAATATGAGCTTCTTCTGCTCCAATCCTTGTCGCGATCAACGATGATGATTCATGTTTTTAGAAACCTTCAGAACTGAAAAAGACAACACTAACCCCTTTGAAATTTCTTCTTCTTTTTCTAAATCAAATAATTCTACATTGCTTAATTCACTTCATTCTCTCTCTCTCTCCTGTTGCAACATGGATACAGAAAATATTGTGTTGAAGCTGGAGAACTTTTAGGAAAACGACAATCAATTAGGGAGTCCCTAGATTTTAAGGATCTGATAAAGCTTCCATCTTTAAAGACAAAAATAGCTGCTATATTGTCTTGTTCTTTCTGAAGGTAGTAACTTTCTTTTTCTGGTAAAACTCTTCTAGGAATCGTTGACAATTTCTTGTCTTAATCTGATGCTCAGTATGAGATGAAGGATCTTGCAAGCGTTTTACCCATTTTTGACGAAAACATATTGACTTCTTCCATCTTCTTGATCATAAAATTTGTTGACTTCTGCAGAAGACATTCAATGGTGATCAGATCATAATGTTATCTACCCTTGGTTGCAGAATTTCTGTAAAACTTGGTGGAGAAGGTATGGAAGACATGGAGAGACTCCATGGCCGAGCTGTAGTCGTGGCTGTTGCAATCAAAGGGGAAAACAACAAAAGCAAAGGTCTTGTCAGATGGGCGATTCAACAATTCTCTTCTCACGAACACATTGTCTTCAAGTTATTACATGTTCAATCAAGAATAACTTCTCTTCCTACGCCGAGTACGTTGGCTTATTGATGGATCTTTTATTCAAAATTTTGGTTTTGAGATGTAATATTTTCAATATTGATTGCTGTCATCAGTTGGAAACTCGATACCGATTTCAAACGTTCAAGAAGATGTAGCAACAGTTTATAGGAGTGATGTGAATTGGAAGACCAGGGAGATGCTTCATCCTTACAGAAATATGTTTGCCCAGAAAGAGGTATAATAACTTATGTCAGGGTAATAATACTTCTGTAACTCTACATGATCTTACACTCTGCAAAATCTCTGCTCAAGGTTCAGTCGGAGATCACTGTGATCGAATCAGATGATATAGCAGAAGCGATTTCTAAAGCCATCGAAGAACATGGAATCAACGAGCTAATCGTTGGAGCTTCCACTTATAGCATCTTTTCATGGTAATTACAGACATGAAATCTTCTCATTCAACCTCAGAAACCTAAACCAGAAGGTTCTTGATTCGCTTGACCATCAGATTTTACCTTAAAAAACAGTCTGTGTCTTTGCAGGAGACAGAAGAGAAGCAACTTATCTTCCAAGATCTCAGACTGTGCGCCAAGGTTTTGCACGGTTCACATCATCTCTAAAGGTAAACGGCTGTCCGTACGCCAATCTGAATCAGGACAGGATGCAGCTGTGACAGACAATAGAAGCGGAGAATGTTTCTCTCCAGATAGCCAAACAGGTAAGAACAATTGCTGTTACATTCTTTCTCCTGACGACTAAACTCAAGAATTATTACCATTTGAAAAAGAGCTCCAAGAGTATGCAATGGTCTATGCCTGATCGATCGCAGGCTCAATTGGCTCGAGCCATCGTTTTCCCTCTTCACCTTTACTTTTCCAAAGACTTCACGCGCTATCAACCGTGAATCAGTCGATTGGAACAAAGATTGGAATGAAGAATAAGAGCCAACATAACAGGGCACTGTCCTTGGATGAGGAAGAATCAAAGAAACACCATTCAAAAGGCTTCTACCGTACGGCCAGTTCAGCAATTGGGTACACAACAAGCGATATGTCAAGCTGGAGTCACACGCGGATGGATAACCAAACGTCCTTCTCGGGTCAAGGGTCCAGTTCTAGTGGCTACACAGAATCTTCTTCATTTGGAAGTCGTCAGGTAGTACTATCAGCAAAATCAGCATTAACATCGGTTTTCACTTTGATGTGATATAAGTAGCGATGATTCTTCTGCAGATGAATGTGGATTTTGAACTAGAGAAGCTCAAGATCGAACTCAGACACGTTAGAGGAATGTATGAGATGGCTCAAACTGACATCTTGGATGCATCTCAAAAGGTTTCTGCTTTGACGCCTAGGCTTGATTCTTCCTCTGGTTTTCCAACCTTATGCTACATTTCACCTGTTTGACTATTTTTAGTCAAATATGAATTTGGGTGTCCTTAACACTTAAAAAAATGGTTCAGAGTTTAGCGTTGCAAAATATCATATATAAAAGTTCATAATTCATACCCTAATCAACATAAGAGAACACAATAACAAAATATTGTATCCAGATTATATCTTTTGAGCGTGTAAATCACCATCTAGAATCCATTACCAAAATATTAAATAATGACAGATCAGATTTTGATATCATTTCAAATATATGATTTAATCTAACTAATCTCAAAAATAAATTAAAAAGTTTAGATTTGAACAACATCATATATATATATATATAGATATAGATAGAACATAATCTTTAACGATATTGAACAATATATCATAACTTTTTTTCTCCCTCATTTTCTCAGTTGCGAGATCTCAACCACCGCCGTTCAGAAGAAGTTTTGAGGCTTAAGGAACTAACCATAAAAGAAGAAGAAGCAGAGGAAGCAGCGGCGAAAGAAAAGGATAAGCGAGAAGAGGCGGAGAAAGAGGGAGAGATGGTAAGGCAAAGTGTGGAGAGAGAAATTGCTGAGAGGATTGAGGCTGAGATAAGAGCGGAGGAAGTGGAGAGAGAGAAGGAGAGGCTCCATGACGTGCTCGAAGGCGGCCCTCAATACATGAAATTTACTTGGGAGGAGATCGTCGAGGCAACCTCGTCCTTCTCTGATGATCTCATTGTCGGAATGGGAGCCTACGGAAGTGTCTACAAGTGTTGCTTGCACCACACGGATGTCGCCATTAAGGTTCTTCATCCCGACAAAACTGGCCTCACCAAGCAATTCGATAAAGAGGTACATTACGTAAACACATGCATATAAACACACACAAATGTGTATATCGATCTATATATGTATATAATAACACCTTGCCATTTCAGTTGGAGATACTCAGCAAGATCCGGCACCCGCATTTGCTCCTTCTCCTCGGGGCTTGCCCTGAACGCGGATGCCTAATCTACGAGTTCATGCATAACGGAAGCCTCGAAGAATGCCTCTTGCTTGGTGGCAGCCGCAAACGCAGCCGTGGCCTACCGCTGCGGTCGCGACCGCTACTGTGGGTCGACCGCTTCAGAATCGCGTGGGAAATCGCGTCTGCTCTGCACTTTCTCCACACCACCAAACCAAACCCAATCGTCCACCGCGATCTTAAACCTGCCAACATACTCCTCGACCGCAACTTCGTCAGCAAGATCGGTGACGTGGGTCTCTCCAAGATGCTCAATCTCGATCATTCTCATGTCTCCACGCTCTGTAACGACACCGGACCAGTGGGGACTTTCTTCTACATCGACCCGGAGTACCAAAGAACCGGTTTGGTCTCCCCGGAATCAGACGTTTACGCCTTCGGTATCATACTTTTGCAGCTGGTTACCGCTAAACCGGCCATGGCTTTGGCTCATACAGTGGAGAAGGCCGTGAGAGAGGGGAAGTTTGCAGAGATGGTGGACGCTACGGCGGGAGAATGGCCCGTGGAGGAGACTACAGAGATTGTAAAATTAGGGTTGAGATGTACGGAGCTGCGACGAAGAGACCGGCCTGATCTCGGGGACGAAATTCTCCCGGTTCTTGAACGGTTGAAGAACGTTGCTTGGAACGCAAGAAACACAGTTTCGAAAACCCTAATCGACCCTCCGAGTCATTTCATCTGCCCTCTACGCAAGGTAAGTTGCGTTACGATAAAGACAATCGAATTTGATTATGTTTTGTTTATTTTAAAGTTTTAAAATCTGTATTTTGCGTAACGAAAAGGATATAATGGAGGATCCATGTGTTGCTGCCGACGGCTATACGTACGATCGGAGAGCTATGGAGGAATGGCTTCAAGAGAAGGATAGATCTCCAATGACGGATTTGCCCTTACCCAACAAAACCCTTCTCCCTAATTATTCTCTTCTTTCTGCAATCAAAGAATGGAGCTCCCACAAACATTAATTTTTATACTTTTTTTTACGAATAAAGCTTTTGTGTATACTTTCTTTTAAATTTTGTCTTTATTTCGAACTTTGTGTCTAATACTTTTGTGTGTGTGTGTGTGTATATATTAGGAACTTTATAATTGTTAAACTGTCAATCCATTAATTATATTTCTATTGCTAGAAAGAAAAAATTAAATCTAAAAGACTTACAAATATGAGTGAGAAGATATTTTTACACATCTCCGTTGTACCATTCCGATGAGTTTTAAATAGACGAAAAGGAAACTCATCTAATTGTACCATTTAGTTATTATACATAAAATAGTTATTTTATCAAGTATATAAATATATGTATGTAGAGGACCATATAGTGGAAGTGCAGGCCTTCATTTTCCAATTAATTAAGAAGGTAGCCAGATGGTACATTATTTTGGTCCATGCCTTAGAAATATTTTGGTCCCCATGAAATAAAGTCCCTATCGAAATATAATCCTCAAAACAATTCACATGTTATGTTATGTCATACGTGGTTTGTTAATTTTCTTGAATAGAATATGTAACATGATTCAAAACCTGGTATACGTATAGTTTATGAGTATTGTTTTATAACTATAATAATATGAATAGATTGATTTATTGGTCTGTGTGGGTATTAAATTATTTAGTCATTTAGGTCCTTAACAAATATGTGGGTTCATGTCATGTCATGTGGTTCTATGAAATATATAAATAAATAAATAAACGAGTAGACAGACAAAAAAATCTTTTTTTTTATTTGTGAATTGTTAAAGATAAAAAAACGTAGAAACGGAGTTTGATCAACCATGAGAAACATTTATTTTAGAAAATTTTAATAAAACTATAGAAATTTTATTTAAAATCTTAAATAATAAATCATTTATACACAAAAAAATATATTATCATATTATTTTAAAATAATACAAATTATAATAATTACTTCCAAATTAACTAATCCATTAACATATAAATTATATACACGTTACACACGTCAATTATAATATAATATATATTGAAAATAATTTAAAAAATAATATTATTGTAGATATAATATAAAATTAATATATTATTTTGATGTAACAGACAAACTCATAAATAGATATAAAAAGTAATTTATATTTTGGTAGATTTAGAAAAAAATTAAAGTTATTAAGTCTCAATTGAAGGAAAAACAAGTTAATTGAAAAAAAACAGGGAAAAAGCCAAAAATAAGACAAGCTTCTCCAAGAAATTTTGGTACTTTCGAGCCCAAGCTGTCGACGACTCGGCTGACCAAAAATTATGTACATTTTACATATTTGTCTGCATGTATGTGATGTAAACTTTAATAGATTCGGATTTTTTTTGTGGCCATATTTACAAGGCAAGAAATAAGTAGAACGATGACCAAATATTTGTTACATGCGTGCATTATAATTTATATGTAAGCTTCTCTTCCAAATTTGAAATTGTGTTTTGTGATTGTTAACAATGACAGGCAATTGTTATGCCTCATGCAGTGGGATGAAGGTCCCCACCACACACCTTTGATACTTCACTGTGTATGTGGAACCTATCGATGTGGCCCATTTTCCATCTTTTATATTTTTATTTATATTATATGTTTTATATATAAATAAATATGGTGGAATGTAGGATTGGGTAAATAACGAATATTTGTGAATATTTGACTATTTGTATTTGTATTTGTATTTGGCGAATACCCAAATTTATTATTTGTATTTATAAATTCGAATATTTATAAATACGGATATTTGTCGATTATATGGATATCCGTATACGAATATATTTTTTAACGTAAAGAATATTTATAAAAGAATTTTAATAAAAAAATTATTATCAACTATAATCTAAAATTTAAATTCAAATCACACAAAGATGCAAAGATAGTTAATATAAATAAAACAAAATAACAAATCTTCACAATCATATACACATCAGTCATTTAAATTCAGTTTCGTCGATGATTCTACGAATATCGTCAATTCACCTAAAATAATGAAACAAATTGTTAGATTATACACTAAAATAAAACTCGCAAAAAAATTATATATTTGGTGAAGTTTTTTTCATATATTTAAATGTCTCTATAACATTATCTAACTCATTTTGATTAGAACCATTCTTGAGTGTAAATTAAATCTTCAACGATATTAGTTATTTTAAACTATTTGATATTTTAGTACTCCAATTATAAATATATTTCATATTTGTCTATATATTTATGTAATAATTGTTTAAATAATATTAGTAATGTTTTTATTTCCAATTTGATCATTAAAATAAATTTTGTTATATATATATATATATATCTATATATTAACTAAATTTTCTATTTAGTACTTACGGATACGAATAGTTCGGATAATTGAGTCTACTATTTGTATTTGTATTTGTATTTTTTGAATATCTTATTTCTAATATTTGTATTTGTATTTGTGTCAACGGATATTCAAATTTTTGGTTCGAATACGAGTTGAATACGAGTCGGATACAAATACTTCGAATATTTTCCAGTTTAAAATCAATATTTATAAAAAAAAATAAGATTTAAAACAAACATATTTATTATTTTTATATTTAAATTTAAAAAATTAAAATAAATTTAATACTAAAAAGTAAAAATAAAAAACACGTCGACTAAACATCGACTAATTCGACTTGAGTTTTTCTAAATTTATTTACATGTTCATATATAATAAAACAATCCAAAATGATTACTTAAATGATATAAATTTGTTTTCAGAGAATCTATATATATATATATTAGACAAAAAATAGAATTCAATTATAAATTTGTAATTTTATTAATTATAATATAGTATTATTAATTTTTTTAGGGAGATAAAAAATAAGATAGTATTAAAGATAATAATATTTATAAATATTTTACATATAGGATATCATTTGTTTTGATATATATATATATATATCACCAAATAGGGATAATTTCAAAAAATATCTTTCCACTCCTATTAGGACTTCAACTCTATATTTCTCTAAAAGAAAAAGAGTTTTCAACTTCAAATCTATCCTTAAAATATTGATAACTCATATTAACATTGTCTTTTAATTAATTGATAGTTTTTCTCTACCCTCAAAGCACCTCGATTCCCCCCTCCTGTGGTGCGAAAATTACTGTTTTCCACACCACATCAGATTTGGCATGAGTAGCTTAAAATCAACATCAAATTCATCGCAAGCAGCTTGAAATCGGTATCAGATTCTTCACGAATAGGTTGAAATCGTTTGTTGTCAACAAAGAAGTTTGCAATTAAGCACATTCGTAGAAAAACCAGGTATGTATAGTGAGTTTTTCGTGTTTCTCTTGTGTTTTTTGTGTTTCTTTTGTGAATTGGATACCCCGAGTGAATAGTAAGTAATATGTATAGATTTGATTCTCTCTTTTTCAAAATGAGTCTTATATTGATGTAGTCAAAACGATTCATATTTATTGAAATGTCAAATGATCGTAGTGACAGTCTCTTCGAGTCGCACGGTCGCACTGGGTTACAGAGTCATATTGAAACACATGGTCGCATTGGGTCACAGAGTCTCATCGAGTCGTACGGTCGCACTGGGTCATAGAGTCTCATCGAGTCGCACGGTCGCACTGGGTTACAGGGTCTTAAGGAGTCGCACAATCGCACTGGGTCAGAGTGTGGAGTGGCACGGTCCCATTGGGTCATAGAGTCATATTGAAACACATGGTCGCACTGGGTCACAGAGTCTCATCGAGTCGCACGGTCGCACTAGGTTACAAATTCCCATCGAGAAACACGTGGTCGTATTGGGACACAGAATCTCATCGAGTCGCACGGTCGCACTGAGTCATGAATTTTCATCGAGTCGTACGGTCACACTAGGTCACAGAGTCATGATGAATTTGAAATACATGGTCACGGTGGGTCACATAATTTACCCTTATTTATGTTTTTGTTACATGTGTAATAGATTCGGTGGCTGATAAAATCACACTGATTTATTTTTGTATGATGGTAATGGAAAAAATGTAAACGGAGAATCTAAATGGGTTGGTAGAGTTCAGGAAAACCAGATAGTATTTTTCTATTGTTCGCTGATTAGTCTGACATACCAGTAACTTATTGATGAGTTATGCACATAGATGATGGCGGAAAAAATACCACGAAGTTGAAGTTAAGCTATTTGTCTAATATTTATGAAAATAGGAATCCGATATATATAACGAACGAATGTGAATATGGAGATAGAATCATAAGTGTGAAGTGTGAAATAGAAATTGAGAGGAAAGTTGAACCTCTAATTCTTACTTTTGGAAGCATTGCTAGAGAATGTGAAGATGGAGGTTTTGTAGATTATGATGACTATGTTATTATAAGTTCAAATAACAAAAGTAGAGTTGGGAGTAATCCAACAGAAACAATAAATATTTTGGATTTGGATAATTCAGATAGTGAACATACCATCGGGTTAAGAGAAAATGGTGGTTGTTCTATCAATATGGTAGTTGATGAACTTGTTTGTGGTATTAATAAAATTGATACCGATGTGCCAAAGAGCAAAAGGATGGTGATGGTTAGAATAATTTGGAAATGGTAGTTTACGAGAAAACAAACAATGAAAAATAATATCTTCGAGTTCGAAGATTGGTTGTAATTTAAAATTGGGCAACATTTTGATAGTAAGAATGATGTACATGCATTTGTAAGGAAGGGTTCAATTGAAGCTTGTTTTAGATATAGAACATTGAGTTCTGATTCGAAGCTGTAGGAAGTATGATGCAAGTTTACCGAAAGTGGTTGTAAATGAAATTACGTGTGGCAGCAATCCCGAATTCCAAATAGTTTAGTGTGAGAACATATTATCCTATTCATAATTGTTCACCTATATCTAAATCGACAGAAGATACAAATGGTACAACGCAATTTGTTAAGGATTATTTGAATGAAGAATATACTGGGAAATATGAAACACCTCTAGCAAAAGAATTATGGCTCGTGTAAAAACAAAGTACGGTGCCAATGTATCGTATGTGATGGTATTAAGAGGAAAGTGCAGTTCTCAAAAGGAGATTCGTGGTGATGAATTTGAACATTATAGGAGGTTTCTAGGGTGGTTACACATGTTTACAGAAGGAAATTATGGATCTGTCACAAATCTTTTGCGGGACATCGATGGAAAAAGCTTCAAATACATTTTCATGGCTGTCAGGGAGGCTATAAGAGGATGGAATACATGCGTAAAGTGGTTGTTGTGGATGTAATATTTCTGACAGAAGTGTACAAAGGAGCATTGATCCTGGTGACTGCGCAAGATGGTGAACATGACCAATGAAATCCGACATCCCTTAGAAGGTCTCTTACGGCGTTGATGATTCTTTTCTCCAACTTCTTTATTTTCTTTATTAATTTCTTATTCAGTGTTAGAGGGACTGCAGCTTCTTCTTCTTCAGCTTCATCATCACATTCTTCTTGAGCTTCAGCTTCAACATCACCTTCTATTTCTTCATCAGCTTCAACAACACCTACACATCCTTCCTCTTCGTCATCTTCAGATATGGGTGGAACATCTATAACCTCTATTGATTTTTCACTCATGCTCTTCTTCCTCTTAGTCCTCTTTCATTTCCCTTTCTGTTTATCAACAAGAGTTGTTTTTCGCATCAGCAGTTCTTGCTTATGGATGTCCTCCAAACAAATACCCTTTGGATTTTTAGGTAGATGTTCCATCCATATCTGAACATCAGGATCGTTGCATCCCTCGTAATCCTCCAAATCAAAAAGTAAAACTTTTTTTTGGTGTTCAGCACGAAGAATACTTCGAATATCGTGAAAAAACAATAAATAACCATTATGATCCTTTGTGACCTTGTGTAATTGTTACCTTAGAATCTCCGATCTGTCTCATCACGTCTACATATTTCAGGTTAAAATTGGATTTAACCATCTTCTTGTAAATCCTTGGGCATGATAGATCGACATCCATAACATCAACATGCCATCTATTTCCGCCCAAACTAAGGATGATTTCGAATGAAAGCAACTGAAATATTAAATAAAATGATAAGAATGCAAAAAGTACGAAAATATTCATGTTATTCGAATAATATATACAACTTACTATTAGTAAGATCATAAAACCGCCACAATGCAATTTTAGTTTCAGTGATTCTCCACTGACGTGCTTGTGGTAAATATCCATAAGCTTCTCGAATGTGTAAAGTCCTCATGGAAAGACTTCACAAAATTCCAAGTCATCAACCATGTCAATGAGATCATGACTGATAAAATTGTCTGCTGAAGACTTGTGATTCATAATTTGTCCCAACAACATCAAAATTGCCAACCTCGTCCGGTCCGTAGAATTCTTCGCCTTCACAAGCTTTTCACTCACGTGTGCGGCGGGCACCTTTCCACGATCAAAATTCTTTAGCATAGATTTATCACCCCTTTTGGACTCTGATTCTCTCGGATAGGGTCCACAGTTCAATCTTGTAATTAGTGCATGCTCCACTATAGAGTACCGAATGAGAACATCGTTTACGACGAACCACAATTTCTTCTTGTCCCATACAATCACGAAATGATTTAATAGGACATACACTTGAACCTTCTTCAATGTAGACTCACATTGGAAATGTAATAAATGCCTAAATTGTTAGTCATTGTTGAAGTAATGCAACTCATATTCATATAAGATTTCTCTCAACTTCTTTATCGTCTCGTGAGGATAACACTTGGTGGTGATCTTTGGTATTTTTTCAATATACTTGAATTCATAAAGAAACTTCAGCTTTGGCGGAACCTTAAAAATAACCAATGAAGAATACATTAGACTTCTACCGAATCAAGCGATGCTTGCGACTCAATTGACCCTTGCGAGTTAAGTAACCCATGCGACTCAAACGATTCAAGCGACCCATGCGACTCAAGCGACCCTTGCGACCCAAACGGCCCTTGTGACTCAATCGACCCTTGCGACTTAAGCACCATGCTACTCAAACGACCCAAACGACTCAAGCGATCCAAGCGACTCAAGCGATCCTTGTGACTCAATGAGACTCAAGAAACCCTTGAGACCCCTTGAAACACAATGAGTTGCTTGAGTCAAGGAGGGTCATTAGTCTCAAGCGACTCACTGAGACTCATGACCCTCTTCGACTCAAAAGACTTACTGAGACACAAGCGACTCATTGAGACTCAACCGACTTACTCAGATTCACACCTATTTCAAATCAACAAACAATTTTGCTTTTCAACAGCCTAATTTCTAATGTATTTCATTTGCAATGTAAAAACCCTAGAAATCAATCCACTTACAGACGCCATTGAAGATTGACTCGTGTTGTCTTCTTCGCTACTGATTATTGTCATTTCTTTCTCACTTCAAAATTTCTTTAGTCTCAAAACTTAAATTTTCCTTCTTGTTTACTTTGAACTCGATCATTGCTTTCAACTTCGAAATCTCATTTCACTCTTTGTTCTCAACTTTGAAATAATTTTTCATTTCGAAAAGCTATTTAATAATTATTTTTACGATAATAGATATAAAGTCATGAAACCTAAGATGATATCCTTAATATTTTTCCCACCAAACACTCTACCCACTAGATGTTATATATATATATATATATATATATATAAAATTTCTTTACGAATGTATTTACATCAAGTATTATTTTGTGTGTGAATGTATCGACCAAGAATTAGTATCAAAGATTTATATTTTTTCCTCGAAATTTGAGTGATAGATTGCTTAACAAAATATGTGTATTAATTATCAGAAAATATCATATTGACTATATTAAAAAAGTGAAACGATTATTTATTGTTATATTTTATATTGATCTAAAAATTTCAGTCATATTTAATTTTATTAAAACTAGGAAATATATTTAATCTATTATCGATAAAATAAAATAAGAATACCAGTAATAGATTGACGGTTATAAATATAAAATTATTTTTGGTATTTAATTGTGTGTATATATACAATTTGATAGAATGATTTAGGACGGTTTGGAAGATTCATAACATAAATATTTAATATGAAGTATTACTAAACAAACTAATGGAGAGAGACTAATGTTTTGCAAGTTGAAATGAAAAATAATAAAAATATAAATAATAGATATGAAAGTAATTAATATTGTTGTCGTCCAAATGCGTATACGTAGTTACAAAATGATTAATATAATTAACACTTGCCGGTTAAAACATCTAATCGAAAATCTTAGTGTACCCCCCACTTCAACTACCATCACTAGTCAAACCCAACATTAAATCCTCTTCACCATTTTCCACGCTCTTTATTTATTTATTTATTTTGGCATTTTGATACTTTTTTAAAATGTAAATTAAAAAATCAATTGCATAAAAAATATGCAAAAGTATTTCTGAATTAAAAAAGTAAGCAAAATAATTAAATAAAGTAGTTAATTACATCAAATTTCACAATGAGAGAAATATGGTGGAGAAGACGTTTTAAAAATTGATTTTATTATTTACATATTAGAAGTGTATATTTCCTTTTTATCATTTTTTTAAATTCTACAGTTAAATGTATTCAATTAAATTAGTTTCAATATATTTGATTTATTAAAAACATATTGTATAAGTATATGAATTAATATAAACTGTTGAAAATATTATTTCTAAAGATTTATAGAAAAATTATTTATATTTTATCTTTATAAAATTAAGATTCACAATTAAGGGAAGTTTTAAATGAATTAGTTTAGCTGACATCGCCTCTGTTTGTAAAAAAAATAAGAAGTTGATTAATTTAATTCGTTTACTCGTCAAAAATGAATTGATTCACAATGTAAAAATTTAATTTAAAAAATATAATGTATAATATGTTAATCACCATAAACCTAAATAAAATATATAAAATATAAAAATATTAATTTGAATATAAAATTATTAAATATTAAAATATTAATTTGAACAAATTTCTCGAATATCAAATAAAATATGGATACATAAACATATTTTTTATAATATTTTTAAAAAACTTTATTTTTAATAAAAATATAGTAATTTGATAGATATATGGATAATAATATAATATGTAAATAATATATTATTTTTCCTTAAATAGTATTTAATATATTATTTAAATTTACAAATTAACTCTTTTACACCCTTATTAAAAAAATTGAATATTACTAATTTATTTATTTATTTAAAATAAATATATATCTTTAAATTGTAAAGGAACAATAAAGTAGTGTCTACCGTATTTGTCGCTAAATATTCCAAAAATACATAATTTCTTTCATTTAATTTTAAACTCATGAGAATTAATTGCTTTTGGTGTACCTTCTACGTACATGACATCCGAACTTATGTACACCGTCATAAAACATAACAATGTTTTCACTTGTATGATTCTATTAATATATATATATATATACATACATACACACAGTTAAAACGCTTCCAAGATTTAGTAGATCCTTAGTATTATCGACTAGAATGGCTTTCGAGACATATAGATAATTAGAATATAATATTTTGTTAAGTTTATTTTAGTTTAATTAGTTTGTTAAAGTTTTATTAATTAGTTAGTTAATTTGAGTGATTTTTAATTAGTCATTATTTTATTTTATTAATTATATTAACTCTTTTAATAAAATCAATATAACATAAAAAATATCTAACTCAGATGAGAAGGTCATTAACACCAAAGCAATTTTAAAAAATAGTCAATCATCTCAGTTATATATCTAAATCATCAGTTTTCATTTCTCCTGTTTCAACTACTTGAGAAGTCCTTAATATAGATAAATTGTATTTATTAATATTTTTATCTTTTTTCTTGTTGCCATCCATTGTTATGCCTACATCATTTTGTATTATTGACACATCAACTAGTTAACATGTATGTATTGCATTACATCTTTTCTCTAATATTAAGAATGTTTCTGATATTTTCGTGACATTCCCAATGGTGAAAATATTTATATAGTCTACATTAATGCTGTTAGATTATCTAGAGATATCCTCTTACAATTTGTCATTTATATTCATTATATTCAATAAAATTTGATAAACGTTAGTCTTTTTGCTAAAGATTTTAGTTTTCAGGTTTTTTTTAATTCTAATTCATGTTTAATATAGGATCTTATTAGGATCTTGATGATTGAGAAGGGTGATTTACTCCATCCATAACCTATTTTGGATCAACCATTAAATCATATTCAATCTATTTCAAACACTTCTCATCAATGGCATAGTAGATTAAGGTTTCCATACTTTGTTAAAATAAAAAATTTATCTACCAAATATCTTATTTCAATTAAAGATTTTCATGATGAACTCATTGCACCACTTGTTCTCTTGCAAAGCACAGAAGATTACCCTTTATATTTCACAATCATCTTTCTGAAATTCTTTTTCAATTAGTGCATTTGGATATATGATGATCTTTTTCTTTAGAAATAGTAGATGATTTTAAATATTTTTTACATTGGTTGATGATTCCACTAAAGTTACTTGAGTATACATGTAGTATTTAAATCCAAAATTTCTATTATTTTTCTTTCATTCATCTATTTTTGTTAAAATAAAAAATTTATCTACCAAATATCTTATTCCAATTAAAGATTTTCATGATGAACTCATTGCACCACTTGTTCTCTTGTAAAGCACAGAAGATTACCCTTTATATTCTACAATCATCTTTCTAAAATTCTTTTTCAATTAGTGCATTTGGATATATGATGATCTTTTTCTTTAGAAATAGTAGATGATTTTAAATATTTTTTACATTGGTTGATGATTCCACTAAAGTTACTTGAGTATACATGTAGTATTTAAATCCAAAATTTCTATTATTTTTCTTTCATTCATCTATCATTGAAATATAATAAAAATAACAAATAAAATCAATTCATACAGTTTAAGGAATTGCTAAACAACAAAGGTATTATGTATTTTCATTATTATTCTTACAACCAACAACATAATTCTGTTGTGGGACGTAAATATCAACATCTTTTAAACATAGTTAGAGCTTATTTTTTTCGGTCAAACATACCTCTTTCATAGTAGAGTGATTGCATTCTCGCTGCCATTTTTTTAATTAATAGTACTCATGATGCAATTTTAAATGATAAATCTCTATATAAAATTTTAACTGGAGAATTGTCTGATTATAGTCATTTAAATAAATTTGATTGTCTTTGTTATGTATCAACCTTTTCTTTTGAAAGACATAAGTTTTCTCCTAGAGTTTTTTCTGCAATCTTTTTAGAATATTTATCAGGGTACAAATGATGTAAGGTCTTACATCTTATTAGCAATAAAAATTTTTATTTCAAGAAATGTTGTATTTCATGACGATATCTTCCATTTTAAGGATAAAAATTCTATTCAAAATGTGTTTGATCTGTTATCAAATTCTATTCTTCCATTATCTCTATCTAATTTGCCATTTGTTAACAATAATTAACTGCATTCTTCACATGCTCTTCTTACACTAATCCTTGTTTTGATATTATTCCCCATCATAAAAATACAAATTCTTTGCCTTTTGTATCCACGAATTCTTTGCCTTATGTGAATAATGATTTTGATTGCTCCATTGTTGTTGATACCTTGTCGTTGTCTCTAAAACTTCTTCACATTTTCAATCTTCTTAATTGTAAAGACATATCATAACACCAAAATACCTTACAGATTATCATTGCTCCCAACTCACTCGTATAATCATTCTCTATTTTCATATAAAACAACTTATCCACTGTCTTCTGTAATTTTAAATGATGAATTGAGTTCTGCTTTTAGGGTTTTTAGCTTGTCAATTACTATAAATCTGAACCTAGAAATTTTACAGAGGCTAACAAATCTACAAAGTGGAAAATGCCATATTATCTAAGTTAAAAGCAGACAACAAAACTTGGTTCATTGTTTCTTTGTCTCATGATGATAAACATGTTATATGATGTTAGTGGGTATATAAAATCAAGCATAATTCCCATGGTAGTGTTGATAAATACAAGACTAGATTAGTAACCAAAGAATTCATTCAACGGGAAAGTCTTGATTACTTAGATACTTTTAACACCGTTGCTAAAATGGTTTGTGCAAGAGTTTTCTTATCCTTAGCTGTTTCTCATCATTACTACATTAATCAAATATATATCACTAATGCTTTTCATTATGGTTAATTAGATGAAAAAATTTATATGAACATTCTTCAAGGTTGCATTCCAAGTTAGAGGGAGCTTTTTACTTGAAAGACCAGTTTGTAGATTACAGAAATCACTATATGGTCTGAAACAAGTGTCACGATACTAGCACAACAAGTTCTCATCCATTATCTCAGGTCTTCTCAATCTTCTTTAGATCATTCACTTTTAATTAAGAAAACTACAACTTCTGTTACTGCCTTGCTTGCTTATGTCGATGATATGGTTAATGTTGAGGCAAAATACAGATCTCTGGGAAATACGACTTGCGAATCGATATGGTCAATCTCTCTCCTTCATGAATTATATTTAACAACTAATGAATATATTTTGCTTTTTGTGACAAAACCGTGATATTACACATAGCAAGTAATCTTGTATTTCATGAACGAAAGAAACACATAGAAATCGATTGTCATGTGGTATGAAACAAATTACAAGATGGATTCTTTCTGACTTTACATATAGCAAGTCACAATAAAATCGTAAACATCGTGACAAAGTCATTATCCACAACACATTTCAAAGTTTACTTGCGAAGATGATAAGTATCTGGCGTACATTCATAATAGGATATACCGTATCTCGTGATTTTTCTTTATCTCTTGATATTTTTTTCTCTATAAACACCGATTGCATTTTTCCTTTAATCTTTATTTTAAATCTTTATTTTTACCAATGTAATATAGATCTTAACATGTATTAAAATTTATAGATTATATCGTACTCAACTCAATTTGTTTATTTAGTTTAGAGATTAAATATGGTTTTAAATAGTTAAATTATGTAGATCGTAACATTTATCTGATTTCTATACACGTAATTTATGTATACGTCTGACACAGGTCGAATATTGTTTGATTGAGATATAATAAATATATATTTATATTTTATTTTAATTTAATTTAAAAGTAATAGTAATAATAAACTAATTGCTATATGAAAAATCGTGTAATAAAAATATTGATAAATAAATATAAGAACTAATATCAATTTATTTATTTTAAAAAATATGATATTTTATTTATTTAAAAAAAATAAAAATTCATTAATATTAGAATTGTAAAAATTAGAAAGAGGTACTTTGACGCGATAAAACTATTTTTTCGGTTTCGTTGTTACTGCGGGTTTTATGTAATCGATCGAATCTTCTAAATATCCCTTCAAAACAACATAGATCGTCGAAAGGATATGAGAGACTCACCAAAATACGAAAGCCATGGATGAACACACACTAACCCATCAACATCAATTTGGGATCCAATTCGGAATTTTTTTAGGGTTATTGATAAAGAATTGTAATGTAATAATATCGATTCATAATAGATAGATAAAGAAAAAAAATATTCTCTATCGATTCAACAAGCGAGGTATTCATGAAAAGCAATAAAAAGAGAAAAAAGAAGGTTTTATATAGTGATTTTTTATATGGAAAAATCAATATAATTAAATTTATTTTATATCTTCGCTCAATGAGAAAAATGATCAATTCTATACAATCAAAAAATCAAATTGAATAATGATAATTCAGTTGGATTCAAATATATAATAGATTATATATTAAAATTTAAAAATTGATTAAATTTATTTCGATTTAATTATTTAACGTAAATAATTTTATTATTTTAAAAATAAATTGAGATAAATGAGAATTATCAAATTAATATTTATCTGATAATTAAAGTTTAAATATAAAATTTGGATAACATATTAAAATTTATTATATAAAATTATTGATTATTTAAAATATTTAAAATATCATTTATTTATAAATATGATAAAATCAATACAGCCAAATAAATTTATATTTTATTGATATAACCAATTAAATTATTTTACAATTAAATTTATTTAATTATTATTTGATTAAAGTTTATTAAAATCCAAATAATCGAATTCGGAAGATATATTCTAGTAAAAACTTAGTTATCATAACTTAGCATATATATATATATACCCACGACTTATCAAGTCAAAATATTGATACAACTAAAAACTTGTTTCAGATCTGTTTCCAAACTTAAATACCAATTTGCTTCATCTCTATCGCCATCAATCTCTCTCTCTCTCTCTCTCTCTCTCTCTCTCTCTCCAAGAACAAAGAGTTCCATAATTTTCGCAATTATTTTTTTTTCATTCTTACACACAAAAGGGAAAAAATATTTTTCCATAAAACTGAAAGAACCTTACAATTCTCAAGTGTCTCACGAAACACCTAACTTTCCACTTTCCCATAATCTCTGAGCGACCAGTCTCTTACACAACACCCAGATTCCGATTTTCTTGCCCAGAAGAAAAAAGAAGAATTTTGGAAAGGAAAATCATAGATTTTCATGAAATGACAAAATCCCATTTGCTTAAACTGATTCTTGGAGTTTCTTTACCGGCTTTCTCGATCGCAATCGTCGCCATTTTCATCTTCACCATCTGCAGAAGAAGACAATCTGGAGAACCCCAAAACAACGACGTTGAATCTCCCCACCAGAATCAGGAATTTCCCGACAGTGGGTCCGAGCCCGAGGAGCTTGTCACTTTTCATGGCGGGGAAGATCTCATGGTCTGCGACATCCTCGATGCTCCCGGTGAAGTCATCGGAAAATCCAGCTACGGGACACTGTACAAGGCGTCGCTGCAGAGAAGTGGCAAAGTTAGGGTTCTTAGGTTTTTGAGGCCTATTTGTGCCGTGAGATCAGCGAAAAAGGAGTTTAATGGCGTCATCGAAACGCTGGGATTCACCCGCCATGAAAATCTGGTTCCTCTGTTAGGGTTTTACGCCGGACCGAGAGGAGAGAAGCTGATGGTTCATCCATTTTTCCATTTCGGTAATCTATCTGACTTCATCAGAAGTAAGTCTCTGTTTTTCTCTCCTTCGGTTTTTTTTTCCGTTTGGTTTCCGGGAAAATTCAGGGAAAGCTGTCTAAAGAAAATACCCTCTTTTTATCTCTCCAACAACGAACCAAGAAAAAAGAGGAATTTTTAGCTGTTCCAAATCGAAATCCGACGCCCACCACACTGTTCTTTCACTGTCTACTTTTGTTTCGTATTTTCCCCAGATTCTCATATTTTCTTGATATCTGGGTTTTCATGGGGAACAAACAGAACTCGCGAGATTGTTTTGGGAAAAGCGTAAAAGAGAAGACAAAAACTCTTAACCATCACACTGCATTTTTACATTAGATTTGCTTAGCTCACAATAATTATGATAGTTATTAATAAAGATAAAAAATATATGCACAGTTGGATTATTTTTTTTTTTTGTTTTTTGATGATCATATGGCCTCTTTAATTTGTATATCTATCCTCTTTGATCTTTCGAGCAATTTTCTTTATCTTTTTCCATTTTAATATATATATCCTTCTTTGCATTATTGATCTGTCTTTTGTCTCTACTTACCATTTGCTTTTTGGTTATTACCATCGTTTAGGAAACCTTACTCTTCTTTTATCATTTCAGTTTTTCCCGAAATGGTTGAGAATTTGGGTTAAAATCTTGTATATTTTGGCAGGTGGAGGTGTAGAATCACACAAATGGAGGAACATTATGAGTATCACCATCGGAATAGCCAAGGCTCTTGATCATCTCCACTCAGGAATGCTGAAACCAATCCTCCACGGCAACTTGAAATCGAAAAACGTCCTCCTGGATCCGAGTTTTCGGCCTTACATCTCTGATTTCGGCTTACATTTGCTTTTGAATCCCGCTGCGGCTCAAGAGATGTTAGAAGCTTCTGCTGCAGAGGGCTAGGGCTATAATGAATTGATCAAGATGAAAGACGTGAGCAAGGAGAGCGACGTGTACAGCTTTGGAGTCATTATGCTTGAACTGGTTTCTGTTTCTGGTCCGATAAACGAGAATCCGACTGGTGATGATGAGTTCTATCTTCCTGATTTCATGAGGAATGCGGTTCTTGATCATAGATTATCGGATTTGTACCGTCCCGAGATTCTCAGGACTGACCTCAAAGATGTTGGCAACACTGTTACTGAAGAATGTGTTCTGAAATTCTTTCAGCTAGCTATGGCTTGTTGCTCTCCATCACCTTCTCTTAGGCCGACCATTAAGCAGGTCTTGAAGAAACTCGAAGATGTCTGGAAATGATACCGACAAAAAAGAAAAGAAACACTAATGTTGGAAGTAAAAGGGTTTTGCTCTTTTGACGTAAAGTAACAACAGTCACAGGGGTTTTTGGTCTGGCAATGGAACTGAAATACAATGCTGAAGTAATGTCGTTGCTACTGGAGAAAACCCGATGAAGAGGGTACCTCAGATACCTTAACAAACCGGCACGAGCTGCAGATACCTTAAAATCTATCGCACAGTGGGTTTGTCGGTGCTGAATAACTCATAACTTAGCTTTAGAAGACAATTCTGTAACCTAGAACTAGGAAAAAAACATTTTTTTTGTTGGTAACATGTTTCGATGATAATACTTGCTCATCTTCGGATTCCATGTTTCAGATTCACAAAATTTTCACAGAACTAACTCTTGACTTTCTTGAGAAGCAAGTAAAAGAAAGAATTATGAGTCTTGACAGTAGAGACGCCAAAAACTACAGCCACTACCACCTGAAACAAGAGCCATGTCAATAAAGGAGTCGTAGTGGTTGCGGAAGTAGAGATTGTGCGGCCTTTACGAGTCTGAGAACTGTCGCCTCTGCTGTTGTAGAAGGAGACATCGAGTGGAGAAGCGAGGCCATGAGTGGCAATGGAGGAGGAGAGGAAGAGAACGCTGGAATCGGAATTGTTAGTAATGACTGTGGAGGTTCCGAGAAGTAGAGTTGGTAGGTGCCATGAGGAGGTGGAAACAAGAGAACCAATTCGGTGACAGAGTCGATAGTGGCATCAAAGGCGCCGGGATAAGACATCAACGGATAAAGGAAACCACAATATTGAAATTTGAATGTCACTTCGTCTGTCTTTGACAAGTTTCAAAGTTTACAGATTAATAAAAAAACTCTCTCATCTCTCTAAAAAATTCATCCGAAAAACCCGTGACAATTATCCAAATTTGTCGAAAAATATCTCAAAATCCTGAATTCTCATCATTCTCACCATCCTCATCAAATAATTATTAGGTGCTAGCATTGATAAGGTATACAAGTTTATCGTTAGGTTTTCGCTGTCTTTGTACAAAAACTTTTCATCATTCACCGTTTTTATGAAAATTGTGTGCATCAACGTTGTACCACACGTTTTTAGGTTTTGTTGTTTTCGTACAAAAAGTTTTCATCTTTCATCATTTTTCTGAATTTTTGACGACAACGTTGTCCCACACGTTGTACAATGTGTGGTACGTTCTTAGGTTTTCACTGTATCCGTACAAACAATTTTCATCTTTTACCATTTTTCTGAAAATTTTCTATGTTTACCATTTTTCTTATGTTTTTCGGTACACGTTTTACAAATTGTGGTACAACATTGTACAACATTGAACCACACGTTGAACCATTCTGCTACTTCGATAGAATCCTTTCTATGCTTATTGAACCATTCTACTACTTCAACATTATTGCATCTAACATTGACAACAATGAATACTTCCTTGCATCTTTAAATACCGAATTAATAGATTCAACTCCATTGGTAGTACCAATTTTGTACCGCTCCCAAGAAAAATAACATCTTGCACATTTTTTCTAGTTCAACACCATCTTTGACATAGGTAGCAGCTTGAGGGTACTTAGTTTTCAATTCCTCATATAGCTCGTGAAATCAAGTTACCACCTTAGCACATTATCTAAACTTCTCCCCTATGGATTTCCTATCCGTTTTTCTACCATGGTAACTTTCGAGTTCAAATTTTACGATAAATTCCAAACGCAAAACCCAAATTTTACGATCTATTCCTATCCGAGGAAAAAAACTAAATCAAAATCATTCACTATAACCTCTTGAAGTTTCATCATAAACTATGTCCAACTAGCATCAGTTATGGAGTTCAATACTCCAAAACAACTAATATTGGTGAAATTGGCGTCTTAATGAGTAGCAATAATTAAGACTCCACCATACACATTCTTAAAAAAGCTCAATCCATGACAATAACTTTTTCTAATGCTCTAAATCCTTCAATACAAGCTCCGATGCAACAAATAAATGCTTGAATCTCTTGTTGTTGCCTAATTCAAGATGCGTAACATACTTTCTTTAGCATGTGCAAATAACATGGAAGCATTATAATACTAATTTCTGGACTACTGCGTATATCATAATTAACTAACTTCTTCCTTCTCTATGTTGTAGAATATGATACATTTACACCAAAACATCCATGCACCATCATTCTAATATTTTTTGGACTTGGTCTATCTAGTTGTCCCTATTATAGTTCCTTTAAAAAGGATTGAACCATTTTGATTTGCAACCTTATTATTCGTCTCGCCGAAGAGCATGTATGAGTCTTGTTATGTACCCTCATCGAAAAAACTTAGAAAAGATTGTGTCTAGCCACACGTAAAGACCATTTGCAACATGAATATCTTTGTTTGCATGTTGCAGAAAAAAATATCATCTGTGGACTTCATTATGTTAAATTCGAAGCATTTAATGCATGCGGCTTTTTTAAGCAACAACATGACATCGTTTTTGCATACAAATTCTGACCTAGATTATTGTTTAAATCGTCGTCCCAATGAAAACTTGAAGAATAAAAATTATTAAATCATCAAGACACACTTTATTTTTTGCCTCAATGCGCTCTTTACTTTCAACTTCGTTTCCGGCATAACAAAGTTCTCCATTTCCAACTTCAATATGTTCTTCATTTTCAACTTCATCTCCAACTTCAACACATTGTTCATTTTCAACATGTTCTATTTCAACATGATTTTTCTTTTCAGAAAATGTTTGAAAACTATCATCTCTATTTTTTTAGATTTCGTCGGTGATCTCAAAATATAAGACATTTATGCATCAATCTGTGTAAACTTCCAACAAACAACCAATAACATCTTCATAATCTAAGATGTATGAAGATCTCTTTGGCCCTACAATCATTAGGAGATAGCTTAAAATTGTCTTCTTCGTAGATTTATCCATATTAATCTTCCTACTGATGCGATCAACAAAATCATTGTATTTTACACTTCACAATCTTTTATTCAATAATATTGTATAAGTTTCATCATTTTCTAAAACCCATTGTTTCTTCACAAACCCTTTGTTACAAAGACATACAAAAAAGACTACAGAAATCTCATTTGTTTCTTCACACAACTCATCCGTGTGTAGAATCCGACGAGTACACATAGAAGTAGAAGATCAATTCCGCTGCATTATGTATTCTATGATACAAGTATTTATCACGATATTCTATTTAATTTTGATGTAATTCATAATAAAATTTTAGGATTTGAAATTCATATAATGATAAACAAATTCTTTCATTGGTATCAGAATCGTTCTATTGTGTCTATATTAGTTTTATTATGGTTAATTAAGCAATTTTTGGAGTTAATTTAACTTGAGTTTAGAGATCTCTTGGTGAATAGATGAGTTTTTTTGTTTTTTCTAAAAAAATAAAAAAGAATGATCATTAGCCGGTTGATTAATTTTTTCCTAAAAAAGGCCTCAATCACGGTTGAGTGATTTTTTTAATTAATTAAAAAAAGATTTGGGCTTGTTGGATTAATTTGGGATTAAAAAAATAGTGGGGTCAACCTTTTTTTCTTTGGGCTTTATTATTAATATTTATATTAGCTCGACCCATAATTAGAAAACATTGAGATTTGGATCTCCAGTCCGGGCCATTTTGATTAAAAATTTCAGGCCTAGCTCAATTAAAGCTTTTGTTGGCACGACCCATTTGTTTTAATGGTTTTGGATCCGTACCACTTAAAGATTAAAAAGACGACCCATTTCAAGTTTTTTGAAAAGAAACAAATGTAGATTTGTTAAAAATAATATATATATATTAAAAATATATAATATATATTATATAAATAATATTAATAAGATATATATAATTAAATACATATAATAATATGATTTGAAGTATATATGTATATGTATGTATATTAAAAATATGTATTGCATATTATATAAATATAGATATATTTATATGCATATATATATATATATATATATATCTAAGAGTTATAAATATGTATTGTATATTATATAAATAATATGTCTTTTATTGTGTGTTTATACATATGGGGGTGCCTATTTATAGACAAATCTCTCTTAATTATTAATACTAAATATAGTATATGGGCTGTAACCTATGAGATATTTATAATTTAACACTCCTCTTTAAATTTTTATTGACTGTCTCGTTAAAAACCTTATCATGGAAAAACCCTTTGGGATAAAAAATCATGATGAGTAAAAAAGAGTACAGCCATAAAAACTCCTCCTCGATTTCTCAACCCTTTGTTTAATCATAAGCTTCGGAGGTGACGCATCCCGATATTTCAAATGTGTTTTCTCAATGTTGAAGTAGGGAACGCTGTTGTGAATAAATCGGCTATATTTTTGCATGATCGGATGTATTGAACATCAACTTCTTTCTTCTTCTCGAGCTCTTGTGTATACGTGAAAAATTTGGGAGGTATATGTTTTGTTCTATCACTTTTGATATATCCTCCCTTTGATTGAGCAACGCAAGCGACATTATCTTCATATAATATTGTTGGGTTGATATTAGTTGATAATCTGCATGTCTCTTATATGTGTCGAGTTAAAACTCTGAGCCACACATATTCTCTACTCGCTTCATGAAGTGCTATGACTTCAGCATGATTTGAAGATGTTGCAACTAGTGTTTGTTTCTGTGAATGCCATGATATCACTGTCCCTCCAATTGTGAAAACATATCCTATTTGTGATCTAGCTTTATGAGGATGTGATAAGTAACATGCATCTGCAAAATCAATTAACTCACGTTTGGAATCTCTAGGATAAAACAATCCTAAATCAATCGTTCCTTATAAATATCGAAAGATGTGTTTAATCTCTGTCCAATGACGACGTGTAGGGGATGAGCTATATCGTGACAAGAGATTAGTAGCAAATGCTATATCAGGACGAGTGCAATTTGCTAGATACAAGAGAGCCCCTATTGCACTTATATATGATACTTCTGGTCCAAGTATATCTTCATTTTCTTCACAAGGACGAAATGAATCTTTTTCAACATTTAAAGATCTAAATACCATTGGAGTGCTTAATGATTTTGTTTATCCATGTTAAAGCGTTTTAATACTCTCTTTGTCTAATTCGATTGATGTACAAATATACCAGTCTTTATATGCTCTATCTGTAAACCAAAACAAACTTTGTTTGTCCAAGGTCTTTCATTTTAAATTCGTTTTTCAGATAATTCCGAGCATTTTTAATCTCTTTTGAGGTCCCAATTATATTCAAATCATCAACGTAAACAGTTATAATCACAAATCCACTTGTTGTTTTCTGAATAAATACACAAGGCAAATAGGGTTATTCACAAATCCCCTTTTTAATAGATATTCACTTAGACGATTATTACCACATACGTCCAGATTGTTTCAATCCGTATAAAGATCGTTGCAATTTGATTGCACACATTTCTTTAGGTTTTGAGTTTGATGTTTTAGCCATTTTTAATCCTTCAAGGATTTTCATGTATATATCATTATCCAAAGATCCATATAGATATGTCACAACCACATCCATAAGGTACATATCTAAATTGTTGGATGCTGTTAAACTCATCAAATATCTAAATGTGATTGCATCCATAACAGGGGAATATATTTCCTCATAATCAATTCCAAGTCTCTGGGAAAACCCTTGTGCGACAAGACGTGCCTTATATCTCGTGACCTTATTATTTTCATTTTTTGGTACAAAAAGCCATTTGCATCCAACCGATTTGACACCATTTGGAGTTTGAACGATGGGTCCAAATACTTTTCTTTTATTTAATGAGTCTAATTCTATTTGCATAGCTTCTTTCCATTTGATCCAATCATGTCTCTTTTGACATTCTAACACTGACATTGGTTCTAGATCTTCACTATCATTTTCAATTTCTTTGGATACAAAGAAAGAGAATATTCCATCATTGTCATTTATTTCATATCTTCTTATAATCTTTTCATCATGGATATAGTTGATGGAAATTTCATTGTTCTCTGTATGTTCATGATTATTTTCATGATTTTCATTTTGAAGATCATTTCTTTTCGAATGTTCTCTATGATTTGAGAATCATCATTATTATCAAACTTCTTTCTCTTTCGAGGATTTTTATCTTTAGAACCAAGTGGCCGTCCGCGCTTTAAGCTTGTTGTGGACTCATTTGAAATTCTTTCACCCGTATGCCCTTTTGGTATTTCTATATGAGCAGGTGCATTTGCAGGCTGTATCATTGAACCCATCTGGAAGTCTATTCGCAATATTTTGCAAATGTATTATCTTTTGTACTTCCATATTACATTGTTTTGTAAGAGGATCAAGATATAACAATGATTGTGTTTTCCATGGTAGATCTTGTGAGGTTTGTTTTATTCCTCCTCCTAACGGTGGGAATTCATTCTCATTAAAATGATAATCAGGAAAACGAGCTGTGAATACATCACCCGTTTCTGGTTCAAGATATCTAATGATAGATGGTGAATTATATCCAACATAAATTCCCAAAATGCGTTGTGGGCCCATTTTTGTTCGTTGCGGTGGAGTAATTGGAACATATACAACACAACCAAATACTCGAAGATGAGATACATTTGGTTCTTGGCCATTTGATAACTGCAATGGAGAATATTTATGATAAGCACTTGGCCTTATTTGAATTAGTGCAGCAACATGTAAAATGGCATGCCCCTAAGCAGAAACTGGAAGTTTCGTTTTCATTAGCAATGGTCGGTCAATAAGTTGGAGACGTTTAATCAATGACTCTACCATACCATTTTGTGTATGAATATTAATTTTCCTTGAGAACAAGCACTACATGTGATTTCATGAGATTGAAATATCTTCTCATATTTTAATGGATGACCATTTGAATTTTGGATAATTTTTCGCATCATTATTGAACCAGGGTGACCCAATCGATCATGCCAAATCTTAAACATGTCTTCATATCTTGGGTTGAATATGGCATATGTTTCCACCATTCTTATCTTTGTGAAATATAGTCCAGAGGATAAAGCTTGTAAAATTTCCACAATATGTTTCTTTTTAGAAACCATTGTCGTGATATAAAGATATTCATGATTTTCATCATTCATAGTCTCAACTTGATAGCCATTTTGGCGAATATCTTTGAAAATTAATTAAGTTTCTTTGGGATTGTGGAGAGAATAATGCATCTTGTATGATAAATTTTGTCCCTCCGTACATTATAAAATTTGCTTCTCCACATCCCTTAAATTATTTTTGCATTTCCAGATATTGTATTGACACTGGATTCATGTATTCTCAACTTGGAGAAATATTTTTTATCTTTCAATATTGTATGTGTCGTAGCGCAATCGGCTAGACATATGTCTCCATCATTGATGTTTGACCGTGACATATTTTGTATTACTTTGATCCGATAAAGATATAGATGAACCGTGATATATGAAGCAAACTTTGCATATAATATATAACAATGTAACAAAATATTACAACAAAAGATAATCTATATATAACATGTAACAAAATATTATAACAAAAGATAATCTAATAAAACTTTTAAAAACTAAATAGCAAAAGGAAAAATACATTAAAAAATAACAAGCTAAGTCTTAAAAATGAGATAATGATAACAAAGAAATTCATGTCGAAATGCCATTTTCTTTTCTCTTCTTCATTTTCAGGTTGATACATAAAGTCCACAATGTCAAGGTGCATTCCAACCTTGTCGTTATCCAGGAGATCATCGAGATCATCTGAGAAAAAATTCGTTTGAACATTTTTGCCTTTGTCTGTCAGTGATTTCTGGTATAAATCAACAAAATGTCTTGGTGTTCGGCACACTTGGGACCAATGTCCATTCATACCACATCGATGACATATTTTGTCTTTTCGCCTTTTAGTCACGTTTTCATTTTCATTCACTCGATTATCTTTCCTTTTATTTTCTACATGACGGAAATTATTTGGTGGATTACTCTGACCTCTTCCTTTACCATATCCATTTCCGCGACCGCGACCATGTCCACGGCCTCGACCACGAACACGTTTATATCCACGCCGCCGACCATGCCAGTGGTTATAATTTGATGAATTCACATTTGTTTCATAAAATGGTGCATAACCAGAGGGACGAGCATGATGATTTTTCATTAATAGCTCGTTTTGTTGTTCTGCAACGAGGAGAAGCCGTAACAATTCGCGATAGGTCTTAAAATCCTTCGCGCGATGTTGTTGTTGTAAAATTACATTATCAGCATGGAACGTCGAGAATGTTTTTTCCAGCTTATCATAATCACTTATCTTTTCTCCACATAATTTCATCCTAGAGATTATTTCAAACATTGTAGAATGATATTCATCGACGGATTTATAATTCTGGAATCTTAGATTCAACCAATCATTCTTTCCTTTGGGCGTATCACATATTTTTGGTGATCAAATCGATCTTTAAGAGATTCCCACAAATCCGGGGATGTTCCTTTGTTCGATACTCATATTTTAATCCATCGACAATATGATGACGTAAAAATATCATGGTTTTTGCCTTTTCCTCTTCTGAGGAATTATTGTCTTTATCGATCGTGGCAATAAGCTTTTTGCCTTTTAGATGCATTTTAGCATCAAATGCCCATGTCATATAGTTTTTTCCAGAGGCATATAGTGCTGTGATTTTGAGATTCACCAAGTTCGACATGAAGATCTGTTATCATTGAAGAGAAAAAAGTAAACAAATATAAGTTATGATATTGAAAACAAAATTAAATAAATTATTATATAACTATTCATATATTAGGTTCGTTTATATTTATAGATAATTCATTTTAGATTTATTTAACCAATTAAAAATTAAATAATGAAAAACATAATTTAAATAAATTATGGAGTGAATTTTTTTATCCTCCACATAAATAAATAAAATAATTAACAAAAAATAAAATATAACAAAAAATTGGTGGCTCGGCCATCCGTATAATAACAATAAGTTAAATAAATTATGGGATAAATTTTTTCATCCTCCACATAAATATAATAATTAACAAAATAAAATATTACGTAAAAACAAATGGTGGCATAACCATCCTTATAACAAGAATAAATAACAGATAAATATTCATAAAATCTTAATATTATTGATTGGTGGCTGAGCCTGCATAATCATATAGTATAATATATATTATGACCGGGATATATATTTCACGAGGTCTATATATAATTTTTTTTACTTGAAAATCGAATCCAAATCGAAACCAAAATAGATTGGAAATCGAGATCGTAAAAAATTGAAATTAAAAATAATACATGTAACGTATAATGTTGTATTTTTTTCTTAATTAATTAGAACGTTCGTGCTGATAACGTATTAAAAATTAATCATTAATAGATATAAATATATATTAAATATATAATATATATTATATAAATAATATTAACAAGATATTTATATATATATAATTAAATACATATAATAATATGATTTGAAATATATATGTCTACGCATGTATATTAATAATATGTATTGTATATATATAACTATAGATATATTTATACGTATACGTATATATATAATATTCTAGGAGTTATAAATATGTATATATATTATAATATATAAATAATAAAGTATTATATATATACACCTAACCGTGTAAAATAAAAAGGAAGAAAGAGGGTGAAGAGAGAGAGTGAGTGGAGAGAGAGAAAAGCTGAGAGAAAAATGATTTTGTGTGTCTTTTGTTGTGTGTGTCTTATTTTTTTTTTTATATGAGGGGGCCCTATTTATAGGTAAACCTCTATTAGTTATTAATATTAAATATAGTATATGAGATGTAGTCCATGAGTCATTTATAATTTAACAAGATTAGAATATTACAGGATCTGGATTTGAATATGAGACGTCTGCAATTATTGGAAAGTTCTCTTAGAGTTATGCCAAGCGATAAACTTCTTTATTATGGAGAATGTTATTTTTTTGTTATTTTCACTTCCGATATTTGATGAAAAAGACGATATGGTGGATATAGACGCATTGATCGATAATTTTGATGGGCGTTCTACCCTCCAGATTATCGATCCTGAACGTTCTGACGAGACGTTATGGTAAGATTTCCAATTCATAATTCATATTAATAGATATTACCTGATAATTTCATTTTCACGTGCAAGTTTGATGTGGATAATATTTTCAAATATACGAACAACAACATCATCCAAGGATCACTACAAGATCGCCTATATTATTCCTGGCAGGTGATACCAAAACTTATACGCCGCCGATGGTGGTGTACATTTATCATAAGTAACAAATAATATAAAATTTAACGTTAAAATTATTAATTACTTTTTATTGTAAATTAATTTATTGTAATTTATTTTTTCACCGTGCATACAGATGGCGGAAGAAGGATACGTCACGTATCTACATAACTTGGATACACGATATGCAAGCCCGGTTACGCTTGCTCATGAACAACGCCAAGCGTAACTACTACAAGAAGAATGCTAAACGACATGGCAAGGGACGAGGTATTCAACCAACTCGTCTAACATTGGGAGTCCGAGGACTTCAAGGCCAAGAGCAAGAAGGCCAAGAAATATCGACACGATGAGAAGGTTCCCAGGGATGGTTCGTATCGCCATACTTCAGGATCGAAATCATTACCGAAAAGAAAGAAAGAATTGGTAATTTTTTTATTTATTATTAAATTATTATTTTTATTTAACTTTTATCTAATTATATTACTATTATATTACATATGTAGAGGATGGGAAGAGAACCGACTCTTCTTGAGTTGGTTGTAGAAACCCACGCCAAAAAGAAGTCCGTCGTCGGGGAAGAGAGCGCCGAACTTGAATTCGTCGACCCTCAGGCGGAACGGACCGTAAAAGCTGCGACGGAGAAGATCACACAGAAATCACAAGCCTGCGGTTCAACTCCCGACGATCTCAGTCCTTTACAAAAGGAAAAAATTTATTTAGAGGTAAATAATAAAATTATTGTTTGTAATTCATTAATAAAATAAATATTTTCTAATGATAATAACTTTAATGTTTTTTTATCGAGCATCTAAAAAAACACTTCGAGAAACTCGAGAAAAGATGTGTCACGTGGAGAGCATCATCGAATTGCTAACCGATCGAGCGTATCAACCTCCAGAACCGACGGGGGAAACAACGTCGCGACAAGACCCGATAATCGACTCTGATGCAACACCTTCACGAGGTGTTGGCGATCACGGGGATGAAGATGACATTACTAATTTAAATGATTTATAATTTAAATTATGTTTTTAATTTGTAAAACCTTTTTTATTAATTAATTTTTATTTTTTGTAAAGTTTTCAACGGATACCATTGATATTTTTAAAATTATAACAGGCATCCGTTGGAATGAAAAATTCCTGTCCTTTTTGGAATAGAAATCCGTTGCTAGTTCCCGTCATTCTGCCAACGGGTATCCGTTGAACCCATTTAATTCCTACCATTTTATACGTCAACGGACGTGCATCAGATATCCGTTATACATATTCAATGGGCATCAATTGCCTTTTTGTAACGGTCATCCGTTGCATCCATTGTGATGAGGACATCACAAAGAAAGCAAGCCTCGAACAGACGGAGGGAACGGATGGGTCGAACAGGCAAGACAATCATGCGAAACCACAGGAAGCTGACGAGGATGAGTGGGACGCAGACGTAGACATGCGGGACACTGTCGGGGATGCACGGAACACTGACAAGGATGTGGATATGCGGGCCGTTGACGAGACGCACAGACTAACAGTCGCGTCCGATATTCGCGGGCCGCCTAACTCGGAGATGAGACATTTTACGAAAATACCAAAATGGAGGCCTTCGCGAAGTCCAAACTAGATGCAACCAAGACCATTGGAACCAGCACTCAAAGAGCTTTCAGATGAGTACCGGATCACTGCCGGAAAGTCTCTTTTCCGACAACACTCCGGTGATTTTTCCGACAAGACCTCTAGAGCACACTTAGAGCCAAATTCCGAGGTTTCAAGCATGTTGAAGGGGCCTTGGACTAGATCTAAGGCCAGGAGGATACAGGAAAAGATTCAAGATATCTTAGAAGCCCAAGAGATTAAACAACAAGATCATTTGAAGGGGTTAGAGCCTCACAAGCCCATGGACCACACAAAGATCCATCAAGAGGAAGTGTCTTGGATTTGTGGCATTCAAATTCAAATTTGAATTCAAATTGTACCAAGAACACCTATAAATTAAGGATTATTTCGTGCATTATCAGTAGGAATAAAATCTAGGAAAATTAGTGGTCAATAAGAATCTTAGACTTTTGAATAGGAGTGTAATGTGGAAAGTTTGTTTTGGCCTTCGTCTTTTTTAAGGAGGCACGCATGAATAAAAAAAAAAGTGATTTCCAAACCAAATACAGATCAAACGAGCTTAGCTCATTGTTCTTGAGATTGAGAGATTCATCTCACACAATCGACCAAGTCCGAAACTTGCTCGACTCGACTTATCAAGCAACGAACCACGGTTGCTTGTGGCGTCTTCTATCGTCCGAAGAGTTCTAGAGGTGCATATGCTCAAGGGTTTTGGACGGTCTCACTCAGATTTGGGCTAATTTTCTTCAGCACGTGTCCGTCTACGGGTTCTAAGGCATTCATCCGCACAACCTAGTGAAACGCACGATCGAGTCACGCATCAGTTGGTATCGGAGCCACGTTCTCATGGTTGTATCTATCCAATTCTTGTTCATTTTATTCCTAAAGGATTTGGTTGTTCTCTCTCTTGTAGTTTCAGCCAAGGAGTCATTTAGGGTTTAGAGTTAAAAAAAAGAAACGACCAAAGAGACTTAGAAAAACAACGAAACGAACAAAGAGTCTAAGAAAAACAAAGAAAACGGCCAGAGAGCCTAAGAAAAAAAAATCAAAGAGAAAAGAAAGAAAACTAAAATAGAAACAATGAGCACAAAGGGCCACTCCTTAGAGGTTGAACCAAGGAGACACCATCCTAAGTTTATCATCAAAGAGCGACTCAACACATGAGAAACACACCACTCACGGCAAAGCACTTGGACCCGGACGACGAACACGTTTGAAAGCGTGATCTCGAAGATAGGGAGTCCTAAGGAACCTGATATCAGTCCATCAACGAAGTTCAAAGGAACCTAGTAGACCTCACAATCATCGGGGATTAAGCTTGATAAGAAGGTTGAGTGATTACCATCGCTTGAATTTGTTTGTGCGTAGGTTTATTCTCAACTTCTTTTACGTGAGTACTAACTTGTTTTAGTGACATTTCCTTTAGTTCAACATGTCCAAGAGAGTGAAGAATCAGAAAATAGAGCACCGGAGCCTCAAGTGACACGAGAGGAATTTCAAGTTCTCAAAGAGCAAATCGCAAATCTCACGCGTCTCCTCACGGTTCAACAACAACCACCGCAGCTCGAAAGGGGAGAACTGGCTCATCCAAGGCCTAATCATGATCAAGCCAGGCCTGGAATACCATCTAGGGGAGGCCAAGAACCACATCTTAGAGCTGACCTAGGATAGGACGAAGATCACAATGCAAACTTGCATTTCGGCCGATACGGCGGGGGAGGTGCAAACGGACCCTCCGATGACGAAGATGACCTACCCTTCATGGAAAGACGAAGGCAAGAGGGAAGATCACCACATAGAGACTTCCATGACCATGACAACGGTGGTGTGAGAGTGGATATTCCTATGTTTATCGGGGGTAGCGATCCGGAAGCATACTTAGAGTGAGAAAGATGCACGGAGATGGTGTTTGATCTCCACGTGTACACCGAGCAACGAAAGATCAAACTAGCCATTGCTAAATTCAGTGACTATGCTCTGATTTGGTGAGATCAAATCATCCATTTCAGAAGGATGAACGGTGACCAACCGTTCAACACATGACGACAACTCAAGCAAATTATGAGAAGTCGATATGTACCTTCATAATATTATGAAATAGTGCGTAACAAATCTAAATTTCCTTGTGCCGGGATCCTTATCCGGGGAGGATTATTACAAGGAGATGCAAAAGTTGATGGTGAGGGCGCAAACTCAAGAGGACGAGCGGACCACCATGGACCGCTTCAAACGAGGCCTCAACATGGAATATTATAGAAAAAATGGAGCCACATCGGTGCCAAAGACTCAATGAGCTGTTGGATCTTGTCGTATTATATGAGAGACAATCACTAAGGAGGTTGAGACACCAACGGTACGGAGGAAGCAACTCCAACACGCGGCAAAGTGTTTCACAAAACAGCAGCCTGGACCGAACCGAGTAGCGATCTGTGCGCACAGACGTGCGTCGAGATCGGGCACCACTTAGCACAGACCGGGCACAGTGATCAGAAACACAACTTGGGAAGAATCCGAGGGGAAGCGACCTAGCACAGAGGCCGGAACCCAGATCCAACGTCCAACAGCCTAGGAGAGGGAGCATCGAACCACATACACATCGAACCCGAGATATCACATGTTTTCGGTGTTCCGTATGAGGGCATTACGCACGGGATTGCCCAAACCGACGCTCCATGATCATTCTCGAAAACGGCAATATCGACTCTGATCATTCATCCGATCGAGAGAAACAAGCAGAAGAGATAAGCTTCGAGGAGGAGATAGACGAGGATCTAGCGCTTGGAAGACTCTTGGTGACACGACGGGTCCTTAGCACACAACCTAAGGACGATGCGACCGATCAGCGGGAGAACATCTTCCACACTCGAGGTCACATCCATGAAAAGATATGCAACATCATCATCGACAGTGTACCAACGTGCAAGCATCATTCTTATGGAGAAACTCAGACTCACCACTCTCAAGCATCCGAAGCCATACAAGCTTCAATGGCTCAATGATAGCGGAGAGACGAAGATCACCAAGCAAGTTCGGGTACCATTTCGGATTGGAAGATACGAGGATGAAATCCTATGTGATGTGGTATCCATGCAAGCAAGTCACATCTTGCTTGGCCGTCCTTGGCAATACGATGCAAAGGCACATCACGACGACTACACAACCCGATATTCCATCCGACACAAGAGCAAGAAGATCAACCTACTGCCCTTGTCACTGATAACGTCTATTTTGTCATAGTATTTTAGTTGATTTTTGTAGTTAGTTCACCAAGAATTAAGCATTACTTAGTCTTCTTTCATCCTTTTCTCGTGTATTTGTAGGAAAAGAATACATTGAACACGAACACGAGCAAACACGGACGAATACGAGCAATGGCCTCACATAACTTCAAGTGCACGACCGGGCGCATGAAGGAATGACACCAGCCCGACCGTGGAACATCCTTAGCCCGAGCGGGCTCATCACCAAAGGCACCAGCCCGACTGTGCTCAACTTCCAGCCCTACCGTGCTGAACTTCCACCAGCAACCCGACCGTGCTTCCCTCACAGCCCGATCGTGCTCCTAGTTTCAGACACACATGCCAGACCGTGCTTCCCTCACAGCCCGACCGTGCTCTTGGTTCCAAACACACACGCCCTACCGTGCTTCCGTCACAGCCCGACCGGGCTCATGAAACAGGCAACATCTTCGAATGTACAACACGACCCGGGTATGCATGAAGCCTGACTGAGCTTAGACCAGCTGAAGCGCCCGAACGAGCTCACTCTTGTGCCCGGTCGGGCACATTAAACCTGCGCACAACCGTGAAGAAAAGAAAAGGTTCGGTCGACGGGAAATAACAGGAAAACTCACGCGAAAGAATGGAAAGACTCGGAAAAAGAGGAAAAAGAAGAAAATGAAAGAAAAAAGAAGAGGAAAGAAAGATTTTCGATGGTGATTCAGGCTGGAGGGGAGGAAGAAGATGACACAGAGAGCAGACACAATAGAGAGACTAGAGAGAGAGAGCAATACGCCAGAAGGCCGGAGACTGGACGACGAAGGCGGCACATGGAGGAGCTTTTGAAGACTATGGTATTGGGATCAAGTTTTTGGCGCCGTTGCCGGGGAATTTGGATTTTCCGGGGTCTTATTTGTCTTTAGAGTTAGGATACTTTTGGATTAAGACATAGTTCTTTCAGGAGTCTTATTTGTCTTTTTTCGTAATTTTGCTTTCTTTTTTTAGCTGAATTTGTTTACTTCTTGGAACTCACATGACGTTTTTGTTTTCTTTTCTTTTCTCGTGCATCTCATTTGTGTATGAGAGGTACCGGAAGCGCTGATCTAGTTTATGACCCAGATATCGATAGAACGCTCAGAGAATTAAGAAGAAAACGAGAGCTAGTGCAAGCCAACCGGTCGATAACATACAATTTCACCTAGACTTCCAACCCGAGATAGTAATCGAACCAAAGATTGTAGGGAATAGCGATAAAGAGTTAATGGCAGAACGTCGAGACTTGAACGTGCCACAAATGCAACCAAACGTGCCACAAATACAACCAGCGATAACCTATGGATCATAGACGGTCCCTAGGAATACACAACTCTTGTCATGCATCACTAGGAGAGACGCTCGCGTGGAATTACAACCGGCATTTATCTAGAAGCTCGGTAACACAATGTTCAGAGGGAGACCCGCCGAGGATCCGAACCAGCATCTCACTAACTTTAAGATGCTCTACAGAACTATCAGAACCGAAGAAGGAATCTCGAAGGAGGACGTCATGCTAGCTGCTTTTCTATTCTCAGTGAAGGATAAGGCACAAGACTGGTTGTATTCCCAACCGACGAATTCCATATGATCATGGGAAAAACTAAAAGACAAATTCATGACGCGATTCTTCCCTCAAAGTAAAGCTCAACTCGCTAAGAATCAAATCAACACGTTCTTTCAAGGGGCAGCTGACAGTCTATACGAAGCGTGGGAACGATCAAAGGCTATCAACGCCTTTGCCCACATCACAGCATGGATCAGGATTATCTCATACATAATTTTCTGCTAGGACTCATGGATAACACGAGGATTCTAATCATAGCCGCCGCTGGAGGTTCCTTGATTAACCTCACATTTTCCCAGATAGAGGATCTAATTGATCGTATGGCTGATGAAGGCAGCAACGCCGCTGGAGAATACAATCACAACGCTCTAGCAAGGGTAGCTCATGTGAACACGCATGCTCTATATACCGGTTTAGCCGAGATGAAGGATCAAGTCGCTGGAATTTACAATCTTCTATCCGAATCACGTCGTCCACAATATTTAGAGCAATTAGAGGATCATGAAGTCCAAGGGTATGAGGAAGTGAACTACGTGACCAACAACCAGCCTTTGGGAAACACGTACAATCCCGGAGGGAGAAATCACCCAAATTTATCCTACAAGAATTCCGACGGTGCATTGAACACACAACAACTATTAGGAAACTTCCAGCCACGAGTAATGCAGAGGAATCAGAATTTTCAGCCAAGGACGCAGTCCCAAACCCAGAATTACCAGCCACGTGCACCTCCTCCTCTGCAACAAGAAGCTAACACCGATATTACGTCTATGCTAGCTCAACTCTTACAAGGACAAAAAGATCTATACAACGAGTCTAGAGGAATGAGAGCAGAACATGAAGTGGTAAAGAAACAATTTGTGGAGATGAAGACACACCTAAAGATCTTGGATACTCAAGTTGCACAACTCGCTGCGAACTCCTCTGAATCGCAAGGAGTTCTACCGGGGCGACCGGAAGGAAATCCTCATGAGAAAATCAATGCCATTCACTTAAGGAGTGGTAAGACATTGGATTGGCCTACTCATTCGATGTTTGAAAAGGGAGAATCATCTAGCACAATAGCGAAAAAGGGCAGCAATGTCGAAGAGCACAAAGAGGAGGAAGAGGAGCCGAAATACGTCAAACCCGAACCGAGGCCTCCTCCTTTTCCGTTCCCTCAACGCCAACGCTAAAAGAACGAGGATGCTCAATTTGAAAAGTTTGCTGAGATGTTGAAGAAGATTCACATCATTATTCCATTCCACGAAGCGTTGAAGAAGATTCTTTCATACGCTAAGTTCCTCAAATACGTACTTGCAAACAAGCGAGATGTGGAGACAGAAACCGTCATGGTGACTAACTCAATGTTGCAGCCAAAACTATCCAAGAAGATGCCCGATCCAGGTATATTCTTGATCCCTTGCAAAATAGGAGATTATGAAATTAACCATGCACTAATCGATGTTGGAGCAAGCGTAAGCGTGCTAATTACCAGCCACGTGCACCTCCTCCTCTGCAACAAGAAGCTAACACCGATATTACCTCCTCCTCAAACATCCTTGTATGGTGGACTCGGTATTCTACATAGACGTCTTAAAGAAACTAGCCGAGGAAGTTATCAAAGAGTTTGGGAACATGGATTCTCTTGAGATGGATCTTTTAGCATCTGGAGAGGGACTTTATAATGACCCTAACGAAGTGAAACATTGCACAAAGCTGCTGGACGAAGGAAAGACGAAAGAGATCCCGATCACCGAGCTAGACGCACTCCGAGCAGATTTCTGTGCTATCCAAGCACATCAAGTCGTAACCCAAGAAAAAGATGGAATTTTGGACAATCCTTATCAAGAAGACTTCTCAACTCACAAACAAATAAGCACAGATCAAATGGAAATGGATTCAAGTCAAGAAAACGTCATAAACCAGTGCAGAAACCTTCGCGCATTCCAGACAGATTCCAACACGCCTCAAGCAACTTAAAACGCGAGTTCAACCACTTCCAAGATGCCTAATAGCCAAACCAAGCGTCCAAAACATGACTAGAGTGTTGAAAAAGCCCCAAAAGTGCAATTGAAGCCCTTACCACAAGGTTTGAGGTACGAATTCCTTGGACTCGAATGTACTTATCCCGTGATAGTGAATGATAACCTAGACGAATCCCAAAAAGCACGATTGCTAGAAGCTATTAGGAAGTATAAAGATGGCATAGGTTATACATTAGAGGATATTCGGAGACTTAGTCCAGTAGGATTCACTTAGAAGATGACTCTAAGACCTCCATTGAACATCAACGTAGATTAAACCCGAACATGATGGAAGTAGTTAAGAAAGAGGTCCTTAAGTTGTTAGACGCCAGAATTATATATCCTATATCGGATAGTGCGTGGGTGAGTCCTGTACAGGTAGTTCCAAAGAAAGGAGGTATCACCGTCATCCCAAACGCGAACAACGAACTGATTCCAACAAGAATGGTCACGAGATGGCGCGTGTGCATTGACTACCGCAAGCTGAATGCTAACACTCGGAAAGATCACTTACCTTTACCTTTCATTGATCAAATGCTAGAACGTTTAGCTCTTCACTCCTATTTTTGTTTTCTTGATGGTTATTCAGGTTTCTTTCAGATACCAATCCATCCGAACGATCAAGAAAAGACAACGTTCACATGCCCCTTCGGTACATTCGCCTATCGTCAAATGCCTTTTGGTTTATTTAATGCACCTGCTACTTTTCAGCATGCATGACCTCTATCTTTTCTAAATTAAGTGGTGAAATTATGGAAGTGTTCATAGACGATTTCTGGGTTCATGGATCTTTCTTTGATGTTTGTCTAACCAATCTGTGTAAAGTGTTAGACAGGTGCGTAGAAGCGAATCTTGTGCTGAATTGGGAGAAGTGTCATTTTATGGTTCGCGAAGGCATCGTGTTGGGGCATAAGATATCAGCAAGGGGAATAGAAGGGTCAAACTTTGGGAACTTATGCAACCTAAGCTAAGAATACGACTAAAATAAGATGGGTTGAATTGGTAGTGATCTGGGAAAAATTCCTAAAACACTTAAAGTGAATTGTGACAACGATGGGGAGACGTGAAAAACTTGATAATTAAGGACACTATGGGTATCGGATAACCGGGATTTGCAAGGATGCAATAAACAAAAGATCATAAACCTATCGAATTATTTTGATTACAAGGAATTCATGCTCATGAGTAAGGAATGGCTCTCTCGACACCTTAACCTCCTAACCATAACTACGTGCAATTCTACCTCCCAACAGCGACTAACTCTTGATTACGATAGTATTAAGTGCGCAATCCTAATTCCTAGGTCGATTAACCGACCGGCCATATTCTCAGTAATCAAACTTAATCAACAATCAAAAGACTCCAAATTCATAATCTAACCTCCCGGCTAAACACAAATTCCTAGGTTACTGAGCGGCCAACACAAGTATAAACCGTTTACGATGTTGATTGTCATACCGAAATTCAAGACAACTTCGAGAGATCTAAGCATTAACACATAATTTCAAGAATCCATTACAAATCCGATATCTCTAACCCATAGCTGGAAATATACTCACTCATGGAAGCTACTATAAAAAAAGAGAAATAAACCCTAGACATGATAAAGGATAAGAAATACGATTCCTCGGTCTTTCCTATCTTGTTACCGAAGTCTGGATTGTTGTTTCTCTTCTTCTCTAGCTTCTCCTGAGTTTCTCCTTGTGTTTTTCAGTCCCTCTCCTGGCATGTGCGTCGTCCCTTTCTGCTGGAATCTCCCCCTTTTCTTCGTTTTCCCAATCAAAAACTTAAAAGAAGTTGTTGCTGGAAAGGGGGCCTGCGCGGGAAAGGTATGCACCCCGCGCGAGGTCATGTTCCAAGCCTGATCCATGCGTGCTCCTTAGCTCCCCGTGTCGTGAAAAAGTTTCTGGAAAGTCAGCCCGCGTGGGGGCCTCTTCCAAGCCCGAGAGGGCTGAGTTTACTTGCTATTTTTGCTCCATTCGCTCGATGCTCGGATGTTCCATTTGGTTCCGTGGCCGTGCACATATTGACTCTTATCACTTGGTCACGATTTCGGGTAGGTTTTCCATAATCACTCGTGTTTGCTTCACATGTCTTCGTTTCCTACACAAAACACGAAATCGTAGAAGAAGTCCTCGAATATACTCAATAAGTCGGTAAAGTCCAAGAAACGTAATCAAAACTAAACCTAGGAATGATGAAAATACTATGACGGATTACATGTTATCAAACTCCCCTAAACTTAACCTTTGCTCATCCTCGAACAAATCTAGAGTCGAGTACAAGAAGAATTAAACAACAATGGACACTAGCACAAATACTTCGAAGGATTAGTCATCATGCAAAACAACGCATCACATCAATGTAAGCCTAAGCGTACCTAGTCTCGACTTTTATCAACCAAAAGTCACGAGCCATGCAATCCTACCAATAACCTAAGTCTATTTCACACCCCTAGAAAACGTCCAAGCAATCTCCATACCAATTCTCCAATGCTTACGCCAGATATCATTACAATTATTTCCTCGTTCTTTTCTATTCTTGTCCTTTTTTTCCGGTTTCCAAAATTTTCTTCTTTGAAGATGAGCGCTTGGTTTCTAGGACGTCGAAGTCAAAGAGGATGGCTTTCTAGTTAGACCCAGGTTGCCGATTGGCACACTCATAAGGTGTAACCTTAGGGGAGTGAAGAGTTGCACCATTGAAGAAATGTTTTTTAGACTGAATATTTCGCATCAACTTTAACCTTTAATACGTAGAACAGCGCCTCATCCCACAACTTAGATCGAACCATCAATCTCGATGTACTCATGTCAATGTAAACATGAAATAGTTAGAAACTTATCCAAGGTGACAGCAGAATATAAGCGCGTGGAATCTAATAATCCAGGAACACTAAAATATATCGAACAAAGCATGGAATAAACGGTATGCACGGAGATATGGATACTTGGTACTGAAACCTGGGAGGTGAAATGCAACTATAGCTCATGGTTTCAAGCACAACTACTCGACTAATCGGTATCCAAAAGACTTTTTAGTAAACCTAGACTATTGTTCACAATTCGACAAAGTCACCCAATAATGACTAAAGCTCGAAAATTCGTACTAGGTATCCATCCGTTTATTCCTAAAAAAAACAAAAAATCAACATCTAATCCAAATCACATGCATGTTACTCGACGAGTACTCCCCCAGACTTGAATGAAACATCGTCTCGGTGTTCAAGACCTAAGAGAAAATCTTGCACAACTACGAGAAAATAAGGGTTAGAACGCGTGCAACTTGCATGTTTTGCTATCCCGAGTTGGCCATGCGGCTGGACGTTGTATGCGTCTCCTCTTTAATGTATGATATTGACGTCGAAAAACGTGTGGAAAAGAATCACACAATCAAAAAGAAAAAACACAACATAATAGCTCACCGAGTACATCAATGCAAAAAGAATAAGAATAAGTTTTGAAAATGAAATGAAATAAAAAGAAAATGCAAAAGTCGGGTTGCCTCCCGAAAAGCGCTTGTTTAACGTCCCGAGCTTAACTGGATCTCGACTCAATGAAATCCTAATTCTAATACTGTAACTTGTCCCCTGCAACGGCGCCAAAAACTTGATGTGCGGAAATCAGGTTTTAAATTTCCTAGACCACTCTA
>CM071870.1:4766420-4778258 GCA_036759665.1 Gynandropsis gynandra
TGGAGAGGGACTTTATAATGACCCTAACGAAGTGAAACATTGCACAAAGCTGCTGGACGAAGGAAAGACGAAAGAGATCCCGATCACCGAGCTAGACGCACTCCGAGCAGATTTCTGTGCTATCCAAGCACATCAAGTCGTAACCCAAGAAAAAGATGGAATTTTGGACAATCCTTATCAAGAAGACTTCTCAACTCACAAACAAATAAGCACAGATCAAATGGAAATGGATTCAAGTCAAGAAAACGTCATAAACCAGTGCAGAAACCTTCGCGCATTCCAGACAGATTCCAACACGCCTCAAGCAACTTAAAACGCGAGTTCAACCACTTCCAAGATGCCTAATAGCCAAACCAAGCGTCCAAAACATGACTAGAGTGTTGAAAAAGCCCCAAAAGTGCAATTGAAGCCCTTACCACAAGGTTTGAGGTACGAATTCCTTGGACTCGAATGTACTTATCCCGTGATAGTGAATGATAACCTAGACGAATCCCAAAAAGCACGATTGCTAGAAGCTATTAGGAAGTATAAAGATGGCATAGGTTATACATTAGAGGATATTCGGAGACTTAGTCCAGTAGGATTCACTTAGAAGATGACTCTAAGACCTCCATTGAACATCAACGTAGATTAAACCCGAACATGATGGAAGTAGTTAAGAAAGAGGTCCTTAAGTTGTTAGACGCCAGAATTATATATCCTATATCGGATAGTGCGTGGGTGAGTCCTGTACAGGTAGTTCCAAAGAAAGGAGGTATCACCGTCATCCCAAACGCGAACAACGAACTGATTCCAACAAGAATGGTCACGAGATGGCGCGTGTGCATTGACTACCGCAAGCTGAATGCTAACACTCGGAAAGATCACTTACCTTTACCTTTCATTGATCAAATGCTAGAACGTTTAGCTCTTCACTCCTATTTTTGTTTTCTTGATGGTTATTCAGGTTTCTTTCAGATACCAATCCATCCGAACGATCAAGAAAAGACAACGTTCACATGCCCCTTCGGTACATTCGCCTATCGTCAAATGCCTTTTGGTTTATTTAATGCACCTGCTACTTTTCAGCATGCATGACCTCTATCTTTTCTAAATTAAGTGGTGAAATTATGGAAGTGTTCATAGACGATTTCTGGGTTCATGGATCTTTCTTTGATGTTTGTCTAACCAATCTGTGTAAAGTGTTAGACAGGTGCGTAGAAGCGAATCTTGTGCTGAATTGGGAGAAGTGTCATTTTATGGTTCGCGAAGGCATCGTGTTGGGGCATAAGATATCAGCAAGGGGAATAGAAGGGTCAAACTTTGGGAACTTATGCAACCTAAGCTAAGAATACGACTAAAATAAGATGGGTTGAATTGGTAGTGATCTGGGAAAAATTCCTAAAACACTTAAAGTGAATTGTGACAACGATGGGGAGACGTGAAAAACTTGATAATTAAGGACACTATGGGTATCGGATAACCGGGATTTGCAAGGATGCAATAAACAAAAGATCATAAACCTATCGAATTATTTTGATTACAAGGAATTCATGCTCATGAGTAAGGAATGGCTCTCTCGACACCTTAACCTCCTAACCATAACTACGTGCAATTCTACCTCCCAACAGCGACTAACTCTTGATTACGATAGTATTAAGTGCGCAATCCTAATTCCTAGGTCGATTAACCGACCGGCCATATTCTCAGTAATCAAACTTAATCAACAATCAAAAGACTCCAAATTCATAATCTAACCTCCCGGCTAAACACAAATTCCTAGGTTACTGAGCGGCCAACACAAGTATAAACCGTTTACGATGTTGATTGTCATACCGAAATTCAAGACAACTTCGAGAGATCTAAGCATTAACACATAATTTCAAGAATCCATTACAAATCCGATATCTCTAACCCATAGCTGGAAATATACTCACTCATGGAAGCTACTATAAAAAAAGAGAAATAAACCCTAGACATGATAAAGGATAAGAAATACGATTCCTCGGTCTTTCCTATCTTGTTACCGAAGTCTGGATTGTTGTTTCTCTTCTTCTCTAGCTTCTCCTGAGTTTCTCCTTGTGTTTTCAGTCCCTCTCCTAGCCTGTGCGTCGTCCCTTTCTGCTGGAATCTCCCCCTTTTCTTCGTTTGCCCATTCAAAAACTTAAAAGAAGTTGTTGCTGGAAAGGGGGCCTGCGCGGGAAAGGTATGCACCCCGCGCGAGGTCATGTTCCAAGCCTGATCCATGCGTGCTCCTTAGCTCCCCGTGTCGTGAAAAAGTTTCTGGAAAGTCAGCCCGCGTGGGGGCCTCTTCCAAGCCCGAGAGGGCTGAGTTTACTTGCTATTTTTGCTCCATTCGCTCGATGCTCGGATGTTCCGTTTGGTTCCGTGGCCGTGCACATATTGACTCTTATCACTTGGTCACGATTTCGGGTAGGTTTTCCATAATCAGTCGTGTTTGCTTCACATGTCTTCGTTTCCTACACAAAACACGAAATCGTAGAAGAAGTCCTCGAATATACTCAATAAGTCGGTAAAGTCCAAGAAACGTAATCAAAACTAAACCTAGGAATGATGAAAATACTATGACGGATTACATGTTATCAAACTCCCCTAAACTTAACCTTTGCTCATCCTCGAACAAATCTAGAGTCGAGTACAAGAAGAATTAAACAACAATGGACACTAGCACAAATACTTCGAAGGATTAGTCATCATGCAAAACAACGCATCACATCAATGTAAGCCTAAGCGTACCTAGTCTCGACTTTTATCAACCAAAAGTCACGAGCCATGCAATCCTACCAATAACCTAAGTCTATTTCATACCCCTAGAAAACGTCGAAGCAATCTCCATACCAATTCTCCAATGCTTACGCCAGATATCATTACAATTATTTCCTCGTTCTTTTCTATTCTTGTCCTTTTTTTCCGGTTTCCAAAATTTTCTTCTTTGAAGATGAGCGCTTGGTTTCTAGGACGTCGAAGTCGAAAAGGGATTGCTTTCTACTTAGACCCAGGCTGCCTATGGCACACTCATAAGGTCTTGTAATCTTAGTGGAGTTAAGAGGTGCGTCATTGAAGACCTTTTTTTTATACCAAAGATTACGCATCAACTCTAACCCTTAGGACGTAGAATAGCGCCTCAACCCACCACTTAGACCCGAACCATCGATCTCGATGTCCTCATGTCAATGTAAACCTAAAATAGTTAGAAAATTATCCAAGGTGACAACGAAGTATAAGCGTATGGAATCTAATAATCCATGAACAGTAAAATATATCAAACAAAGCAAGGGATAAACGGTATGCACGGAGATATGGATACTTGGTACTGAAACCTGGGAGGTGAAATGCAACTATAGCTCATGGTTTCAAGCACAACTACTCGACTAATCGGTATCCAAAAGACTTTTTAGTAAACCTAGACTATTGTTCACAATTCGACAAAGTCACCCAATAATGACTAAAGCTCGAAAATTCGTACTAGGTATCCATCCGTTTATTCCTAAAAAAAACAAAAAATCAACATCTAATCCAAATCACATGCATGTTACTCGACGAGTACTCCCCCAGACTTGAATGAAACATCGTCTCGGTGTTCAAGACCTAAGAGAAAATCTTGCACAACTACGAGAAAATAAGGGTTAGAACGCGTGCAACTTGCATGTTTTGCTATCCCGAGTTGGCCATGCGGCTGGACGTTGTATGCGTCTTCTCTTTAATGTATGATATTGACGTCGAAAAACGTGTGGAAAAGAATCACACAATCAAAAAGAGAAAACACAGCATAATAGCTCACCGAGTACATCAATGCAAAAAGAATAAGAATAAGTTTTGAAAATGAAATGAAATAAAAAGAAAATGCAAAAGTCGGGTTGCCTCCCGAAAAGCGCTTGTTTAACGTCCCGAGCTTAACTGGATCTCGACTCAATGAAATCCTAATTCTAATACTGTAACTTGTCCCCTGCAACGGCGCCAAAAACTTGGTGTGCGGAAATCAGGTTTTAAATTTTCTAGACCACTCTACCGCAAGTATACGGTTCGTGTAGTACAAGGGTCGAACTCTGAGACTGAGTGCAGCGTTAGAATCAAGAAATCACGAGAAGAAGATCGATCAATATATGGTTATGAAACTAGAAAGTAAAGATAATAAAGGATGATGAAGCTAGACTCAACAAGATAGAGTGCCATGGGATTCGGGAATACCGGGACATGCAATGGATGTTTCTATAGAACATGAAATCGGTTTCTATCAATCGATGGGGAACTTAAATCTAATACACTACATAGGGAATCAACGACACTCATCTCTCGATGCAGCGCGAAACATCTAGATGCATGAAGAACGAGTGGGGAGTTCTACCTCAACTAACGGAAATAACTCTCTCGATGCCTAAATCCTCTACCTAGGGAATCAACGTCACTCATCTTTCGATGCAGCGTGGAACGTCTAGATGCATGAAGTACAATGGGGAACTCTAACCTCTACTATCGGAAAAAATGGGAACTCGACCTCTATTGACGGAAGTGACTCTTTCGATCCACTATCTAGAATATAAATGTACTCACCTCTCGATGCAGTAAAGCTATAGCCTAAATGCATGAAGAACAATGGGAGCTCTATCGTTCCTAAATAGATTAACCGATCGCTAGATTCTCATCAATCTAATTCATTCGAAGGCTAATCCCGAGACTCAAGTCTGACTCTCTCAATGCCTAGACGAATCTCTAATTTCATTCAAACGTGTCTAATCTCACCGAATGGATTTAGTCTCATTCAATCATGAAACCAACAATATATGAATGCATTAAACACTACTACAACCTATCGAACCATACGATTGAACAAAAACCGATATATGGCATTAAAGAACCAACAATACATTACAATGGAATCCCTAACCCATGGCAACGAGAACTACTTAGAAATCATAGAGAAACAAATACAAACAGTAAAGTATGCATCTTCCCTATTCTTAGAGCGTGGCTTCCGACGAATCCTTCGGTTTCCCGAAGTCTCCTTCTTCAGCCGTGCTCTCTCTCTTCTCTTCTGGTCTGCTTCGTCTCCTTGTTCTCTTTCGTTCCTTTCTGTTGGAATCACCCCCTTTTCTTCATTTGCCCGTTCAAAAACTTAAAAGAAGTTGTTGCTGGAAAGGGGGCCCGCGCAGACTAAGACTCACCCCGCGCTGGCTGAATGCATCTCGACCAGCCCGAGCGGGTTACATGCCTCCACGACTTGTGCTCTTCTTGCTGGAATGGCAGCCCGCGCGGGCAAGGTATGCACCCCACGCGGGGTCAGGTTCCAAGCCTGATCCGTGCGTGCTCCATAACTCCCCGAGTCGTGCTAAAGTTGTTGGAAAGTCAGCCCACGCGGGGGCCTCTTCCAAGCCCGAGCGGGCTGAGTTTACTTGCTATTTTTGCTCCATTCAATCGATGCTTGGGTGTTTCGTTTGGTTCCATGGCCGTGTACATATTGCTTCTAATCACTTGGTCACGATTTCGGGTAGGTTTGCTGTAATCACTCGTGTTTGCTTCACATGTCTTGGTTTCCTACAAAACACGAAATCGTAGAAGAAGTCCTCGAATATACTCAATAAGTCGGTAAAGTCCAAGAAACGTAATCAAAACTAAACCTAGAAATGATAAAAAAAACTATGACAGATTACATGTTATCAGGTGAAAATTGAGGTTATTGAGTAGCTGCCACCTCCTAGGAACGTTAAGCTCAAGTGCGATGCAAGCGATTATGCGGTTGGGGCAGTGTTGGGACAGCGAAAGGATTGGATGTTGCACGCCATTTATTATTCTAGTCGAACATTAGACAACGCCCAATGCAACTACTCCACAACTGAGAAAGAGTTTCTTGCAATCGTCTTTGCGTTTGAAAAGTTCCGCTCATACCTAGTTGGCTCCAAGGTAATAGTTTACACAGATCATGCTGCCTTATGTTACCTACTCACCAAGAAAGACGCAAAGACAAGGCTCATTAGATGGATCTTACTGTTGTAAGAGTTCGATCTTGAAATAAGGGATAGGAAAGGAACCGAGAATGGGATAGCCGATCATCTTTCACATCTTGAAATCCCGATTGCATTCCTATCGACGACTACATTCGAGATGATGCAGTAATGTCCTTGACTTGTACTTCCACTCCATGGTATGCTGACTTTGTGAATTATTTAGCATGTCAAGTACTACCGGAAGGGCTGAATTACAATGCGAGAAAGAAGTTTCTCCATGACGTCAAGGCGTATTATTGGGATGAGCTGTATCTTTTCAAAAGAGGCACAGACAGAATCTTTAGGCGCTGCATCCCCAAAGAAGAAGCTCCACACATACTGTCACGTTGCCATTCCTCAAGATATGGAGGACACTTTGCTGCAGCCAAGACAACTGCAAAGGTGCTTCAAGCGGGCTTCTATTCGCCTACACTCTTCAAAGACGCCCACAACTACGTCGCATCATGCGGCAATTGCCAAAGGATGGGTAATATTTCTAGACACCATGAGATGCCACAGAAATATATTCTAGAGGTCAAGCCATTTGATGTATGGGGAATAGACTTCATGGGCCCCTTCTCGTCCTCGTGCGGAAACCTTTATATACTAGTCGCGGTGGACTACGTAACGAAGTGGGTAGAAGATTTGGCAAGTCCAATCAACAACTCCAAACCAGTAAACAAGATGTTCAAACGTGTCATATTCCCACCTTTTGGAGTCCTGAGGGTTGTGATCAGCGATGGAGGTAAGCATTTCGTGAACCACATCATAGAAGGGCTGCTGAAGAAGTACGGTGTTCGACATAGGATAGCAACTCCATATCACCCTTAAACCAGCGGCCAAGTTGAAGTTTCTAATCGAGAGATCAAGTCGATTTTGGAGAAGATGGTCTCTAAGTCTAGGAAAGATTGGGCACTGAAACTCGACAATGCATTATGGGCGTACCGTACAACATTCAAAACGCCAATTGGAATGACTCCGTTTCAGCTAGTGTACAACAAGGCATGCCATTTACCGGTGGAGTTAAAAATATCGAGCATATTGAGCGATCAAGGCACTTAATTATGATTACAAGTCAGCTGCTGAGAAACAGATGCTACAGCTCCATCATCTAGAGGAGATGTGCCTTCATTCATACGAGAATGCAAAGATCTGCAAGGAGCGCACAAAGAGATGGCATGATAGACACATAGTCTAGCGGAATTTCGAAGAAGGTGACCAAGTACTTGTTTTTAATTCACGTTTGAAACTTTTCCAGGAAAACTCAAGTCACGTTGGTCCGGGTCGTTCACAATCAAAAGCGCCTCTTCAAACGGCGCTATTTAGCTAATAGGGATCAGCCACACATTCAAGGTGAACACCCAATGATTAAAGCTCTACAACGGAGAACACAAGTAACGAGCAAACTGCTTTCGCTCTTTCGGAACCAGCTCACGCGTAGAGCGTTTTGGTCAGGCTCATAACCTTAAACAAGCGCTTCTCGGACCGAGCCCTATATCCTTTTAGTTATTTTGTTTTAGTTTTTTTTTAGAATTCGACTCTTATTCTTTTCACAAGCATGCTCCTTCCCAACAACCCCGATGTATCACACTGTCCCCTTTGGATTGTGTGACTTTTGTTACAGGTTTTCCACTTCGAAATTATCCACATCATAAGGCAAGACGCATACGCCCAGCTGCATCAACTCGGGACAGCAAGCATGCATCAGGTGCACACGTTCCTATCTATCTTATTTTCTTTAGTTTTTGCATGTTAATCCTTCTTTTAGGTATTGAACACTGGGACCGTGTTCCATTCAAGTCTAGGGGGTATCCTTCGAATGTCATGAATGTGATTAGGATTTAGATGTTGAGTTCTTTGTTTTGTTTTTTTTTGCTTTTACGTTAGTTTTGTTAGGATTAGACGAACAGACATCTAGTACGAGAAATTTTGAACTTTAGTCACCTCTGCACAACTTTGTCGAATCGGGAACAAAAGTCTAAGTTTACTGAAACATAACTTTAGATATCGATTAGTTAGTGGTCGTGCATGAATCCATAGTATGTAGTTGTATTCCTCCCCATAGGCTTCAATCCCAAGCACTTATATCTCCGAGCATACCTTTCATTCTATATTTTGTTTCGATCATTATATTTCCACGCACTTACACTCCGTTGTCACTAGACTAAGTTCTTTAACTTTTTCAGCCCTACATTTACATGAGTGCATCAACATTGATGGTTCGGGTCTAAGTGGTGGTTCGAGGCGGTTTTTTCTATGTCCTAAGGGTTAGAGTCGAAGCGTATTTACAATAGTTAATTAAAAGAAAGAAAAAATCAGTAATGACGCTAGCTCTTCACTCAGCTAAGGTTAAAAGACCTTATGAGTGTGCCAATTGGCAACCTAGGTCTAAGTAAAAGGCTTTCCTCTTCAACTCCGACGTCCTAGAAACCGAGTGCGAATATACAAACAAAAATGTGTAGAAACCGAAAAGAAGAAAAAGGGAATCGAAAAAAAGAAAGAAAAAGAAAAAGAATAATAAGTGTCTTAAGAATGGTATATAGGTATGGAGATCACTTGGATGTTGTCTAGGGGTTAGTGAAATGAACTCAGGATATATATAGGATTGCATGGTTAGTAACTTTCGGTAGATAGGGGTCTAAATTCGGTGCGCTTAGATCCATGTTCGTGTGGGGCGTTGTTGCGTAGGGTGGCTGACTTTTCAAGTAGATTGTGCTAGTTTCCGGTTGTTGTCTAACTCCTCTCTTGCTTAGTTCTAGTTTTGCTCGAGGACGAGCAAATGTTCAAGTCTAGAGGAGTTTGATAATGTCTATTTTGTCATAGTATTTTAGTTAATTTTCATAGTTAGTTCACCAAACCTGAAGCCTTACTTAGTCTTCTTTCATCCTTTTCTCATGTATTTGCAGGAAAAGAATACATCGAATATGAACACGAGCAAACACGGGCGAATACGAGCAATGGACTCACATAACTCCAAGTGCACGATCGGGCGCATGAAGGAATGGCACCAAACCCACCGTGCATCATCCTTAGCCCGAGCGGGCTCATCACCAAAGGCACCAGCTCGATTGTGCTCAACTTCCACCAACAACCCGACCGTGCTTCCCTCACAGCCTGACCGTGCTGCTGGTTCCAAACACACATGCCCGACCGTGCTTCCCTCACAGCCCGACCATGCTCATGAAACAGACAACATCTCCGAATGTACAGCACGACCCGGGCATGCATGAAGCCCGACCGATCTTGGACCAGTTGAAGTGCCCGATCGAGCTCACTCTTGTGCCCGGTCGGGCACATTAAACCTGCGCGCCGCCATGAAGAAAAGGAAAGGTTCGATCGACGGGAAATAACAGGAAAACTCATGGGAAAGAATGGAAAGACTCAGAAAAAAGGAAAACGAAGAAAAGGAAAGAAGAAGAGGAAAGAAAGATATTCGATGGTGATTCAGGCTGGAGGGGATGAAGGACGACACAGAGAGCAGACGCAGTAGAGAGATTGTAGAGAGACAACAATACGTCGGAAGGCCGGAGATTGGACGACGAAGGCGGCATGTAGAGGAGCTTTTGAAGACTACGGTATTGGGATAGGGAGGAATCTCGTTCTATATCTATGTTTGCAATAGTTTCCTTTCGTGCTTTTTTTTCGGAATCCATGTCTGAGTAGTTTAGTAGCTATGGGTTAGAGTTTTGCCGATATGCAATGGAGGCTCAGGCTTAATGCTTGGTTATAATATTTAATCTTTTTTTCGGATTGATTGGTTGTTCTTAACACTTTTTTTCTTATTGGCCGTTTGAATGAATGATCATAAAAGTTTGGTTGCATTGCAAGATGAATTGAACTTTGGAACGTAGCCATGAAGTGAGGTCTCAATTGATTTAGAACCGTGACTCGTCGATTAATTGGACTTGGAAATTAGGATATCGGACTTAATGCATTTATCGTGTGAGATTACACAATTGGAAGATTGGTAGTACACACGTAAGATAGTAGATTTAGGCATCGACTAGGAACGAGCTTGAATTCCCCGAATACATGATGATATTCATAACCATGATCTTTGCTAGCACTTCATTGCATATTCGTGCATCTCTCGAAACCTGTAGTGTTTAGTCTATTGAGTTTATCCCGTTAATTAGATAGTTTAGTTTCATTCGCATTTTGTACACTTATTGACTTTTACCGTCATTTTCATTAGTTACTAGCTTTAGAGTTGCATCGATTCCTTGTGTTCGACCCAGGTACTATACGATTCGTATTCTTGCAGAAGCGTTAGTCTGGGTAAATTATTACTTGAGATTAACCACATCAGTCACCGAAGCAAGCCCACGAAGATCACCTTCACATTGTGCAGCAAGCTAGGAAAGTTGAGGAACCCAACAAGTCGCTCATCATCACCAAGGGTTCCAAGAAGGCATTCCTCACAAACCGGCCGATGGTTCTCGTACGGTATAAGGAGATATTATTGAATCGAGAGGTTATGCCTTTTGGTTTAACTAATGCACCTACTACATTCATGAGGTTGATCAATCATATTCTTAGGATATTCATTGAAAACTTTTGTGGTAGTATACTTTGATGACATCTTAGTATACTCTAAGAACATTAGGGAGCATGTAGAACACCTTAGAGTGGTTGTTCTTAGAACAGAAACGTTATATGCTAACATGAAGAAGTGCACCTTTGCTAATAACAAGTTGGTTTTTCTAGGCTTTGTTGTTAGTGAACATGGTATCTTTGTGGATCAAGAGAAGTTCCAAGTTATCAAGGATTGGTTGGCACCAAGGACGGTTGGAGAGGTCCAAAGCTTCCTAGGCCTCGTGGGGGTTTTACCGACGATTCGTCCGCAATTTCAGCACCACTGCGGCACCAATGACCGAGCTCGTGAAGAAAGACCGAGTCAACCAAACAAGGAAGAATAGAGTCTTCCAACCGGGACATCAAGTGTGGGTTCATTTTCGCACGGAGAGGTTTCCCGAAGAGAGGAAAATCAAGCTTTTACCTCGAGGAGATGGACCATTCGAAGTTGTGATGAGGATCAACGACAACGCCTACCAACTAGATCTTCAAGGTAAGTACAACATTAGCTCATCATTCAATATCATTGACATGAGCCCTTATATTGTCGACGAAGCGGATTTGAAGGAAAATCCTTTTCAAGGGGGAGGGAATGATGAAGACATCACAAAGAAAGCAAGCCTCGAACGGACGGAGGGAACGGATGGGTCGAACGGGCAAGACAATTACGCGGAAGCACGGGACGTCGACAAGGACGCGTGGGACACTGATGAGGACGTGCGGGATGCTGTCGAGGATGCACGGGATGCTGACGAGGACGCAGATATGTGGGCCATTGACGAGACGCACGGACTAACGTTCGCGTCCGATATTCGCGGGCCGCCTAACTCGAAGATGAGACTTTTTACGAAAATACCTAAATGGAGGCGTTCCCGAAGTCCAATCGATGCAACCAAAACCATTGGAACCAACACTCAAAGATCTTTCAGATGAATACCAGATCACTACCGGAAAGTCACTTTTCCGGTGACACTCTGGCGATTTTTCCGACGAGACCTCTAGTGCACACTTAGAGCCAAATTTCGAGGTTTCAAGCATGTTGAAGGGGCCTTGGACAATATCTAAGGCCAGGAGACTACATAAGAAGATTTTAGACATCCTAGAAGCCCAAGAGATTGAACAACAAGATCATTTGAAGGGTTTAGAGCCTCACAAGCCCATGGACCATACAAAGACCCATCAAGAGGAAATGTCTTGGATTTGTGTCATTCAAATTGAAATTTGAATTCAAATTGTACCAATAACACCTATAATTTAGGGCTTAATTCGTGCATCATCAGCA
>CM071870.1:4778290-4812080 GCA_036759665.1 Gynandropsis gynandra
CAGGAATAAAATCTAGGAAGATTAGTGGTCAATAAGAATCTTAGACTTTTGAATAGGAGTGTAATGTGGGAAGTTTGTTTTGGTCTTCTTCCTTTTTAAGGAGGCACGCATGAATAATAAAAAACAAGTGATTTTCGAACCAAATACAGATCAAACAAGCTTAGATCATTGTTCTTGAGATTGAGAGATTCATCTCACACAAATCGACCAAGTTCGGGACTTGCTCGACTCGACTTATCAAGCAACAAACCACGGTTGCTTGTGGCGTATTCTATCGCCCGAAGCGAGGTGCATATGCTCAAGGGTTTGGGACGGTCTCACTGAGATTTGGGCCAATGTTCTTCAACACGTATCTATGTACGGGTTCTAAGGCATTCACCCGCACAACCGAGTGGAACGCACGATCCAGTCGCACATCACATTGTAATGGGCATTCATAGCAAGTCTCCATCGTATACATCCGTTGCCATGTCCTTGAAATGTTTTCAACGGATAGGATCCGTTGCACACCCATTACAAATCACAACGGATTAAGATTTCCAACGACCGATTCCTAACGGCTCTGAATCCATTGCAATCCGTTGCGAATCGTTCTTTTCAACAGAATTATGGTGATTTCCAATGGATATGCCCGTTGAAAATCACATGTTTTTTTAGTGCATGGGAATAATTCGACAAAATATGGAATCGAACCCATAAATTAATGTGCATAAAGATGGGTATTTTTTTTCAAATTAATTTGTGTAATTCATTGGGATCAGAATTCGGAAAAAAAATTATTTATGTATATCATATCATTATTTTGGTGAATTTAATTTACTATGATTTGATTACACATTTAGATTGTATAATTATAAGGTTAAATCGTAGTTATTAAATTAAAGTTTTATTTAAAATATGATTGGTGATAATTAAATGTCTGTTGGTTAATGTATGCGATTTGATTATATTTCTCAACATCCTTCCAAAGTGGACAACCTTGAAAAAAATAATTATTTCAATTACATTAAGAAAGTTACATAATATAATTCATGTGAACTCTGTTAAATCTAAAGTTTAGTCATGGTTTAATAATATTGTATTGTATGTGTATTGATAATTAATGTTTATTTTGTGGTATAACCTAAATGTAATGAGTATGCCAAAGTTAACCACTACATGAGATATTTAATTTATATTATTTATTTAATGCGCTGAGTCGTCTATTATAAGTCAAAGTTAATATCCAAAGACTAAATTTTTATGTTGTGCATATATCTTGTGATGTGATTAGATCTTATGTTATCATTCAATTAAGGTTTTGTTGAATTGATGTCTAATACGAGTTATCTTTTATATTACAGTTGTGCAATCGACATCGAGTATCTCTGTCAACATCAATTTGATCCCTATGTTGAATAGGTCGAACTTTTTTTAATGGAATGATCACTTACTGATCGTGTTTGTTTTGATTGGTCACGCGATCTTGCGATTAGGGAGGTTCGTCCAGCGATAGTGGAATGGAGTTTTGTTGAGGATCATAACAAACTCTAACCCTGGGAAACCTCGAACTGCACTTGTTTGATGATCATCAAGGATTTCATTCCTCCGATTTCAGGGACTCTATACCCAATGAGGTGACATAGGCTTGAATATCTCAAGATATTGGAGAAATGCTTTGCCAAAAATGACAGAGTGGAAACAATCACAGTTTTAACGAAAATTATCTCCATAAGATATAAGGGCAAGGAGAGTACTCGGGAGTACATCATGAAAATGTAAAACAATGCCTCTAAGTTAAAGACACTTGTGTTTGGTTTATTAGAAGATGTCCTATTGTGTTGGATTTTGATCTCCTTTCCTACACAATACAATCATTTTAAAGTTAGTTATAATTGTCTGAGGGATAAGTTGACTCTTAATGAGCTTATTTCCTAATGTGTGCAAGAAGAACAAAGATTAAGGCAAGAAAAGACTCATAATGTTATTGTCGCTACCACCTCAAGGGGAAAGATCGAAAAAGGAAGAAATGTTATGAAACCCCTTATTCGGGAATAAGTCATGTGTAAAAGAAACAAAATACAGATCATGCTAAGGTTCAAAAATGTTTTTTTGTCACAAGACTGATCATATGAAGAAAATCTGCATGAAGTATCACACTTGACGTGCGATTAAAGGGTTGACTCTCACTATGGTTTGATCTTGGATCAATTTAGCTTATGTACTTGATTTTGGTGCTACAACTCACGTAAATATTACTATGCAGGGTTGTCTCCATTACCGAAATCCGATTGATGGTGAAAGATACATCTATGTCGGCAATGGTAAAAGGGTGGAAGTGGAAGCGATCGGGAAATTTAGGCTTTTGATGAGGATTGGTCAATTTTTGGATTTGAAGGGTGTTTTCGTTGTACCGTCTTTTACATGGAAATTGATTTTAGTATCTACATTGGACAAATTAGGATTTTCTTGTCCATTTGGAGACTTAAGTTTACCCTTTTTCTTCATTCGAATATGATTGGAACTGGTTTTTTATCTATTCAAGATAATCTTTATGTGCTTGATATTATCCTTTGATATAATGAAATCTTGAATGTTGGTTCACGTGCTGTGAAACGTAAATTGATAAATGAAAATTCCGTAGGCATAAATGATTTGGCCATATCTCGAAACCGAAAAAAGAACGTTTAGTATCAGACGAAATTATTGAAACTCTTGAGTTTTTGGATTTTGACCATTGTGTCAATTGTATCAAAGGGAAACACAAACAAACAAAGTAGGTAAAGGTGCATATCAAACTTCGGAGACTTTGGAATTGATACATACGGAGTATGCGGACCGTTTTCTATTGCTTCTTGGAATGGACAACATTACTTCATATCATTCATAGATGCTTACAGTCGATATGGTTACATTTATCTAATTCATGAGAAGTTAGAGGTTTTGGATGGTTTCAAAGCGTTTAAGATCGAGGTTGAATTTCAATTTAATAAACGCGATAAGGTCATTTATTCTGATCGTGGTGGTGAATACTACGGAAGAAATGATGGATCACATGAACAACATTCAGGACCATTTTCCAAGTACCTAGATGAGGTAATCGGTACAAAGATTGAGGAGTCCAAAGTAAGTACGAATAGGAGATGACTCGTACCGCAGTCTAGAGTGGGTCAACCAAGTTTCCTACCACTATGGACTGCCTACTGGTTAATATTCAAGGACGAATCACTCGCAACAGAGAGGCAATGATGAGATCATTAGTAGCATCTCCGCACCAAAAGAGGGTCACATCAAGGCACTAAACAAAGAAAAAAAATGGAGAAAACTTCCCCGAGGTCTACTTCCACATTGCTGAATCATAAGCTCACGAAATGAAATGTCTAGGGTGGAAAAGGAAACATGGGAGTCACAAGATCATAATGAAGAATTACCCACAGACTCATACCATATGGATTTTGAACGATGGAAGATAAAGATCTTACCTTATCTCGTCCAACAAATAGGAAAATGCCCAAGGATATCAATATCCTTCAAAGTCCTCTACTCTACCAACGATATCCAATGGTCTTATCCCAAATCAAGAAAAATCCACATCGGTTTTCTATATAGAATTAAGATGCAACCCGCACCCCTAAAATTAAGGGGCTCGAGTGATCCTCTATTTTCTTATTTTGAAAATTCCAAGCCAATCATATCCCACCGTATCATCTAGTCAAGAGATCCTCATTGACACGGAGTGCCCTTAAGCCAGTCAAGAGATCCTCATTGACACGATGTATCCTAATTATGAGATCGAGATCAAATGGATTATCTATACGCGTCCCGAGATCCCACCCCGAGGCGTGTATCATACCTCAAGGAGTGTGGAACCATTTTTTCCCAATACACAATGTCGGGTACATCTAGCATGAATGGTATCATGGAGAGACGAAACCGTATACTTTAAGAAATGGGGAGAAGTATGATATTGTTCTCTACTCTCGAAAAATCCTTCTAGGGTTAAGCCAATCAAGAGATCCTCATTGACACGATGTATCCTAATTATGAGATCGAGATCAAATGGATTCTCTATAGGCGTCCCGAGATCCCACCCCGAGGCGTGTATCATACCTCAAGGAGTGTGGAACCATTTTTCCCAATACACAATGTCGGGTACATCTAGCATGAATGGTATCATGGAGAGACGAAACCTTATACTTTAAGAAATGGGGAGAAGTATGATATTGTTCTCTACTCTCGAAAAATCCTTCTAGGGTGAGGTATTAAAGACAATGGTATATATTTTCAGGTTATCAACTAAAGCATCAATTAAGATGCTTTATGAGTTATGGATGTTTATTCACATTTGTGGATGTTCAACCAAGGCTCGATCATATCGACCCGATGAAAGAAAACCATATTCTAAAACCGTGAGTTGTTACTTTGTTGGATACACAGAAAGATCTAAGGGGTATATTTTTTATGATCCTACGAAAAAGACGATCTTTGAGACAGAAGTAGCGATGTTCTTTGAGGATATAAAACTTAGTAAAACGGATGAAGAATTTTGTTTTGGGGACGATAAGGATGAAATTTTTGTTTTACAAAAGATAATGATTCCTATTCCGATTATTGTAGCTGACAATGATTCAAAACATGTTGCTCGAGCTATAAATCAAGATACTCCAAATGTCGTTCCTGAAATCCATGAGGAACAAGTTCATGAACCTCAAGAACAATTACATCAGGAAATTGTGTCACATAGGTCTACTCGAGAGACAGAAAGTGATATTTTTTATGACTATATAGTATTTCTTCAAGAATATGAGGATGACATTTGATTGACGGAAGATGATCCAGTTAACGTCCATCAAGCCATTCAAATTGTTAAATCGCAAAATTGGAATGATGCCATGAATGAAGAGATTAAATATATAGAGGACAATGGCATTTAGATCTTGTCTCTTTTCCTGAAGGTGTGAAACCTGTTGGATACAAATGGATATTCAAAACCAAACGAGATTTGCATGGGAATGTTGAAAGGTATAAAGTACGTCTAGTCGCCAAAGTATTTACTCAAAAGGAAGGCATAGACTACAGAAAAAATTTCTCTTCAGTTTTATCGAAAAACTCTTTGAGAGTATTGATGACACTAACAACTCATTATGATTTAAAGCTGCATCAGATGGATGTTGAAACAACCTTTCTCTGCGGTGACATTGAAGAGACTATTTATATGGTGCAACCAGAACACTTTATGGTTGGAGATCCAAAGAAAATGATTTGCAAATTAAGGAAATTCATCTATGGATTGAAGCAAACGTCTCGTCAATTGTATCACAAGTTTCATCGTATAACCATCTCATATGGCTTTAAGGTGAATTAGGTAGATAATTATGTATACTCTAAAATCAATGGGAGAAAATTTATTTTGATAACATTTTACGTGGATGATATCCTTATAGCTGCAAATAATGAGCTTATGCATGAAACTAAGAAATTTATTTCGGAGCAATTCGAGATGAAATATCTTGGTGATGCCTCTTTTGTATTGCGTATAAAAATAGATCGAGACAACTCTCATGGGTATATTAGGTTTATCACAAAATAGTTACATCAATAAAACTCTTGATTGGTTTGACATGAAAGGATGTAAATGTATATATACCCATATTTCTAAGGGTGATAAATTCAACCTTAGACAATGCTGAAAGAGTGAATTGGAGAACCAAGAAATGAAGAAGATTCCTTATGCTTCAGGTGTAGGGAGTCTAATGTATGTATAAGTTTGCACACGACCTGATTTGACATATATTGTTGGCGTTTTAAGATGATACTTAAGCAACCTTAGAATTGATCATTGCAAAGCAACCAAATGGGTGATATGATATCTTCAGAAAATAAAGGATCATATACTCGCGTATAAACGGTCAGATCAATTTCAGATCACTGGTTATTTAGATTAAGAATATGTTGGGTGCCTCGATTGTATTCGATCCACTTCAGGCTATATATTTCTTCTCACTGGTGGGCTGGCGTAGTGCCAAGCAAAAGCTCGTGGCATCGTCTACAATGGAGGAAGAGTATGTAGCATGTTATGGAGTGTCTAATCAAGCTTTATAGTTGCAGAATCGTGTAAAAGAGCTGCACATTATGGCGGGTGTGGATAGTCAGCTAAAACTTTATTGTTACAATCGTTTTGCAGTATTATACTCTAACAACACCAAGATTACTATAAATTCAAAGCACATTGATATTAAGTATCTTGTTATTCGTGGGCGAATACAGAGTGGGATTATTTCGATAGAGCATATAGGTACAAACTCCATGGTTGCAAATCCGCTGACTAAGAGTGATATACCTAAAGTCTTTCATGAGCACACTATTCGTATGATATTGTCTTTTCTGATAATATTTTGGTTTTGAGAGTCTTGTATCTATTACAATTTGCTCTTGGATTGTAGTGGTGTACAACTTATTCAGTTTCAGTATTATGTTCCAGAATTATTCAGTTTAAGTTTAAGTTATTCACTCTATATGATTTGATTTAAGTTCATCTCGATAAAGTAGGACCAGTTGGAGAGAGACACGTATCGATCACTTTACGTGAAATGTTCATGCTATGCATCCACATTCAAATCTATGTCATTCTTTTGTATTTTCGTTAGTAATCAAATGTGGGTCTAATTACGTTGAAATGTGGTTAAACCTCTTTGGTTCTGAGTTTATATGGTCGATGGACGAGATTGGTGTTAATATCGATTTGATGAAAACAATTAATGAGCACTCTTAAGGTTATTCCATAGTTTTATGGTCACATATATGGTCCAAGCGAGAGATATACAGTTTTATTAATCTTATATTTGTAGACCAATATATCTGAATAATTATAGTATAAGTGTTGTCATTCAGATTAATCGAAATTAAATATGATCGAATTTAAGTTTAACTAATTGGACTTCGGTATTGAATTGAGTGTGGAATGTTATATATGTAGAAACCTTTGGTTATATCGATAAATTTCAAGATGGATGGAATTAAACGATACAATTGAGAACTAGATAATTAACCGTTTAACTCCGGTTTATGGTCCCTGATTCACGTCTATGTGTAGATGATATTTATCTTTTTATGGTAGATTCATTTTGTGACAAACACATAAAAAACTACAGAAAATCTTATTTGTTTCTTCACACATCTCATCCGTGTGTAGAATTCGGCGATTACATTTGGTCCCTGATTCACGTCTATGTGTAGATGATATTTATCTTTTTATGGTAGATTCATTTTGTGACAAACACATAAAACACTACAGAAAATCTTATTTGTTTCTTCACACATCTCATCCGTGTGTAGAATTCGGCGATTACATGTAGAATCATAAGATCAATTTCCCTGCATTACGTATTCTACCGATTCATGTATTTATTACGATGTAATTCACAGTAAAATTTTCATATTTAGAATTCGTCTAAAAATGAACAAAATTTCATGTACAATATTCCTGGTAAGTATTAGCACACATAAAGAACCAAGATGACCAACCGTTGGCGACTAGTTCACCATGATCATCCCCTTGGTTTAAGTTATCCTTTTTTTTGGTTCCCTCCTGCTTCACCTCTCTGTCTTCACCTCATTCTACAACATCTGATCAATTCACTGTCAAAATTAAAAGGTTAACTCGTGTGCCAGATATCTTTTTTATTTTAAAAAAAAAGTTAGAAAAAAAGTCTTCTACACTACTTAAAAAAAGTTAAAGGTGTTTTTGTTTTGTGATTTGCTATTTTTTCTCATAATCTGATTTAAAATTAAAAATTCCAACGTCCAAAAATTATAAATCCTAATTCCGTATTTATACTATAAATTTAAAACATAAAATTGATCAAAACTCATGTTAGAATTAATTTTATTATCGTCGTTATCCTTCAAATCGTGTTTAATAATTGGGCCTCGGCCCAATATCTCCCAAGCCGTACCCGGAATTAGGAAACAAATAGTATCCACCCAGTTAGAACCCGACCCGAAATGACTTCTCTCTCTCTCTCTCTCTGAAATTTGAAAGTTTTCTCCGGGAGTCGTCAACCATGGCTCCAACACCACTGTGACTCCAGGACCCTAGCTTTTTCTCTCAGATCATCGGCATTTATTCTTCTTGAGTGCTTTCCGTAATTTTTTTCTTCTATACTTAGATATGGAGTTTACTGAAGCTTACAAGCAGACCGGTCCTTGCTGTTTCTCGCCTAACTCTCGTTACATCGCCGTCGCCAATGATTATCGTCTTGTGATCCGGGATACGTTTTCCTTTCAGGTACAACTATAGTTCTATTTGATACCTTGTTCCCGAGAAATCATGATTTCGGGGGAATGATTGAGTTGGGATGGTAAGGGATACTTCCGATTAGATATGTTGATGTTTCTGATTCCGAGGTTTATTGGATCCACCAGGATGGGTAAGGGATACTTCAGATTAGATATGCGTTGAACATTGACTTTTTAGGACAATGCTTGCCCTAATCGCGGTGTTAATCCTGTGATTTTGGATTGGGGAACCATGTGGGTATAAAAAAATGCAAATTACTTTGGTACTTTAAGTGAAGCAGAAAATTGAATCATCTCATGAAGTAAAAAACGCTTTCTGTTTCGTCTCATGCCAAATGAAAATAAGAAGTTTGAGATTCTGGCATTAGGGAGTTCTGTGGAGAAAACTTGTTTCATGTGTATAGAGTTGTCTAATCATTTTGGTTATGGTCTCAGTGATCATGAAATTGGTTTACTGTACGAAAATAAATTGGACTGATCTGGAAGAAGCTGCATAAGGAAATCAGGAATTCACATGACAATTCTTGATCTTTTGTTAGAGCTATTGATTTGGCATCAAAGTTAAAGCTCGTAAAAATGGCCTAGAAACATTGTGTTTCTCAAAGCCTTACCTGATATGACAACATTGTTTTTCTCAAAGCCTCATCTGAAGCCTTATCTGATAAGTTATACTAGTTTCGTTTCCCCGACTAAGTTGTATATCTTGTATGCGCTAAACTCCTATGAAATATTTATCTGCAGAAGTATTGAATGTGTTGCATGTCTTCCCTTTTGCAGGTTGTGCAGTTATTTTCTTGCTTAGATAAAATAAGCTACATAGAATGGGCCCTTGATTCTGAGTACATTCTGTGTGGTCTTTATAAGAGACCAATGATTCAGGCCTGGTCCTTGACACAGCCAGAATGGACATGCAAGATAGACGAAGGTCCAGCAGGTATAGCTTATGCTAGGTGGAGTCCAGACAGCCGTCACATACTTACAACATCGGAGTTTCAACTTCGGTTAACAGTTTGGTCTCTCTTGAATACGGCTTGTGTTCATGTTCAATGGCCAAAGCATGGTTCGAAGGGAGTAGCATTCACACGAGATGGGAAATTCGCTGCAGTCTGTACACGGCGTGACTGCAAGGATTATGTAAACCTTTTGTCTTGTCAATCATGGGAAATAATGGGTAGCTTCGCTGTTGATACTGTAGACTTAGCTGATCTTGAATGGTCACCTGATGATAGTTCTATTGTGGTGTGGGATTCGCCTCTTGAATACAAGGTATTTTGCTTTTCAGTCTTGCAGTTTTTCATCATAATGAAGGCTTTGTTTCTGATTGATGCGCGTCTTTTCTGATTATTAGATTTCTGGACTTGTTTTGTTTTTTGGGCATCTATCTAAAGTTCTGTGAATTTCGGACAGGTTCTTATCTACTCACCAGACGGTAGATGTCTATTCAAGTACCAAGCATATGAATGTGGACTGGGTGTGAAAACTGTCTCATGGTCTCCATGTGGACAGTTTCTTGCTATTGGAAGCTACGATCAGATGTTGCGGGTTTTGAATCACCTCACTTGGAAAACATTTGCCGAGTTTGTGCACTTATCTACAGTTCGTGCACCTTGTTGTGCAGCCATTTTCAGGGTAAGTAGCTTCTGCACTTCTCTAATCCCACCCCGGCAGCCAGCCATAACCATGATTTGCAAGATTTCTTAACTTTTTGTAGGAAATCGATGAACCATTGCTGCTTGATATGTCTGAGTTATCATTGGACGACAACTTTATGCCAAGTAATTATGGTAACTACGATTCCAAAAGCATGCTTGTTAAGTTGACATGTACCAGCAATGTTCTTGTTATCTTTGTTTTTGGAACTTCAGTCTCATATTTGCTGACTGTTTCTGCGTGTCTATGAGAAGATGGTTCAGATGGCCATCTAAGCGTCAGGTATGAAGTAATGGAGTTACCATTAACTCTTCCGTTCCAGAAGCCTCCTACTGACAAGCCTAATCCAAAACAAGGAATCGGTAAACTCGTCTCCCTCTTCCCTTCAAATCTTTGACTCGAATCTAATTTGAACATTAATCATAGACTATATCACATCAGCATTGGTTTTGATATCAAAGCACGGAACTGAAAACTGCAGTCTGGTTCATAATCCCGTGAAGCTCTATAGTCGTTAAATGCCCTTTGCTCACCTGCCAAGTCTCATTTCAGGGATTCTTGCTTGGAGCAAAGATGGTCAATACATCTGCACACGGAATGACAGCATGCCCACAGCCTTGTGGATATGGGATATAGGGCGTCTTGAGGTCACAGCCATCCTGGTCCAGAAGGAACCCATACGAGCCGCAGCATGGGACCCGACGTGCTGCCGTCTCCTCCTCTGCACTGAAAGCTCTCACCTTTACATGTGGAGTCCTTCGGGTGCATACTGCGTAAGCAATCCCCTCGTGGGATTCTCAATTTGTGATGTCAAGTGGAATGCGGACGGAAGTTGTCTTCTCCTCAAAGACAAGGACTCATTCTGTTGTGCCGCTGTTCCGCCTCTGCCGGAGTCCAGCGACTACAGCTCCGATGGCTGAGGAACTGAAGAGTTTTAATGTTATCTTGAAACAGTTGCTGTCTTATGTGTTTGATTCCTATTTTTACCAGTGATTGTTTTAACGATTTTAATGTAAAAAGCCTTCGTTGTAACCAAAAAACAAAGTAAACCTGACTTAAAAAGAATGAAGAAAGAGGTTTTGACCATATTCACGAGTTATAATTCTAGGTACATTCGTCTATTTTCCCCTTTCATCTTATCCTTTTTAAAATTTTGCTAAATTGGAAATTTCAAGAGTAAATTATTTGAGTTCGAAAATTTAAGGGGACAATACAGAATTTAGATATTTTGAAAAAAATTATACCGAATTTAGAAATTTTGAGGGGCATATATTCAATTTTAAAATTTGAATATTTAAAGATAATGTGAATTAATGATAAAGTTAACAAAATTTTAATGAAGGTCAATATAATGAGAAAATGAAAAGCAAGTCAGATTTCAGAAATCTAAAAGAGGAAGAGAGAGAATTAGAATTCTCATCAAATTTGGATCACATCAATGTTTGACAATGAATGCGATCTTGGGGTGGACTGTTTTCGTGGAGGACTCGTATCATCGATGTTACATCTTTGACGTCTCACTTCTAAAGCTTAGTAATTCGAATTTATTGGCTGTATAGTTTTAGAAAAAACACCAACCAAAAACCGAATTCATGATGAGACTAGATCAAATAAATGGGTGGTTAAAAACTGTTACCAATGCCAAACAAATAACTCTGCTTTGATAGAGCGTCTAGTCGTCTGTAGTTATACATTTCGAAATTTTTCAGACGAAATTCGCTCAGAAATCGCGATATTCGAGACTGTTGGGTGCGACGCTTGACCGAACAGTATGACTGTTCGAGCCAAGCAAATTCTTTGAAAAAATTAGGGTTTTGGTTGAGTGATGTTTGACTGACTGTTTTATTAAAGATGGTGCATTCGATTGAGTGTCGTGTGACCACGTTATGATGAGGTCATCGACACCAAGATGAGGAGTCTGAAGCAAGTGCCAATAGGAGATGACTGGTACCACAGTCTAGAGCGGGTCAACCAAATTTCCTACTGCCTACTGGTTACGATTCAAAGACGAATCACTTGCAACGTGGAGAGAATGATGAGGTTAGTAGTAGCGTCACCACACTAGGGTCACATCGGCGAGGCTCTAAACCAAGGAATAAAATGGAGAAAACTTTCCCGATGTTTACTTGCACATTGTCAGATTAGAAGCTCGTGGAACAAGCCGTCAAGGGTAAAAAAAGAAATGTGGGAGTCACAGAAAAATAACAAGGAATCACCAAAGGGCTCATACCACATGGATTTGGAAGGATGGAATATAAAGATCTTATCTTATCCCGTCTGATGGATAGAAAGACGCCCAAGGGTATCAATATCCCTTCAAGTCTTGTATTTTCCTCCACCAATGACATCCAACGGTTTTATACCAATTCAAGGAAAACCCACGTTGGTTTCTACATTGAATTGGGCTACAAACCACACCCCTGAAACCGAGGAGCTAGGGTGACAAGGATAAGGAAAGACGGGAAATAAATATCTCATATATTTCACGACTATGAAAAATCTCCCCAAAATCTAATTTTATTCCACCAGATCATCTACTTTCCTATTCCGAAGATCTCGAATGGCTAGAAAATATCCCCAAACCGATCATATCCCACTGGATCATCTACTTTCCTCCACCGAAGGTTCTCTATGATTAGGAAATCTTTCTAAACGACAAGTAGATAAATTCGTAATCATGTATTTATGCAAGCTTTTTGTTTATATATGACTCCACCTCATTTGTAATAGGTATAATAGAATTTGTAGAAAATAAACTCTTTTGTTTTCGTGATCTTTCATCAAGAAAATAATGTTTTCAAATTGTTCTCGAAAAAATTGAATTCATGGTGCCTTCAAATTATTCTGGGAATGATTGAAGTCATATCCGACTCTATCAAGAGGCTTTCGTACCTCTTGTGGTATCTATCACTCCATCATAAACACTTTCAAAACCACCATCAACCTCCATCCTCCACCTTCGCCGGACGAATCCTGAAGAGAGCCCTTAGGCCGGTCAAGAGATCCTCCACCATCATTCATCGTCAACAGACGACTTCTTGAAGAGTGCCCTTAGGCCAATCAAGAAATCAACCTTGACACCATGAATCCTACTCAAGCGATCAAGGTTAATAGATTCCCGCACGTGTCCCGAGTTCCTGACCCCGAGACATGTATCATGTTACATCATGTGAAGGTACCGATCAAGAATATATGGATTGAGGCGAGAGAATTCTTTGGACAAAACTTTAGTTTTGGTTAAGTGATGGTTGATCGAGCATATTTTTAGAGATAATGCGCCCAGTCTCACATTAGAGGTACCGGCCGAGCAAACAATTGTTTGGGTCGACTGAAGTTACCGATTCGAAAATGATCGTTCAAGAATAAGATGCTTGAGCCGAGTAGTTTCATGATAAACCACTTGACCCGAGAAAAGTTACGTAGGTAATTCATGTAATGGTAGATAAATCTTATTGAACAACTTAAGAAGTTTCAGTTCACACTAGGTAATGAGTTGATATGATCCTACAATCATTCCCCAACATATTCTCATCGTTCATTGTTAATTATAATATGAACAAATTGGATTTCGAGCTGCATGAGATGCTCAATCTGTTGATTGAATATGAGAATCGAATGTCGCGATTTTAGGGCTTGTGATGGTTTCTAGTAGGGGTGTCATTCGGGTAAGTCTGAGCACACATGAGGTCCGTGGAAAACGGGCCCGAACCGACGCGACCCGAAATTGAACGAGCCTTAAATTTAGGCTTGCGGCCCGACCCATCGAACTTTTGACAAGCTTAGACCGGGCCGCACACTGACATTTTTATCGCTTTAAAAGTCTAATATAAGCCAAATGTAATCTATTAGTTCAATACGTAATAACCTATAATGAAAAACTTAAATATCATGTTAAATATAACATAAAACATTATATCAAATCAAAATACACAAAATTGAAACTTCAAGACTCAATAATTTGTGAGATATCCTCCATCGTAGCTACCGTCGTTGCAACGCTAGATTCCAAAGCATCCAAATTGTTATCTACAGTTGTAGAACAAATTAACTTTTTAAAAGATATAAAAACGTAATTTGTTCAAACTTAATAACTTCAATAAAATATTAAAAGATTATATTCTTACCATATTCGGTATAACCAAATAATCACGATTGTGCAAAAAATTAATGCTTGGACATTAGAAGGCAACAAGCGGATCCTATATTTGTTGAGCATCATCTATCTAAAAATCTTGTACTCAACTAGTGAGAAAGGAAGCTCATGCGCATATATCATCTTAGCAACCTTTTCTCTCCGAATTAATTGATTTAATTTCTTTAACCTCAACTTTCTATCGTGATCAATCAACATGTCTAATGGATTGTTGTTCTTAGGTTTGGACTTGCAACTCTCCACATGACACTTTAAATGAGAAGTACCATTACTTGACAATGCGGATAACTCTTTATCTCAATATTTTCATTCGGTTGTACTAGCATTTAATTTAGTGAAATTTGCCCAAACATCAAACCTTTTTCGTTTGCTAGAACCATTTACTCAAAGAGTAGGTTGTTCATCGTTATCATCATGTTGTTGTTTTTCGTCATCATGATATTTATCGTCGACATCTACCCATTCAATAGTTGGAATATAAATGATATCATCCATGATAACTCTAGAAACACATGCGTAATTGTATAAAAAATGTAACTAAATCAATCTCTCTATGATCTACCATTTGCAAATTTTACACGTACAGGTACAAAAACCCATGGAACCGTTTCAACTAAACGATCATACAACACCTTAAACCATGAACTAGTCTTGTCAAAGCAACCGTTTTACTAAGCCAATTATTTTGTGAAGCATTGCACAACACCAAAAACAACGCAGAAGGATAAACACAACATACCTATTTTGTTTTGTGAGTTTCGAAAGGAGGTAGTATGTGCTGGAAAATCGACGAGACGACAGTCAAAGCAAGACGAGCATACAAGAAGATTAAAGGAAGCCACTAGTGATCGAAGCAAGAAGTGCAGACGACGATCGAATCAACGAAGAAAGAAGAGTAGAGGAGGTAAAGAGAAGATGACCACAAGAGAAGGCCAACGTCGACAACGACATGAGTAGATGAGGAGGCAAGACGAAGATAGGCGACAATAACAGATGGGGGCATGAATGGAATGGAAGGAAAAACCCTAATTAAGAACCCCGGGCTAAATGCATGGGACCAAAAGCTCGAGAGCAAACATGCCTAAAAATAGAGACCTAAGCTTGATGTTTTTCGCATGAGTTTCAAGCCGGCCCATAGACCGAGCTCTATTTTTACAAGCCTAGTTGCTAGTCTTCTTCTAGGAAGAGGAAGCATAGAAAAATTTTCAGAAAAAAATTTTCCATGGTGAAGTGTGGTGTGACCAAACCCAAAGCCAAGGAGACAAGACCACTTCTGCTGATGCGGAGTGCTTCTTCTATAAGAAGATAAGGCACTAAAGAGAAACTGAAAGGACTAACTTGCATCTTTTAAGGGCAAGAAATAATGTATAAGATTTATGAAATATAGTTTCACGATGTCACTTACTACTATCTATTCTACTATGTAGGTATTAGATAACGACAATAGTTTCAATATCTGCAATGTGTAGTAGGGGTTTAGAATATGTAGAAGGTTACAAAAAAGAGACTTAACCTAAAATTGGAACATGACACAAGCGTCGAAGCATTAGCTGTAGGGAGAATTTTGTTTATTATGCCAACGAGTAAAACGTTATGTTTAGAAGACGTTTATCATGTTTTGAATGTTTTTTTCGAACATAATATCCATTTCTATGTTGGATAGATAAAGATTTAAAATTGTTTTTTCTAGTAACATTTGTTTATCTTTCATAATGATTAGTTATTTTCAAATGGTTATTTACAACGTGACATATATGTTTTACCCGATGCAAATGTTGATATGATCAACATGCATGTTTCTGTTCACAAGACAAACAAGTGATCGTATGAATTAAACTTTTGTTTTGGGTTTGTAGGCTCGGTCATATCAGAGAGAAACATATTATCCCATTGCACCGAAATGGATATATTTTATAGTATAATTATGGATCATATGTAAGTTGGGACTCCTATCTCCAAAGAAAAATGACCGAGTCTTCTTTTATGGAAAAAATTAGAAAGAGTCACATAACTCTTAGAACTCGTACATACTGACGATTTATCCAGTTTTTATTAGGAGACTGCAGTCGAATTAACTTGAGGCTAGATCTGAAAAATGTTGTTTATCGGATATACAGAGAAAACAATGAGATATTATGTCTATCATCCCTCGGATCACAAAGTGTTTGTGGCTAGAGAGAGTTCTTTATAGAAAAAAAATCATGGTGAAGAAATTATTTTTTAGGAGAATAAAACTTCCACGGAACCGACACAAGTTGAGGAGCATGAGATGCCCAATGAGCGAACTTTTTTGGATGTGTTGAGGATTAACAGGGGCGTTTTGTCTTCAAATGTTGATTTTTGAGAAATCGTTATGAAACTCGTACAGAAACTTGTTCATAAATAAAACCCAGTTTATATTGTACCTTTGGTACAATCTCCTCTAAGAAGGTTTTCATGTTCTCGGTATGCGTGTGATAGGTTGAATCTAATTATACAAGAGTACGAGGGAAGTCATATTGATGATCCCTTGCTATCTCTTGTGAAAAGCCGTGAAATCTGAGATGGAGTCGGTGATGGTGAAAAAAATATGGATTTTGGTAGAAACTTCACTAAACTGTAGAAAAATCGGTTGTAAATGGGTTTGTAAGAGAAAGATCAGAGCGAATGGAAAGGTGGAGACCTATAAAACCTGTATTGTTGCAACGTGAAGGCATAATCTATGAAGAAACATTCAAACCTATAGCAATGCTGAAGTCTATATGGATTCTACTTGCGATTGCATCCTATCATGACTATGATATATGACAAATGGATGCGAAAAAAAACTTTCTTAAATGGAGAGCTCCACAAAGAGGTCTATATGATTCAACCTTCAGATTTTACGGTCTCGTACATGGATAGTATGTTATGCAAGATGCAAAGAGCATTTTTAGATTAAGCAAGCTTCTCGTAATTGGGATATTATTAGATTTAATAAAGTAATTGAAATGTTCAACTTTGTTAGACACGAAGAAGAATCTTGCATGTATAAGAAGGTATGTGGGTGCAAAATGATCTTCCTAGTGGTATATTTGGATGACATATTAACTATAGGAAATGCCGTACCGTTATTAGAAGAAATCAATCGTTGGTTATCCAAATAGTTCTCCATGAAATTTTGGGAGATGCAACATATATTCTAGGAATAAGGATTTATAAAGATAAATCTAGAAGCCTATTGGGAATCTCCCAGTATATGTACATTGATACCATAATGCGACAATATAATATGATAAATTTCAAGAAAGGCTATCTTTCGATAGGAACTGGAATTTCTTTTCGAGAGAGAGGATTGTCTTAATACACAAGATGAGATTGAACGCATGAGCAGAATCCCATATGCCAGTGTAGTGGGAGCTATCATGTATATCATGATGTGTATATGACTTGATGTAGCTTTCACACTACGTGTAGTGAGTGAGTATCAGGTAGATCCCAAGGAGAAACATTGGAAGTTAGTGAAAACCATACTTAAGTTCTTGAGAAGATTTAATGACAAATTACTCGTCTATGTAGACTATAGTTTGAAACTAGAAGGGTTTACCGATACAAGTTTCACATTGGATAAGGACAATAACAAATCCACGTCGAGCTATGAAATTTGAAAAATTCCAAATAGGAAATAATAGCCCAATCAATTACAAAAGCATAATATACTAGAGTGATAGCTCAAGAAAAATCATAGAGCAATAGCTCAAACGAATGAGGTGGTCTGGATGAGGAAGTTCATTAATAAACTTGATGGGGTCTCTTTGGTCAATAAGCTTGCTCCATTGTTATGTGATAATACTAGAGCGATATCTCAAACGAATGAGCCAAGATTTTATCAAAGATTGAAGCATGTTATGCAAAAGTATCTAATTCGAGAAATCATAAAATGTGGAGATGTTCGGATTTTGAAAGTTGATGGAGAGGAAAACACAGTCCATCTGCTCATAAAGGTACTTAGATTAAAAGAGTTTGATGAACACTAGTTAAGGATAAGATTGAGAGATGTAACGTATTAGAACCAGTTCTAGTATAGTTTCAAGGAGTTGACATTGGTTAGAACTAATATATAAACATTTTATTTCAATAATATGATTTATATCATCTAGATGATATATATATATATATGTGTGTATGAGTACTACATATGAGATATGTGCTTGTACATAATTTGCATTGGAAATTCATCATCACGATAGGGATTATGATAAAGAAAAATAAGTTTTATCATATATAGATTAAAATGTGTTTTTGATCGTACGATAACTAGTAGGATGTTAGTTATCCAGATAGATCATCATACATGTGATGATTTTATTGGATATAAATTATTATGTTTATTTACTAAATTACATATAGAAATGACGCACATGTAGATATGATCACTAAATTGACCTAACATGACATTTCCCAATGGTTAACTTACTATTAATATGTCAATAGGAGTTCTCAAAAAGGATCTGAATGTCAAATTTTGTTTGGAGTTAAGGTCAACAAAGAAATTTACAAGTTATATGTCATTCTTTGAATTCGGACACCTTGTGTTTCAGAGAGCTTGTTATACAGATATTGAGAATGACCATGTGCTTGTGCAATTGATGTTTAAGCAAAATGAGATCTATCAACTCTTGGTAAGAGTTTGAGGTTTATGTTGTCATAGATTGTAATGATTGATAATGTCCTTGGTCAAAGCAAAAGAATGATAAGATAAAAAGGGGTTTCTCGAGTTCATCCGACAATCAGTTGCAACATGAATTAAATATAGTTGATAATATGTTGAGGTTTGACAATCAAACCATATTTTAGGATTATACGATAAATACAAGGATCATTAAGCCATTAATTAAAAGTTAATTAATAACAATTGCTACATACTTCACGTCTCATTGCTAAAGTCTAGTGATTTGAACTCATTAATTATGCAGTTTTAGAGAAAAAAACTAACCCCAAAAACCGAATCCACAACATGGACTAGATTAAATAATTTAGTTGTTAAAAATTGTTTCTGCTGCCAAACGAACATCCCTACAGCTTCTGCATGTGCTATTGTTGTGTTTGTGACTTTGTCGAATATAATATATTCCCATATATGTAAGTTTGTTTTTACATTCTTGATGGTTTTTTTTGATTGACTTAAATCATCGTGGTTATAAAACTTTGAGATGAAAATTAAAATGGAATGATAGTTGGACATCTCTGATGATTTTTTGGAACTATGAATAAACATTGCAGTGAATTTAGAAGCATTAGGTTCTACTGACTCTATTAAATATAATTGATTAGTTTCGTAGAAATAAGCTGAAACTAGAACCCGAATAAGAGCTTTGTGACTTGACCACCAAGGAAACAAATAATCTATATAATCTTTGATAGACTCTTCTGAGTTTGCAACTTGTTCATCTCTATGTCATTCAATGTGGCATGTGGTATAGAGTTGTATGATTGGAAAATGAAAGTATTTTCTTACAACCCTAATAGAAATCTAGTCCATTTTTTATGATTTTGGTTTTTGTTGGTGTTTTTCATAAAACTAAACAACCAATTGTTAGAATTATGGACCTTTAGTATTTTGGTAATGCAGGATGAAGCACCAATAATGTAGAGACTCCACAAGTAATCCACGCAGAGATCGAGTCCATTGTTCAACGCTTGACGTGACAGAATCAAAGAGAAACATTTTTTTCTTTTACATATATTTAGTTTTTACAGAACCTTTTTCTGATTTTGACTCGTTATAATAATAATGGATAGTTAAGACAATTTATATGTCTTAATCTCAGGTATTAAATTGACAGTTAATTAAATTTTATGTTTTTTTTATTTTTCGTTAATTGCAATTATAGACATAACTTTTACAACAATCTCCACCTTTTCGCAAATGCCTATTACCCAATAATACATTATGTATCTCTTATATGAAATCCACTATGAATATCATATATGTAAACCTTAGAGACATACCCTTTCCTAATGGAAATATTCCTTTCATTAATTGTTCTTTTTGATGCTAGTGGAAAACATAATTGATTTCCACAATGATTGTCCAACAAGCATCAGTGAACACCGAAATGTTCGTAAATTTGTGATCTCATGGGTTCAACACTAAGCCATTAGGCGAGTAGTCCTATCTAATTGAGGTTGGCATATATCATCACTCCTCAATGATCGAATAACGTGAATAAACATTCTTTATTCCACCAAACCGTTATGAAACTTCGGATTTTCCTTCTATCTTTCCAACTACAGATAATCATAGGGCATGATTTGACTATCAAACCCTAACAGATTACCAAATATGTTTAATGTCTATCACAAGTGATTTAAAAATAAACTCAAGAAAACTAATTTTCTCTTATCATTCTACTATTTTGGCCAAAGACTTCATCAGTCGTTACGATCTATGACAACATAGTGCTCAAAATCACACTTAGAGTCGATAGATTCCATATTGGTCAAGCATCAATTACACAAGGTGTACGAAATCAAAGAATGAAAAATAAGTATTCAACTACACCGTCCACCTCAGGACCAAGGAAAACCGATATTCAGATTCTTTATGAGAATCTTTTAGTGAGAGATGCATGGTAAATAAACCATTAGAAAATCTCCCTTTACACCAGTTCAATATGTGACTTAATAAAAGAGATCTACTATATTCTATCTAATAGAAACCGTCACATGTATGTCAGTTTATCCGGATAACCAACGTCCTATTGGTTATCCTATGACCTAGAACTTTTTTTTATCTATACACGATAGAAGTTGGTTCTCTTTATCACAACCTCTATCGTGATAACGAGTTTGCAATGTAAATCGTGGACAACCACATATATAATATGAAACATTATCCAAAATGATATTTAAATGCTATATAATTGAATCTCAAAGTCAATATATAACGTGTATATACAATCGTATTAAAAACATCAACTCATTAACCTATACTAAAACTATTTCCAATATGTCACATCTTTTAATCCAATTCTCAACATGAGTTCATCAAACTCCTTTGAGCTGAGTGCCTTTGTGAGTGAATCGACTGCATTTTTCTTTCCAAGCATCTTCAAAATCTGAACTTCTCCATGCTCTAGGATCCCTCGAATGAGATGGTACTTTAGCAGAACATGCTTCAATCTTTGATGATATTTTAGTTCCTTTGCCTGAGCTATTGCTACAGTATTATCATATAATAATGGAATGAACACTTTAATGGACGGGACCACACCTAGTTCACTTATGAATTTCCTCATTCATACCGCTTCCTTTGTCGTTCGCAAGCTGCGATGTATTCCACTTTCGTGGCTAAGTCGACTACCATAGCTTGCTTGGAACTTTTCCTACTGACTGCTCCATCATTCAGGCAAAACACACAACCTGGTGTGGATTTACTACCATCCTTGTTTGATGTGAAACTCACATCAGTGAGTCCTTCTAGTTTTAAACTAGAATCTCCATAAGGTTTTCACAAACTTCCAATATTCATCACCGGGATCCGCCTGATATTAAATCATTATTTTTAGTGCATAAGACACATCAGGGCATTACACGTCATGTTGTACATGATAGCACACACCGTGGTAGCATACAAGATCCTACTCATGCGGTCTCTCTCATCCATGGTCTTAGGACAATCCTCCAGGGGGAGAGAAATTCCAGTTTCCATCGGAAGATAGCTCTTCTTGGAATTCGCCATGTTATATTATCTCATGATGGTATCAATGTATATAGGCTAGAAGAGTTCCAACAACCTTCTGGGTCTATCTTTATAGATATTTATCTTAAGAATATAGACAGTTTCTCTCAAGTTATTCATGGAGAATTCTTCGAATAACCAACTTTTGGTTTCTGGTAATGACAATATACCATTTTCTATTAGCAATATGTCATCCACATATAACACTAGGAATATAACCTAGCTCATACTTGCCTTCTTGTACAAGCAAGGTTCTTCTTTGCATCTAAGAAAGTTGAACTTTTCAACTACCTTGTTAAATCGAAGATTCTAACTTTGAGAAGTTTGCTAAAGTCTATTAATAGACCCCTGCAGCTTGCATACCATGCTATTTGGACGAGACCGTGAAACCCACAGGTAAGTCGTATAGACCTCTTACTAGAGCTCTACATTTAGGAATGCTGTTTTCATAGCCATTTTCCATATCTCATAGTCATGATAGGCTGCAATCACAAGTAGAATCCGAATAGACTTGAGCATTGCTACAGGGGAGAATGTTTTTTAATAGTCAAATGCCTTCACATTGACTATACCCCTTAGCAACAAGACGAGTTTGATAGGTCTCTACCTTTTTATCCACTCCAATATTTTTCTTGTAAACCCATGTACAATAGATTAGTCTAGAGTTTGGTGAAGTTTCAATCAAAGACCAAAATTTGGTTACCTTCATCGATTCCATTTCAGATTGTGTGGCCTTCAACAACATCTCATAGTCGGCACTCTGTATCGCTTCCTCAAACGTCAATGGGTCATCATCTACGCGATTTCATTTATTCTCTTGTACAATTAAGTTCAACCTATCAGGCATGTATTGAAAACGTGTAGACCTTATGAGCGGAGATTGTACTAAAGGTTCAATATCATTCGGATCTTGTTGTTGAACATATTCCTAGACGGATTCAACAATTGGTCCTCCCACTCTAACGTTTGAAGATGAACTATTCATGTTCATTTTCAACACGTCTAGAGAAGAATGCTCACATGGTATCTCATGCTCCTATGCCTGTGTCGATTCCTCAGATTTTTGAATCTTATCAAGAATTATTTCATCACCATGATATCCTTTACTAAGTAACTCCCTTAAAAAAGGGCTTGACCTTGAGCCACAAATATTTTTTGATCCGAGAGATGATATAAATAATATCCCATCGCCTCTTTGGGATATCCTATGAAACAAAAATTCATATTTAACCTTAAGCTTATCTGACTGCTTTCTCTAGACGAATATCAGACAACCCCATACTCTTATATGGATTTCATGTTTGACTTACGTCATCTCCATATCTCATTTGGTGACCTTTTGCGTTTATTTTTCCCTTCCATAGTCAGATCTAAATGCTTTGATGACCTTTTGCGTTTATTTTTCCATTTCACTTCGGATTCTTTTGAACATTTCAAAAGACTCATATTGGTGTTTCATAAGATATACAAACTCGTATCGTGACATATTGTTAGTGAATGTGATGAAGTAGGAATGTCATCCTCTAGTCTAAACCCTAATTAGACCACATACATCACTATATATTAGTCCTAGAAGTTTAGTGGCTCATTCTCATTTTCTCGTAAAAGGAGACTTAGTCATTTTGGCCTGGAGACAGGATTCACAAGTTGCGTATGATTCATAATCATACTGCCCGAGATATCCATCTCGATGCAACGAGTTCACCCGTTTCACCCCTATATGATCAAGCCTACAATGCCAAAGGAAAGTCTAATCAAAATGGTTATCCCTTTTCCCGTTTTCGGCCAGAAACATACATGTTAATCAGATCAACTTTTGAGCAAATGTTAAAAAAATGTCATTTTAAATCACATCTTTCCAACATAGAAATAGAGACTATGTTTGAAAAACATTTTGGAACATAATAAACATCTTCTAATGCAAGTGTCTTGCCTGTAGCCATACAAAGAGAAATACTTCCTACAACTAATGTGGCAATGCTTGCATCATTCTCGACTTGTAGGTCGAGGTATCCTTTTCGCAGCCTCGTATTGATCCTCATTCCTTGCAATATATTGTAAATGTTAAACTATAGTAGAAATTTAATAGCCACATTTTGAAATCAATAGCATCAAGGAAATCATGAAAACATTTTCATGAAACTCGTACATGATTTCTTGCATTTGAGGGATGCAATATACTCCTTGCAATTCCTTTTCTAGTGATCCTTCTTCTTACAGGAAAATGCTCTGCATTGACATGGCTACCCTTGCCATTCTTTTTCCTTGGGTTTGGTTGAACCACCGTTGAACGAAGACGACTTCTTGGACCAACTTATGTTCTTCATTTTCTTGGAAGAGGAGCCAACGACCATCATAGGCCCAACAACCTTTGGCGCATCCCAAGCGATTGATTCTCATAATCAATCAATAAGTTCAACAACTTATGTGGTTTGAAATCCAACTTACTTATATTGTAATTAAAAATTAAGTTGGCAAGTCGGGCAGTGAATGCAAGATCGCATCCTGTGCAAATCCCTTGCCAAACATGAAGCCAAGCTTCTTAAGTTGTTCCACAAGATCTATCATCTTGAGAATGTGGGGTCTAATAGACGTGTTTGTATCTATCTTATCATTGAACAGAGCCTTGAATAGCTGAAATCCAACCGCCCTGCTCTAGGCCACATACAATTTCTTAAGATATATGATGATGTCCGCTGGGTCCATGTTCCGATGCAGACGCTAGAGTTCAAAACCCATGAAGGCCAAAATGGTGCATTAGGTGGTGATCTAAATATCTATCTGCTTCACAAAGGCAACCATCCCGTCAATGTCATTAGAAACCGGTACTACCATAGCTGGCTTATCCATCATATCGTTAAGTTTCTCGTTCATGAGAACAAACCACATGTTTCTGTACCAGTCATCAAAGTTTGTCCCTACCAACTTATGGACTTCTATTATCGATCATAGTGATATATAAGACATTCTTCTTCACTCATCGAGATGATATGTAAAATAGACAGAAAATGAAATATGTGAGAACATTTCCCATAATGCATAAATTATTTAGACATGGACTTCATCTAAATAACGCAACCACTAATCAACACTACTGTAGCATTAGTAATATTATTTCCTATTGGTTGTTTCCTTAATTCTTTTAATATGAATGAGCCCCTCGTAGTCAGGTCACATCTCAAACATATTAACTTGGTTAATATGAAGTCTCGCAGTGACTCTACATCACATAATCCTCTGGTAGTCAGGTCGCACCTATAGACGTATTTGAGTTCACCCATCATCCTTGGTTGTCAAAGATCAAGATATGTATCCACGGGTAGTCCAAGCGCTTGTACTGTCTAATCGATGGCTCTCAGTGTGCATCTAATGCAACATACTACATTTATTGAATCTTAACTTATGTACCTTCTGGTACTCAGGTGGTACCACACAAACGAGATCCCAAAAAATATATCCACTTATCACGACAAGTTCACTTCATTAAAATGAATTTAACCCTTATAAATTAATCATCAATTGCTCAGCCCAGGCAACATTTTGTAATTTTATCTAGTGGATTCGATTAACTCGAGCAATACCTTTGCTCAATCGAGAGTACCATTCAGTAAAATGGCTCTACCCGAGCAATACTTTAATATGCCACTCTATAATTTTGCGATTCTTTCAGTAGGTTCGCTCGACCCGAGCAGTCGTACAACTCGGTCTAGCGATTTTTTTTCTCAAATCGCTTGACTTGAGCAAACTTTTCTCCGTCAAACATTTTTAAACCATGAATCCACTTGGCCCGAGTAACCAATTGCTCAATCGGTACTCATGAAACTCGGTTGGGAAATCCCACTCAAATGAAATGCTCGGTCGAGCATCACTAATCCAAAATCCAAATTTCCTCCAATGAGTTCGCTCGACCCGAGGAACCAATTGCTAGGCCGAGTACCTACACGTTACATGACATCTCTTATAGAACACTCGGTCGAGTGTGACATCTCTTACATAACGCTTGATCGAACATCGCTCCACCAAACCCTAATTGTACCCCTGAATTTTCTCGCCCTGAACGATCATACTGCTTGGTCGAGCGTCATACTCTGTAGTCGTGACTTTCGCAATTTTTGAGTAAAATTCATCCAAAAACACCGAAATTTTAATGTAGAGTTGTAAAATTCATGATTTCAGTTTCTCTTGGTGTTTTCATAAAAATTAAATAACCAAATTTTAGAATTACTAACCTTTAGTAATTTGTTAGTGGATGATGAAGTACCGACGATGCGGAGCCTCAACGAGTAATCTACAACGAGATTGGATCTGCTATTAAACGCTTGATGTGACATAAATCAAAGGGAAATTGTTTTTTCTCTTTTATATCTTTTGTTTCTAACAACATTTTTCTCATTATGGGACCAAATTGTAATCATTAACTTTTAGTTAATTATTTTTATGTGCTTGCATTTTCCGTTAATTGTAGTTATGGACATAACTTTTACAACATGTGGTCCAGTTCATTGCGTGATTTACATTGAATATAGACTTGTACCCAACCATGAGACAACCTTTGCTGTTAGATTCTTTAATGTGGCGGTCCCTCTTGCAACTTGTCCGTCTGCTCATTCCTGATTCATTGCTCTTTCCTCCTCTGTGCATTTGTGGCTCCACCATGATAACGAACCCAAGTATGTCTTATTAGACAAATGTGCACATTTGCTTACCACCATGGTAATACACTCTCCATGTTGCATTTCAAGTTTTCATTAGTACACTTGGTTATCTTTAGCCAATGTGATTTGGTGCAGAAGCGAAGCTGATAGCTTTTATCAGATCTCACTTTTCTAGCTGAAGTTTCTTATAGGAGATTGAACATGAAAGCTGTACAAAGAGTGGATGTACGATACAAAATCTTCGTTTCTCACCAATACGAAAGTTTTATTTGAGGTTTAAGTGTGGTTTAACACCACATGACACTAGTCTTACGTTCTGAAAAGAACCGTATGAAGAATAATCAAGTTTTCGTGGAATACCCTCTCATCTACCGTCTCAAATTAGCAGCCTTTATGTTGTTTCGAGAACTGAATGACTGAAGCTGACTCTTGATAATGTTCTTGGAACATTAGTGTGTTTTTAACAATAGGACTCTTAGACATAAGTAATAAATAAGTTTCATTAAGATTTACTCAGCACAAGAGCCTTCAGTTGTTGCTGCAATTCTTAGTACAGATTCTGCAATAAATTATTAATGTGCTATATACATTTATTGCCTCTACAACTTGATCTACACTTAACTCTGCAAACTCGTAGATACAGCTTACTATGCATCACTAATGGTATCGCCATCAGTTGATGACGTCGAACTGCTCTGATGTTCTTGAAACTCAGAGGTTGAGCCATTAGTTCTTCTCCTTTTCCGGCTTGAATTCGCCGGAGCATCGTATTTTCCTGCGTCCAGAGGGAAGTTGAGTATAGCTTTCCTGCCGCGGAGCTTGAATGCTGCACAGTCATAGGCTCTTGCAGCATCAATGTCTGTCTCAAACGTACCTAACCAGATTCTGGTTCCTTTCTTGGCCGGATCCCGAATCTCTGCAGCAAATTTTCCCCACGGTCTTCGTCTCACGCCTCGGTAATGTCTTGTCTCATCAAACATCAGAGCTGGTTTCAGAGTTGAGACGGTTGCAGTTGATGTTTTCATGTCTGAAAGAACAAGCGATGATGACTCAACGACCACCTGGTGCAGGATATGTCGGGTGGATGAATCAAGGTCAAGAAGGGGTGAATCAGGTTCTTCTTTAGGGTACACGGGTTCTACGCACCAGAGACCGGAGATGGAAGAAGGGTCGAAGTCAAAGTCTTCCATGAAACCATCAGGGATCTTGAAATCTTCAAACAAGTGCTTCTGCATAGACTCCAATGCAGAGATTTCTTCAACAGTTGCCATTGATGTCTGCTGCAACCATGTTATTCATATTATATATATATATAAGAAACCAGAACACGGTTTTTACAAATGTTTCGCAGACGTGGGACACTCCCGGGTTCTGCAGTGGGATTTGTTGCTGTTTTTTGTTTATTTTATTTTAAATGTGGCTCTCAAGTCTTATCCATTGAGCATTTATTGGAACAACTTGGAACCATGAAATCTTCAACTTGTAATTTTGACATGACTTGTTATGTGAAAATATCCATTTATTTGGATTTCTCTAACCCTTTTTTTTATCTCGGTGATATATAATCTAATAGTGTTCCAATCGACAACCAATTTTAATTTTTACTCTATAAAATATTCTAAATATATTTATATTAAAAATGTTTATAACATTTATAGAAAAGACCCGAAAATATCCGCACAATGATTTTAAAAAATTTACATTCATATTTTTATTTGAAAACACATATCTATTTTTTTATTATTCAAGAAAATTATTAGATTTTGTTATAAAATCACTGCAAAAAAATAAGATTTGCGAACTGAAATAACCGTCCCTAAATTTAGGGACGAATTAGTGACATTTTAAGGATGAAAAAATAAATCCGTCTCTAATCCGTCCGCAAATTTGCAGACAGCATAGTAGTCCCTAATTCGTCCGTAATTACGGACGGATTCGGGACTACTTTCACGGGCATCCGCAATTTGCAGACGGAATCACCATCCGTTCGCAAATTGCGGACGACATAGCAATCCGTCCGCAAACTGCAGACGTATTCGGGACGGTTCGTCGAGAAATATTTATCTTAGTCCGTAATCCGTCCATAATCGGTCCACAAATTTTCTATTTAATCTCTCATCTTCTATTTGTTTCACACACACAATTCTCATATATTTCTCTACATATCTTGTTATCGTTTCTGATTATAATGGCATCGTCGTCGAGATCGGATATTTTCGTTTCGAAACAGTGGATGTATAGAAGATTTGATCCAGAAACTCAAGGTGTATCGAAGGAGTTTGTAGAAGGCCTTACACAGTTTATGACGGTGGCGACAAATCAACAACTTTATAGAGAAAACGGTAAGTTGGTTTTTCCATGCGTCAAATGCAAAAATGAAAAATTCGTTAATGAGAAAACCGTTTGGAATCATCTCTATTTAAGAGGGTTTACTCCAAATTATTTTATTTGGTTATCTCATAGAGAGAATTTTGCACCACGACCCAATAATGTTGTGGAAAATTTTAGTAGGGGTATTGTACATCATGAAGTATCTGAGACTTTTCAAGATGTAGAAATAAACTCTTATGTAGAAATGGTGCAAAATACATTCGTTGAAAGAAACGAAGATGAAAATATTGAAGAAGATCCGAATGAAGAAGCAAAAAGGTTTTTTGAATGTTAGAAAGTGCTACGCATCCAATTTATGATGGTTGTAGAAGTGGTCTTTCACGATTGTCTTTATCTGCACGGTTGATGAATTTGAAGACTGAAAATAATCTTTCTGAGAATTGCATGGATTCTATATCGCAATTAGTAAGAGATTATTTGCCCGAAGATAATAATGCAGTCGAGTCATATTATGAAACAAAGAAGATGATGAGATCATTGGGTTTATTACCATATCAAAAGATTGATGTTTGCCAAGACACCTGTATGATTTTTTTGGAAAGAAACTTCGGATTTGATCCATTGTCGATTTTGTGGAAAAATCAATTTTATTTGACAAGAAATGAAAAATCGGTTCTGTTTTGTCGTATGTGGTATTTACCAATTACAGACAGGATAAAAAGATTGTATCAATCAGAGAAGACTGCAAGCGACATGAGATGGCATGCCGAGCATTCAAGTCCTGACGGAGAAATGTGTCATCCCTCAGATGGTGAGGCGTGGAAACATTTTAACAAAGTATATCCTGATTTTGCAGCTGAGAGTCGAAATGTTTATTTAGGCCTTTGTGGTTTTAATCCATTCGGGATGTCTGGGAGAAATTATTCGTTGTGGCCAGTTATTATAACACCGTATAATTTACCACCAGATATGTGAATGAAGCGTGAGTTTTTGTTCTTAACAATATTGATTCTCGGGCCTAATCATCCTAAAAGAAGTTTGGATATATTTCTTCAACCACTGATTGAAGAATTAAAAGAATTATGGAAGGGAGTTCCTGCGTATGAAGTTTCGAGACGACAAAATTTTATATTACGAGGTGCTCTTATGTGGACAACAAGTGATTTTCCATCTTATGGTATGCTATCTGGATGGAGAACGCATGGTCGATTGGCTTGTCCATATTTCATGGAGGAAATAGACGCTTTTCAGTTGAAGTATGGATGAAAGACGAGTTGGTTTAATTGTCATTGCCGTTTTCTTCCTCTTGATGAATTTCAAAAGGAATATTGTTATGCGGAAATCTCCTCCTCCAGTTTTGACTGGCGAAGAGATATTGTATGAACGACTTCTTGCTTTGGGTATTCCTAGGAGTATAGATTGCAGAGGGAATAATCATCCGAGAATTGATGGTTACGGAGTTACCCATGATTGGTACAAAAATATTTTGGGATCTGCCGTATTGGAAAAATTTGAAGCTTCGCCACAATCTTGATGTCATGCACATGGAATTTTTTTTTCCGATAATATCATCAATATGTTAATGAATGTCACAAGAAAAACGAAGGATAACATTAAATCATGGAAAGATCTCGCAGAGTATTGCTCACGGAAGGAGTTACATATAAGTGGAGACGGTAAAGCTCCAGTTCTGATATTCAGATTGTCGAATGATGAGAAATATAAATTGCTGAAATGGTTGAAGGAAGACGTGAAATTTCCTGATGGTTATGCATCTAACATGCAAAGACTACTTCCCATATGTTTTTCTGAATTGATGGACAAACATGCACACGAAGCAATTGGAGGTATCATTGATTATTTTATATAGTATAATTAATAATTTACATATATATTAATTGTAAAATAAACTAATTAATACTTGAATTTTCAGGTATTGGCATATTTTTCCGAGATTTATGTGCGAGAAACTTAAGTGTAGATGTGGTTCGTAGACTTAAAAGTAACATAGTTACTGTACTATGCAACTTGGAGAAGATTTTCCCACCATCATGCTTTGATTTTATGGAGTATCTGACAGTTCATCTACCACACGAAGCTACATTAGGAGGTCCAGTTCAATTTCATTGGATGTATCCATTCGAACGATTTATGTTCTATTTGAAGAAAAAAGCCAAACAAAAAGCTCGTCTAGAGGGTTCAATTGTGAAACACTACGTGAATGAGAAGATATCGTTCTTCACTTCTTACTACTTCGAGCCACATGTTCAAACGCGAAGTAGAAATCCAGACAGATGTTTTGATGTTGGTGTGACATTTTCATATCCAGTACCAGATGTTCCAGATATATTTTGCGGAGTTGGTCGAACAGCTGGTAAGGTGAAAGAGATATGGCTATCACAACGAGATCTACACATCGCACATACGTATGTTTACTCAACTGTGAATATTTACGACCTTTTGAAAGGTAACAATCAATAAGTATAGATTCAATTGCGTATGCGTATTTTTTTTGTAATATTAACATAATTTTTCTGACATTTTTCAGGATGTTTGATGATATATTGAAGAATACATACATGCATATTGATGAATCTCAACTCCAAGAACTTAAAAAAATATATTACTCCACATGGATAAGACAATATGTAAGTAAATGATAGATATATAATATTGTTAAAGGAAGAGATTTCTTGACGCATATCAAAATTAAACTAATATTTAACCTAAACTACCTACAAGTGCACGACACATGTGTAGTACTTTAGGTGTCGATCCCACAGGGACTACGCAACACAACCTAAACTCAAACTGTGAATCAAACTTGCAAAGAACGAATATGGAGTTTGAGAATGAAATACTAAAAAAAATAAACAAACGAGTTCTAAACAATGAGACAAACGTTCTAGGAATCCCGTTTCACCACAAGACTACCCCGTAACCAACAATTAACCTATCTAATCATGCAATCCCGGTCAAGTCATCTAAGGCAGACAATCCTAATATGATATCTACCTCTCTCAAGGCATAGACACATGATCTAGTCAAGTTATCCCCTACTTTCGTGGCTGACACCTTAAGCTAAACCCATAAGATCTGTGATTCATCCGTTTCACCCTCAACCGCTGCTACCCTACTTTCGTGGCTTAACCTCGGTTGTTCTAAACCTGATCTTCTAGGACTAGAATTCTCCTTTCGGTCCTTCTCCTAATCCCTAAAACATGCATCTACTTGGCCTTCGTAAATACAATTCATTCAAGCTCTCAGACAAAGAATAGATAAACGAAAACGAGAAATTGCATTCAAAGAGAAATCAAAGTGGTTCCGGGATAGCCATGGGCTAATCCCTTCTCTTAGAACAAAACAAACTACTCGCTCATACGTTCAAAAGCAAACAACATAATTGAAGTAGAAAGTCTAAATAACATGAAAACCAAACGAAACCGAAGTCGAATTGATCTCCAATGTTCCTTGAATGCCTCCTTCGCAAAAGTCTCCTTCTTCATCGATTCTCTCTCTCTACTCTCTCTCTTCGATTCAAAACTGAAAACTCACTCTCTAACTCAACTCCTCCGACCCTGATGAGGGCATTACAACGAGCTATGACTCAAACGAAGAGGAGGAGCGGAGCAAGGACGAGCGAGCATGGATCACAACCAGGACGAGCTTAGCATAGACGAGACAAGCAAGGGAGCAGATAGAGAGCTAGGAGAAGACAGAGCACACCTAGACATGCCGGTGGTCTACAACAAGCCACTCACGAGATCCCGAGCAAAGAGCTTGCGTACAAGAATCAACGCGTACGTAGCTCAAGTGCTCCTCAACAACCGTCAGGAGTTCAACAACGAAGAGGGAGACATCAGCGGCAATTTCCCAAAAGCCAAGTCCCTCTTCGTCATCAATGAAGCCCAAGGAACTCCATCAGGTGGCTTCGTGAACAATAACAACAACACCAGCAGGAACTTGCCATATCAAGACCGGCGCAGCTCAACTTGCCTTAACTAGAAGACCCCAACGCACACAGAAGGTTCTGAAGACTCCAGTTCGAACGGAGCCTTTTGAAGACTCTTCCCAACGGCTCTTTCCCCTTCCCCAAGATTCACTTTCCTTTTTTTCTTGGCTCGAATCAAGGCTACAACGGCCACCCTCAAATTGCGCCCTAGACTTAAGCTTTTCGTTTTTTTTTCTCTCTCGGTTATTCTTATAAAACCAAGGCTTATTGTTTCTAAGAAAGACATCTTTGATCAATAAAATTTCTGAGTATTTCTTTATCTGTGCGAGATTCGCAACCCTAGTTCGCTTTGTGCTCCGGGAGTCCAAACCGAACGTGTGACTGAATCGAAGGTCCCTTCCGCAGCCTTCGTGGTGTCCTACGATCCATCCTTCCTCACCATCACTTTGAAGGACAGAACGAGCGCCCCCTTTGGCATGTTCCCCTTCGTCCACCCTCACTATCATCGAGTTTCGGCTAGAGAGTGCCCCCTAGGCCTTCTACCGACTCAACACAGACCATACTTGCGGCTAAAGCCTCGGTGCTTGTATCAGTTTTTGGTATCAGAGCCCGGTCCTCGGCCACAAGCGTATCCGCTAACCCATCTGTTTCAATTCGATTTTGTTTTTGTTGTTTTGATTTCGTTTGCTAGTATTGCAGGATTCACAAAAAAAAAACGTTGGTTGAAGGAGGACAAGATCTGACTTCGACGAACACAAAATATTTCTGTTATCTCTTAGTTTTCGTTCTTATTTCAAAAAAAAAAAATCAAATACGAAATTATTTCCCTAAAGCTTTTTTTTAACTAGGCGAGTATTTTCTGTTTAGGAAAGAGTATTAGTCGGTTTAGGCAATAATTCAAACTCATTTGGTAAGTTAGAACCGTTTGAAATTATTTCCCTAAAGCATTTTTTTAACTAGGCAAGTATTTTCTGTTTAGGAAAGAGTATTAGTCGGTTTATGCAATAATTCAAATTCATTTGGCAAGTTAGCTCTGTTTCGGAAACAAAATAATCTGTGCTTAGGAAAGT
>CM071870.1:4812662-4831258 GCA_036759665.1 Gynandropsis gynandra
ACGACCAAATCACGACGTGGAGAGAGCTAAAATATCTGATGCGTAAGAGGTATGTCCCTAACCACTTCCATAGGGATTTACAGCAACAATATCGTAAGTTGGTGCAGGGTACGAAGAGCGTAGATGACTATTACAACGAGTTTGAGCACATACGACATCGTTTGGAGCTCAACGAATCCATGAAGACCACAATGGCACACTTTATTGGTGGACTTCAAGAAAGGATCGCGAGAAAGTTGAAACGAAAACTGTACCAAGATATGCACGATTTGCTGCACCTCGCCATCGAAATCGAGCAGCAAATAAAATCCAAACAAACATCAAGCAGTAGGCTTCACCCGACAACGCGGTGGAATCCACCCCCACCGAAGCCAACCGATAGGCCTCGCATGGAAGAACGAGGACTTGACCCGCGTTCTAAAGGCAAAGCGCCCGAGACTTCACGGGCAACGCGAACCGACGGTAAAACTTCTAACTCAGTGAATTCGGTTAGAACCCGTGACATTATTTGTTTTAAGTGTCAAGGCAGGGGACATGTGGCGCGAGATTGTATTAGCCCCCGAGTTATGATAATCACCGAGAGCGGTGAGTACGAATCCATGGACGAGGCAGAAGAGGAGGAACTCCAAGATGAGGAGATCGAGTATGGAGACACAGGAGAGCTATTAGTCACTCGAAGGGTGCTAAGCGCTCAGATTGAGCCCGAGGAAACCGCGCAACGCGAGACTATCTTCCATACACGGTGTACCGTGAACGGCAAGGTATGTGGTCTCATAATCGATAGCGGTTCTTGCACTAACGTTGCTAGCGACTACATGGTGAAAAAGCTAGGACTCGAGACTAAGAAGCACCCGCGGCCCTATCAATTGCAATGGCTCGACAACCAGCGTGGAATAAAAGTCACCGAACAAGTCACCGTACCTTTCAGCATAGGGCGATACAAGGACGAGGTTTTGTGCGACGTAGCACCAATGCATGCCGACCATATTCTGTTGGGAAGGACTTGGCAATTCGACCGAGAGGTGAAGCACGACGGGAGGACGAACCACTACTCATTCGTCCTCAACAAGCGTAAAGTATCTCTTGCCCCTCTTAGTCCTTTACAAGTACATGAGATGCAGAGAACACTATCCAAAACCGTTAACACTAGCGAAAAGAAGAATTTTTATCTTAAGACTAGAGAGGTTTCAAGAGCTTTGAGCAATCAAAGTTCAGTGTTACTAATGGTTTTTCGAGATGTTTTGCTCACAGAAATTGCTCGAACGATTCAACGATCTTTTTCCCGAGGAGATACCTGCGGGATTACCACCGATACGAGGCATCGAACATCAGATCGATCTCGTCCCCGGCGCGCCTCTACCGAACCGACCTGCCTACCGAATGAATCCCGAGGAGACAAAGGAGCTTAAAAAATAAGTACAGGAGCTTATGAGCAAAGGATACATCCGGGAGAGCCTGAGCCCGTGCGCGGTGCCGGTTTTATCGGTACTCATGTGGCACCCCTTTTCCGCTTTTTTATTTTTTTTTCGTTGCGATTAGACGATTACAACATTGAATTGTACAACACACTTTTTAAATATCATAACTTTGCGTATAAAATACCGAATTACTTGATTGTTTCATATCCAATTCATCTTTTCATGGTAAAGGATGTGTCGGGTTGCTCGAGGCAGCCCGACATGCCGTTCGGACTCACCAACGCCCCGAGCACGTTCATGCGGCTCATGAACCAGGTCTTAAGGGCCTACATCGGTAAATTCGTCGTAGTTTACTTTGATGACATTTTAATCTACAGCAAGTGCTTAGATGATCATGTTGCGCATATTGAGCAAGTATTAGAGACTCTCCGAAAGGAAAAGCTCTATGCGAACCTTAAGAAGTGCTCATTTTGCACTGATGAGATTTTTTTTCTAGGCTTTGTTGTAAGTGCGCAGGGTTTGCGAGTGGATGAGGAGAAAATCAAGGCTATACAAGAGTGGCCGATGCCGACGAGCATTACGCACGTAAGGAGCTTCCACGGCCTAGCAAGTTTTATCGGAGGTTCGTAAGGGACTTCAGCATGCTAGCCGCCCCTCTCAACGCAATAATCAAGAAGGATAAGCCGTTCGAGTGGGGGCCAGCTCAAGGCGAGGCGTTCGCAGCGCTCAAGGAGAGACTCACGCACGCACCGGTTCTCATTCTTCCGGACTTCGACAAAATGTTCGAGATCGAATGCAACGCATCCGGCATTGGAATTGGAGATGTGCTTATTCAAGAAAAGAGGCCCGTGGCCTACTTCAGCGAGAAACTCAGCGGAGCAACGCTCAACTACCCGACGTACGACAAGGAGCTCTACGCGCTAATCCGTGCCTTGCAGACGTGGCAGCACTACCTATTGGCAAAGGAGTTCGTCATACACTCAGACCATGAGACGCTCAAGCATCTCAAAGGGCAAACTACACTCAAACGGAGGCATGCAAATTGGCTGGAGTTCATCGAGACATTTCCCTACGTCATCAAGTACAAGAAGGGCACGGACAACATCGTGGCCGACGCACTTTCACGGAGATATGCGCTAATTACAACAATGGAGGCCAAGGCGATGGGATTCGAGCACCTCAAAGAGCTGTACAAGGAGGATCCCGACTTCAAGGAGATCTATGCAGAATGCGAGAGCGGAGCGCGCGGACCCTTCTACAAACACGAAGGCTATATATTCCTCGAACGGAGGCTGTGCATACCGCGGAGTTCTATGCGTGAACTTTTGTTGCAGGAAGCACACGGAGGAGCACTCATGGGACACTTCGGCGTGCACAAAACGCTCGCAATTATCAAGGAGCATTTCTATTGACCGCACCTCAAGCGCGACGTAGAACGGCTTTGTGCACGCTGTATCACGTGTCACAAGGCCAAATCTCGTTCTCACCCCCACGGTTTTTACATTCCTTTAACAATTCCATTTCATCCGTGGACTGACATTTCTATGGATTTTGTTCTCGGTCTACCCAAGATCAAGAACAAAGATTCGATCTTTGTTCTTGTCGACAGGTTTTCCAAGATGGCGCACTTCATACCGTGCGCAAAGGCGAATGACGCGACACACGTAGCTGATCTCTTCTTCAAGGAGGTGGTGCGTCTACACGGGATTCCGAGATCAATCGTTTATGATAGGGACACGAAGTTCGTGAGCTATATCTGGAAGACGCTCTGGAGGAAGCTCGGAACGAAGCTCTTATTCTCAACAACATGTCACCCGCAAACCGACGGCAAAACTGAGGTCGTTCACCGGACCTTAGGGACATTGCTGCGGGCAACAATCGGCAAAAATCTGAAGAATTGGCTCGAGTGTCTACCTCACGTGGAGTTCGCCTACAACCGAGCAACGCACTCAGCCACCAAGTGCTCGCCGTTTGAAGCGGTCTATGGCTTCAACCCTATCACGCCATTGGACCTTACCCCGCTGCAACACAACGAGATCATCAACCTCAACGAAGCAAAGAAAGCAGAAGCGATGAGGAAGCTTCACCAACGCGTCCGCGAAAACATTGCACGGCGAATCGAACAATATGCGAAGCAAGCCAACAAACACCACAAGGACGTCAAGTTCGAGGTTGGAGATTGGGTGTGTCTGCACCTAAGGTAGGAGCGCTTCCCCAACAAACGGAGTTCGAAGCTTGCCCTGCGCGGAGACGACCCTTTCCACATAATCGAAAAGATCAACGACAACGCCTACCGCGTCGAGCTTCCAGGTGAGTATAACGTATCCTCCACCTTCAATGTCGCTGACTTGGCTCGTTTTGATGTAGATGAGCCTGTTTTGAGGGCAAAACCTTCGCAAGGGGGAGGAGATGATGAGGGCATTACAACGAGCTATGACTTAAACGAAGAAGAGGAGCGGAGCAAGGACGAGCCGAGCATGGATCACAACCAGGACGAGCTTAGCATAGACGAGACAAGCACGGGAGCGGATGGAGAGCTAGGAGAAGACGAGCACACCTAGACATGCCGGCGGTCTACAATAAGCCACTCACGAGATCCCGAGCAAAGAGCCTACGTACAAGAATCAACGCGTACGTAGCTCAAGTGCTCCTCAACAACCGTCAGGAGTTCAACAACGAAGAGGGAGACATCAACGGCAATTTTCCAAAAGCCAAGTCCCTCTTCGTCATCAATGAAGCCCAAGGAACTCCATCAGATGGCTTCGTGAACAATAATAACAACACCAGCAGCAACTTGCCATATTAAGACCGGCGCAACTCAACTTGCCTTAACTCGAAGACCTCAACGCACACAGAAGGTCCTGAAGACTCCAGTTCGAACGGAGCCTTTTGAAGACTCTTCCCAACGGCTCTTCCCCCTTCCCCAAGATTCACTTTCCTTTTTTTCTTGGCTTGAATCAAGGCTACAACGGCCACCCTCAAATTACGCCCTAGACTTAAGCTTTTCCTTTTGTTTCTCTCTCGGTTATTCATATAAAATCGAGGCTTATTGTTTCTAAGAAAGACATCTTTGATCAATAAAATTTCTGAGTATTTCTTTATCTCTGCGAGATTCGTAACCCTAGTTTGGTTTGTACTCTGGGAGTCCAAACCGAACGTGTGACTGTATCGAAGGTCCCTTCTGCAGCCTTCGTGGTGTCCTACGATCCACCCTTCCTCACCATCACTTTGAAGGACCGAACGAGCGCCCCTTTTGGCCTGTTCCCTTTCGTCCGCCCTCACCATCAGCCTTCGTCCACCCTCACTATCATCGAGTTTAGGCTAGAGAGTGCCCCCTAGGCCTTCTACCGACTCAACACAGACCATACTTGCGGCTAAAGCCTCGGTGCTTGTATCAGACCCCTAGCTCTTGTTCTTCCTTTTCCTTCTTCTTTTCTTTCCTTTTCTCCTCCTTTTTCCTTTTAGCCGTTCAGTTCTTTTCCTTTTGTTGCAGCAGCCACCAATTTTGCCTTTTCATGAGTTTTCCATTCTTGATTAAGTTGGGTAACGTTTCCATTATTTTCTCAACCAAAATATCTCTTATTCCTCTTCTCTAAAGTCGTTTTCCTTTTTGTATAAGTCACCAACAAGTTCCTTTTCGTTTTAAGGCAAATTAACTTATCTGGTGTTGCAAGTGACGAACGCGACCCGCGCAGGCTGAGTTTATGACCCGCGTGGGTGCGGCGCGCATGATCGCGATGAAAAAAAGGCTTCCCCGCACGGACTAGGGAGTGTCTGCGCGGGCTTGGGTGTGCCCCGCTCGGGCTGATGTGTGCCCCGTGCGGGCTGAGGCCCCGAGCAAGCTGATGGGTTGCCCGACCCGTGCTCAAGTTGCTGGACCAAATGCCGAACCAAATGCCCCGCGCTGGCAAGGGCGTACCCCGAGCGGGCTGAGCTTGTTCCTCGCCGATTCTTATCCCGTGTTTTCCGTGATGATCCTCGATGTTGGTACTTTGTCTCGTGTACATCCTTTAGCTCCAAAATGAACCGAATACGCATTAAAACCTATAAGAACACAAAAACACGAAAATGAGTAAAACGAAATCATATGTAAACATCGCATCTATCGTAAACATCTCTAAAATCGTGCAAGAAATACATATGAAAATGAAAAGATCAAAATCCCCCAGACATGAATGTTTGCTTGTCCCTAAGCAAACGTAAATGTGGAACACGTGGGGTATACAAAATCCGAGAATTCCCCTTTCTCCTAGAAATACCGCTAAAGCGAACCTAACCGATCAACTAGCAAGTCGAGAGCAAATTCGGCCTAATTAAATTTTCAGTCTTCATCCTAGATTCACCAAGGCTAGCCACGAGAAAGTAAATCGAAGGCAAACTAAACAAGCCACCGTAACTCTTTCCACCAAACAAGACTTCTAAATGCTAAACCTAGAACAATCGAGGATACTTGTTTCTTTTCCGAGCTTCTTTCTTTCTTTCCTTTTTTTCTCCTTTTTTTTAAATTTTTGTTTTCTTTTGTTTATATGTCTTCTTTTTTTTCTATGTTATGCAGACACACTAGGTTTCGAGGACGTCGGATTTGAAGGGATCCAGCCTCTACTTAGACCCAGACTAACGATGGCGGTATACGCATGCATCACGTTCAAGAGTGCAGCAGAGTAGACGACGTTTTATTGTGCCATGCCCTTGGGACGTAGAAAGACGATCGGCAACCCACCACTTAGATTTGAGCTCGAAAGAGTATTAAGATCGATGCACTCATATCGATTTTAGATCATGCTTTTTAGGCATTATTTCTATCGACAGCGGAGTGTTAGTGTGCGCTCTTAATATGAAAATAAGCTCGATCTAATACGATATAGTTATCTTCATAGAAAAGTGAAGTAAAGCATCGTCTACACGAAGTATGGCCATCTGGATAGAGAGAATAAACAATAAACTAGCCCAGCAACCTCGTCTAAACCCCCTACAAGCAACCTAGGATTTCTAAAGAACTACGACCTATTGTTTTTTAGCCGACTAATAAGCTCTAACGCTTAGCGAAAACCTAGCTCAAACGTGCAAAATCTCACGAAAAAGGCCAACTTCTTAAGTATCCTAGGTTCAGGGTTCATCCCAAAACGTGGCACCGGACAAGTGTCTGGGATGACTTTGACTCACGAAATCAAAATCAACCTAAAAACTAGGAAATCAAAAAGAAAATGAAAGAAAATGAAACGAAATCACCTGACAAACGTGAGCTACTCCCCCAAACTTGAATTGAACGGCGTCCTCGATGTGAAGCTTCGATGGAGGGTAAGGGAAATGACGCACGTTTGTGGTGGTATTTTTTGTGTGTTTTTTTAGATAAACGAAAACGATTAATAATGTCTTAAACTAAAAACTAAGAAAAATAAAAAACAAACAGTTGGGTTGCCTCCCAGAAAGCGCTTATTTAACGTCTTTAAGCTTTGACGTCTCCATTTCTCATGCGCGCGTGACGGGTGGATCTGATAGGGAAATGGAGTTTCCACTTTCCATCGGTTGAGCGGTTTGGTAGAGCTTTAGTCGTTGTCCATTAGCTTTGAATGTTCCGCTCGAATCGCTCCATAGTTCCACTTCTCCATGTGTGAAGACTTCTCGTACCTGAAAAGGACCAGACCAACGGGACGGTAGTGTGCTCGAGAAAAGCTTGGGACGAGAATGAAAAAGTAGAACTAAGTCACCTAGTTGGAAGTCATGAGGTAGGATCTTTTTTTCATGCCATCCCTTAGTCATTGCTTCTTTCTTTGGCACGTCATGCACGAGATTCACTAGTTCGCTGCCCGAGGTTGGATAAATGGTATCTGCATTAAAAAGGGTTATGATGTCTTGTTCCATTACCTCGTGCAAGTGCAGGTGCAGCCTCCTTTGAGTTTCGGTGGAAGGTTCGTGGCTGTCTTCCGTATAACTTCCGTGCGTACATATTGAAGAGCTGACTCTCCTACGCTTCTTTACGCGTGTGGGTTGTTTTCTCATCTCATCTGCACTCAAGTTAGCATTCATAACAGCAGGATATATTTTATCGCATTCAACATACTCATATCGAAAAGAAGACGGAGATGGCTCGAGATCAAGTTTGGACGTCTTCTCTACTGCAAAACCAGCATGTGTTTCGTGTGGTATCTCCTCACATGAGGCGTCTCCTAGTGCTTCAACAACACTCAAGAATTTCGTGTACATCTCAGCTCCTTCGTCCGCAAATCCTACATTATCGCAAACTCATGTTAGATATCGTACAAGTGGATCAGAAGCACTTACTTGATCATGCGTGTCTTTTGATAACTCGTCCAACAAATCTACTGTAAAGCAAGACTCCTTGAAGGAAGGTTCGTTCATAGGGTTGGACAAGTTGAATTCTATCGTCTCATCTCCGATATGTAAGGAAAGCTTTCCTTGTTGTACGTCTATCATGGCACCTGCGGTAACGGCGCCAAAAACTTGATGCGTTATCAAAGTTAAACAAATAACCTAAACTACCCGCAAGTGCACGACACGTGTGTAGTACTTCAGGTGTCGATCCCACAGGGACTACGCAACACAACCTAAACTCAAACTACGAATCAAACTTGCTAACGAATGAAATATGGTTTTAAGAATGAAATACTACAAACAAATAAGCAAATTTTAAGAATCTACAAACAAATAAGCAAACTAGTTCTTAAGAATGAGACAAACGTTCTAGGAAACCAGTTTCACCACAAGACTACCGAAACCGAAAATCAACCTATCTATCATGCAACCTGCAGTAGCTAGGAACGGTCTACCAAGAATAATAGGTATCCTAGCATCTTCCTTTATTTCAAGTACAACAAAATTAGTGAGAATGAAGAGATTACCTACCTGGGTGGAAACGTTTTCAACAATTCCCACCGGATATCTCACCGAACGATCTACGAGGCGTATGGACATCTTTGTAGGTTTGAGATTCCCGAACTCCATCCGCTTGAAAACCGAGTGTGGCATGATGCTCATGCTTGCCCCTAAATCGCACAAATCATTATCATTATCAATATTACCTATTGTGCATGGAATGGAGAAGCTTCCGGGGTCCTTCAACTTCGAGGGCAGCGTGTTTTGAAGAATTGCACTGCATTCCTCGGTGAGTGCTACCGTCTCGTTCTCTTCGATATGCTTCTCTTTGGAAAGTACCTCTTTGATGAGTTTGGCATGATTAGGCATCTTTTGGCGGGCATCGACGAATGGGATGATGATGCCAAGCTACTTGAGACCTTCAAAGAATCTGCCCTCTCGTTCTTCTTCAAAGAATCTGCCCACTCGTTCTTCATTCTTACTGCTCAGTACCCGTTGAGGATACGGTATAGAAGGTTTGTATGCCGGTGGATCAACGTATGGTTTGTACAAATCAGGTTCGACTCCTTCCATAATCGCAATCTTACCTTTGCCTCTTTTCATGGACGTACCAGCAGCATGGTTTTGCTCACTACTGCACACAGAAATAGCATTCACGTACTCTCTCGGGTTCGATTCGGGTTTACCTGGAAGCTGTCCGGGATTCCGAGAGGATGAGGCAGCCTGCTGTGCTATGGAGTTCTCTAAACTCTTCACATGATTGCTCAAAGATTTCATCTGAGTTTTGAGCTCGTTGAGCGCTGTCCCCACATCCGCATTGAATTTTGTTTGCGTTGAATGTTGCTGCCTTTGCTCCTTGATAAATTCGAGCAACACTCCCTCAAGCTTTGAGGAAGGGGCTTGAGGAGGTTGAGGAACTTCTGGAACTTCCTGAGCTTACTGGAATTGCTGATTATTTTGTTGGTATGTTTGCTGCTTTTGCTGAAACCCCGAATACTTTACCGGTTGAGTCGGTCGGTATGACAAGTTCGGGTGATTTCTCCAATTCGGGTTTTAGGTATTCCCAAATTGAGTGTTTCCTTGCTGCTAGACATAATTCATCTGTTCGAAATCCTCATGTACCGTGCATTGATACGCTACATGCTCCGTATCTCCACAATTCACATAGTTCATTGCGTTCGCTGCATTACCCATTGCCCTCCTCTGATTCGGCTCATATAGACGACGAGTGCTGTTAGGCATACCTCTCGGTGTTGACCACATGGTGTGGTTCATGGCAAGGTTATCGATCAGCTCGTATTCCTCCTCGACGCTCAGATCCATAAAAGATCCTCTGGTAGTGTTATCCAACATCGTTCGGTGTTCCTCTGAAATTCTGTTATAAAAGGTTTGGATAACGTACCACTGCTCGAGACCATGGCATGGACACATCTGTAGAAGATCCTTAAATCTGCCCCACACTTCAAATAACGTTTCTCTATCTCTGCATCTAAACGTTGTGATTTCCCCCCTAATCTGAATCGTCTTGCTCGGAGGAAAGAAGTGTGATAAGAGCAATGTGCAGAGCTGATCCCAAGTAGTGATTGAACCAGCGGCAAGCGATTTCAGCCATGTTTTTGCTCGTTCCCCAATTGAGAAGGGGAAGAGACGCAGTAAGATCGCATCCTCCGAGACTCCGTGTATCTTGAATGTACCAGAAAGCTCAAGAAAGTCTCTGAGGTGCTCATGGGGATCCTCGTGATTTCCACTCATGAATTCTTCTGATAAAGCATGTTGATCATCGCCGGTTTAATCTCAAACTGTTCCCTAGCAACAGAAGGTATCCTTATGGTGTTTGCACGTTGTTCATGTTCAGCACCGTGTAATCCCTGAGACGACGTGGTGGAGGAGCCTATGGTTCTCGCGGTTGGGGTGCGAGTTGCTGTTGCTGCAAGTGCCCCAAATTACGGAGAGGTAATTGAAGCTGTTCGTGGCCATTCTGATTATCCATATCTCGTTGATCTGACGGCTCTGTGTTACCTTCTTCCTTTCCCTTTCTCAGTTGTCTACAAGTTCGCTCGATTTCTGGGATGATTTGGAGTAGATTTTAAGCACCTTGGGACCTGGTCATAAACCAACAAAGGAAAAATAGACGGAATTAGGTAGAAAGAATGAAAGAAAAGAAAACAAATACAAAAACAAACAAGAAGGACTCTAGGATCGAATCTAAGACGCGTTGACAATAGTTCCCGTCAACGGCACCAAAAACTTGATGCGTTATCAAAGTTAAACAAATAACCTAAACTACCTGCAAGTGCACGACACGTGTGTAGTACTTCAGGTGATCCCATAGGGACTACGCAACACAACCTAAACTCTAACTGTGAATCAAACTTGCTAACGACGAAATATGGTTTTAAGAATGAAATACTAAAACAAATAAACAAACTAGTTCTTAAGAATGAGACAAACGTTACAGGAATCCGGTTTCACCACAAGATTACTGAAACCAACAATCAACCTATCTATCATGCAATCCTAGTCAAGTTATCTAAGACAGATGATCCTAGTATGATATCTACCCTCTCTCGAGGCATAGACACGTGATATAGTCAAGTTACCCCCTACTTTCTAGGCTGACCCTTGAACTAAACCCATAAGACATGTGATTCATTCGTTTTACCCTCAACCGCTACTACCCTACTTTCGTGGCCTAACCTCGATCGTTCCAAACCTGATCTTCTAGGACTAGAATTCTCCTTTCGGCCCTTCTCCTAATCCCTAATACATGCATCTACTTGGCCTTCGTAAATACAAGTCAATCAAGCACTCATATAAAGAATAGATAAACGAAAACGGGAAGATGCATTCAAAGATAAATCAAAAGTGGCTTCGGGATAGCCATGGGCTAATCCCTTCTCCTAGAACAAACAAACTACTCGTTCATGCGTCCGTAAACAATCATAAACGAAATAGAAGATCTAAGGAACATGAAAACCAAATGAAACCGAAGTGTGGGGTTGATCTCCAATGCTCCTTGCAAGTCTCCTTCGCAAGAACCTCCTCATTCTCTCTACTCTCTCTGCTCGACAAGAACTGAAAACTGAGTCAATGTGGTCGACCTCTCACTCCTCTCTTCTTCTTTCCTTCCTCTTTTCTTTCCTTTTTTCCCTTCTTTCCCTTTCAGCCGTTCAGTTCTTCCTTATGTTGCAGCAGCCATTGATTGTTTTCTTTTTATGAGTTTCCATTCTTGAATAAGTTGGGTGACGTTTCCATTACTTTCTCCAGCAAAATATCACTTATTCCTCTTCTATAAAGTCGTTTTCCTTATTGTATAAGTCCCCAAAAAACTCCCATTTTTTAAGTCAAATTAACTTATTTGGAGTTGCAGGTGACGGACGCGACCCGCGCGGGCTGGGTAAGTGACCCGCTCGGGTGCGGCGCGGATGATCACGCAAGAACGCGATGGAGAAAGAGGCAGCCCGCTCGGGCTGAGGTGGTACCCGCTCGGGCTGAGGTGATGCTCGCTCGGGCTGAGGCCCCAGGTTTGGTAATTCTTTCCCAAATTGTGCTCAATTTGCTTGACAAAATCACCGTTACAAATGCCACTCAGGCTAGGGAGTTACCTGCGCGGGTAGTGGCTATTCCTTGCTGATTTCGTCCCGTTTGTCCCGTGATGATCCTCGATGTTAGACTTTGTCTCGTGCCCGTCCTTTAGCTCCGAAATGAAACGAATACGCATAAAAACCTGTAAGAACATGAAAACACGAAAACAAGTAAAACGGATACGAAATCATACATAAAGCGTCGCATCTATATCATAAACATCTCTAAAATCGTGCAAGAAATACGTATGAAAACGAGATGATCACCGGGATTCCGAGAGGATGAGGTAGCTTGCTGTGCTACGGAATTCTCTAAACTCTTCACATGGTTGCTCAAAGATTCCATCTGAGTTTTGAGCTCGTTGATCGCTGTCCCACATCTGCATTAAATTTGGCTTGAGTAGATTGTTGCTGCCTTTGCTCCTTGATAAATTCTAGCATTACCGCCTCAAGGTTTGACGAAAGGGCTTGAGGAGGGTGAGGAGCTTGCAGAACTTGCTGAGCATGCTGAAATTGCTGGCTATCTTGCTGGTAGGTTTGCTGTCTTTGCTGAAATCCTGAATACTTCACCGGTTGAGTCGTTCGATACGAAAGATTCGGGTGATTCCTCCTATTAGGTATTCCCGAATTGAATGTTTCCTTGCTGCTGGGCATAATTCATGAATTCCACGTTCTCTTGCAGCGTGCATTGATAAGCCACGCGTTCTGTATCTCCGCAATTCACGCAGTACATGGCGTTTGCTGCATTACCCGTTGCTCTGCTCTGATTCGGCTCATATAGGCGTCGAGTGCTGTTAGGCATACCTCTCGATGTTGACCACATAGTGTGGTTCAGATCCATAAATGATCCTCTAGCAGCGTTATCCAACGTCATTCGATGTTCATCTGAAATTCCGTTGTAAAAGGTTTGGATAACATACCACTGCTCGAGATCATGGTGTGGACACATCTGTAGAAGATCCTTAAATCTGCCCCACGCTTCAAACAAAGTTTCTCCATCTCAGCATCTAAACGTTGTGATTTTCCCCCTCATCTGAATCGTCTTGCTCGGAGGAAAGAAACGTGATAAGAACAATGTGCAGAGCTGGTCCTAAGTCATGATTGAGCCAACGGAAAGCGGTTGCAGCCATGTTTTTTCTCGTCCCCCAATTGAGAAGGGGAAGAGACGCAGTAAGATCGCATCCTCTGAGACTCCGTGTATCTTGAATGTACCGGAAAGCTTTAGGAAGCGTTTGAGGTGCTGATGGGGATCCTCGTGATTTCCACCCATGAATTGCTTTTGATAAAGCATGTTGATCATTGCCGGCTTAATTTCGAGCCGTTCTCTAGCAACAGCAGGCATCCTTATGGCTATTTGCACGTTGTTCATGTTTGGCACCACGTAATCTCTGAGGCAACGTGGTGGAGGAGCCTGTGGTTCTCGCAGTTGAGGTGCGAGTTTCTGTTGCTGCATATGTCCATGACCGTTCTCATTATCCATCTCTCGTTGATCTAACGGCTCAGTGAAGGAAAAAAATAAAAACGATTTAGGTAGAAAGAACGAAAGAAAAGAAAACAAAAACAAAAACAAAACAAGTATGACTCTAGGCTCGAATCTAAGACGTGTTGACAATAGTCCCCGGAAACGGCGCCAAAAACTTGACGCGTATCAAAGTTAAACTAGTATTTAACCTAAACTACCCGCAAGTGCACGACACGTGTGTAGTACATTAGGTGTCGATCCCACAGGGACTACGCAACACAACCTAAACTCAAACTATGAATCAAACTTGAAACAAATGAATATGGGATTTGAGAATGAAATACTAAAAACAAAAAAAAAACAAGTTCTAAACAATGAGAAAAATGTTCTAGAAATCTGGTTTCACCACAAGACTACCGTAACCAACAATCAACCTATCTAATCATGCAATCCCGATCAAGTCATCTAAGGCAGATGATCCTAATATGATATCTACCCTCTCTCAAGGCATAGACACGTGATCTAGTCAAGTTATCTCCTACTTTCGTGGCTGACCTTAAGCTAAACCCATAAGATCTGTGATTCATCCTTTCACCCTCAACCGCTGCTACCCTACTTTCGTGGCCTAACCTCGGTTGTTCTAAACCTAATCTTCTAGGACTAGAATTCTCCTTTCGGTCCTTCTCCTAATCCCTAACACATGCATCTACATGCCCATCGCAAACACAAGTCATTCAAGCACTCAGATAGAGAATAGATGAACGAAAACATGAAGATGCATTCAACGATAAATCAAAAGTGGTTCCGGGATAGCCATGGGCTAATCCCTTCTCCTAGAGCAAAACAAACTACTCGCTCATGCGTTCAAAAGCAAAAAACATAATTGAAGTAGAAAGTCTAAAGAACATGAAAACCAAACGAAACCCAAGTCTTGAATTGATCTCCAATGCTCCTTGAATGCCTCCTTTGCAAAAGTCTCCTTCTTCGTCGATTCTCTCTCTACTCTCTCTCTCTCTTCGATTCAAAACTGAAAACTCACTCTCTAACTCTACTCCTCCGACCCCTAGCTCCTGTTCTTCCTTTTCCTTCTTCTTTTCTTTTCTTTTTCTCCTCCTTTTTCCTTTTGACCGTTCTGTACTTTTCCTTTTGTTGGAGCAGCCACCGATTTTGCCTTTTCATGAGTTTTCCATTCTTGATTAAGTTGGAAAACGTTTCCATTACTTTGTCCAGCAAAATATCTCTTATTCCTCTTCTCTAAAGTTGTTTTCCTTTTTTTATAAGTCACCAACAAGTTCCTTTTCGTTTTAAGAGAAATTAACTTATCAGATGTTGCAGGTGACGGACGCGATCCGCACGGGCTAAGTTTGTGACCCGCGCGGGTGCGGCGCGCATGATCGCAATGAAAACAAGGCTTCCCTGCTCGGGCTGATGTGTGTGCCATGCTGGCTGAGGCCCCGAACGTAATGATGGCTTGCCCGACCCATGCTCAAGTTGCTGGACCAAATGCCGAACCAAATGCCCCGCACGGGCAAGGGTGTACCCCGCACGGGCTGAGCTTGTTCCTCGCTGATTCTCGTCCCGGTTGTTCCATGATGATCCTCAATGTTGGTACTTTGTCTCGTGTACATCCTTTAGCTCCAAAATGAACCGAATATGCATTAAAACTTCTAAGAACACGAAAACAAGAAAACGAGTAAAATGGATACAAAATCATACGTAAACATCACATCTATACCGTAAACATCTCTAAAATCGTGCAAGAAATACATATGAAAATGAAACGATCATTTCTCCACATGGATAAGACGTTGTATCGATGATTGTTTCATCTGTAATGCAGATTGAGATTGGAAATCACCCGTTATGGCTACGCGATCTTGTTAAAGGACCAACTGTAAAAGTTACGAGTTGGCCAATGCATTTTACACGTGGTTACAACTTTCATACTTAAGAGCACGGAAAATTGAAGTCAACTATGAACTATGGTGTATGCGTGAAAGGTGAAAGCTATTGTGAATCGACCGACGTACAATACTAATCATAAAAAGTTCTTTTCGATACCACGTATGATATTTTCGAAAATATTTTGACTTATATTTGCCATTTTTTGTAGGTTACGTCGGTTTAAGAGTGATGTTATTCCGATGTGATTGGTTCGATCTAATAAACGGTCGCGGAACAAGAATAAAAAAATTAGGTGTCGTAGAAGTTAACTCTACACGAAGATATGCAAAATACGAGCCTTTTAATCTTGCGTCACAAGTCGATCACGTTTGTTATGTTTCCTATCCACATATGAGACGATCTTCAGATTGGCCTTTCGCAATGAAGATACTTCCAAGGGGTAAATTTATCGACAACGCAAAAGAACAACAATTGACCATGCAACAACAAACCACCGAGATTGTTGCTATTTATGAAGTTACAATTGAAGCATTGGCACATGGTGAAATCAAAGAAATTGAAGATGAAGAGATAGAAGGAAACGAAGAAGATGAAGAATTTGAATCAAATCCAGAAACACAAGAATCGATGGAAGTTATGTGACTTTGAATATGATTAATGTTAACTTGTTATCAGATGTTAAAGAATTGTTATTTTTAACTTTATATTGAATAAACGAAATATATATATATATGTATATATATATATCGGTCGGTTCTCTTCCCTCTTGAAATATATATATAAGGTTTTATGAATTGTTCCCTTGGTCGATTCCCGTCCCTCGGTCGAATCCCGTCCCTCGATCGATTCTCGTCCCTCGGTCGAATCCCGTCCCTCAGTCGAATCCTATCTCTCGATCGAATCTCGTCCCTCCATCGATTCTCATTTCTCGGTCGATTCCAATCCTTCGGTCGAATCCCGTCCCTCGATGAATCTCATGCCTCGGTCGATTCCCGTCTCTCAGTCGATTCTCGCCTGTCCGCCGTCTGTCCGCCGCACGTCCGCCGTCTGTCCGCCGCACGTCTGCCGCCCCCGCCCGTCCGTATGGGTATAGTATATATCTATATTTATATGTATATATATGTGCATATATGAAACTTTGTATCATATTGTGGAAAATTCATATTGTGGAAACTTGATAATACGTATATAAAATTTATATTGTATCATATTATGGAAAATTCATATATGAAAATTCATATTTGATGCATATATTAAGTTATGTAGATTAGTTGTTCGATGAAATGTCTAAATCAAATATACGTATACTAAGTTATGTAAATTAGGTGGTCGATGAAATGTCTAAATCAAATATATGTATTATTAAGTTATTTTGTTAAAAAAATATATATATTAAAAAACATATATTAAGTTATATGTTTTTTTAAATTAAAAACACATATTAAATTATATGTGGTTTTAAAATTAATTAATGTTTAATTAACAATTAAAATTTTTAATATAAACATTGAATTGAATTTTTATATAATATTTTAAATTACAATTTTAGTATGTCGCGTCGTATTGGAAGAGGCGGTAACACCATAAACCGCTCAACATATGGGGAACGTGCTAATGGTCCACAACACCAGAGACAACCAGAAGTATTTTCGGATTTTATGAATCCGAATTTATTTCCGAACACTGGATCGGCACAATATATGTCGTATCCCTTTTATCAACAGATGCCACCGCCGGTAGAGCCAATGATGCATCACGAGCCTCCGATGCATGAGGAACCAACGGTGGAAGAGCTTCTAGCGATGGATGAAGAAAGACACAAACTTCCTCGTATAGATCCGAATTCTTCATCCGGCGCACTTTGGTATAAACTAAATTTAAATTTAATTTTGTAACTAATTAATCAATCAAGTCTTAATTTACTTTTAGTTTGTTTTAATAGGTTTGTTATTAAAAAACTTAATCGTCATATAACAAAGATAATGAAATCTGATTATGATCGTCCATGTTATAACTGGACGTGAACCGATCCCGAAATAAAAGAACGGTGGTGGAAAGCTTTCGTGGTACGTTTTTTTAATATTGATTTCGCTCTAAATTTTAAACTTAAAAATATTTCAATAAATAATCATTTTATTATTTCAGCAAAAATTTTATTGGGATCCTGCAATAACCGGACTAGTAAAGTCTGAATTTCAAAAGCATGCAGGAATACGACTGAAATCTCTTGTAAGATACGTGAAAAAAGACCAGGAGACAAAAGGTGTCAAACCTATTTGGCTACCAGATAATGTCTGGGAATATATGTGTGTCTATTGGGACGATCATGTCGTTAAGGAGAGAAGCCAACGCGCTAGTCGATCCCGTCGTTCCGATAGAGTGGGATATGGGATAAGTACGTATATTGCTGGTTCCCGCTCTTTCAAGGAGGTTTACAAAGATTTGGTAATATTTAAATTTTTTTAAAGTTTTATTATGAATGAAATGTTTTTAATAGGTAAAACATGACTTTTAAATTTGTTTTAGGCAAACGAGAAGGGATGTGAACCGTCGTACCTGGAATTTTTGGAACGTACACACAAGAAACAATCTGACGGTTCATGGGTTGATGCCAGGGCGAAACAAATTCATGACGAAGTTGTGAAAATGGCATCGGATCGAGTGTCCCAAATCCCTCCAAGAGAAGATGGGACGCAATCCACTCTTACTCAAGAAGAATACAACGAGATGTATTTCAAGGTAAATTTATTATCATTTTACAATAAATTTTTTATTGATAATTTAAATTTAACTTATATTTCAATATTTTTTTTGTAGCGCATAACACCGTACAAATGTTGCTTATTTGGTCTTGGAGGAATGACATCAAAACATGCGAGTTCCTACAAAGGCAAAGAAAAAGTCGCGACCGAAGAATTTCGAAACACAATCTCGAAGAAAAATTAGAACAACAAAGTTCAGAGTTCAACGCTCTGCAAAGGGAAGTTCAACGCTCAAGAAGGGAACGTGAGCAATGGCTTAGGTTGATGAAGGAACACATGCCCAATATCAAATGACATATGATCGAAAACAATGACGATGGCGATGATAATTCTCAATTACCTCCAACTATTTTGTAAATACATAATTTTAATAATGTATAAACACTAATTTATTTAATTTGAATTTAAATTTTAAATTTCATTTTCAAAATTAAATTTGTTTTTATTTTTTTTAAAAAATTTCCTCACGGCACTGTTGTCGCCCAGAAATTTTAATAGGATTTCCGTCTTTACTCGGGGTCGGGTTTCGCGTCGATTTCCAAACTACCTGGTCGTCCGAATTGCGGATGGTTTGCGCACTAAATTTTCCGTATGTATTTGCGGACGGATATGTTTTGGCGACTATCGTTTG
>CM071870.1:4831358-4857870 GCA_036759665.1 Gynandropsis gynandra
TAGTGATTGCGGTCTTAGTGCTGCCATGGTACGTGTTAATTGGCTGTCGGAAGGTAGGATTGCATGTATCCATGGTTAGGAGGTTTAGGCTCGGAAGAATCACTCCTCAACCGTAGAGCATGAATTTCCCGTTGTCAAGAGTAGGTTGTAGATCTATGATCTTTAGTCGTTCGTATATGCAATATCCGGTATCCCGTACACCCGTAGTATTCATCATATCTAGTTCATCTTTACCCTCGTTCCGTTGTCTCCATTAGGATAGATTTAGGACCATTAGAACCATATCCCCTCCTATCACCTTTCTTCCTAGTTTAGTTTTGTTCTTAGTTTGGTTGTATTAGTCCCTGAGATCGACCCTGGTACTACAAGATCCGTATACTTGCGGTGAAGTGGACTAGGTTAATTATAACTCGCGTTTCCACACGTCAGGTCACATACGTGGCATGGGTCGCATCGGTTACAAAGGTCATTAATGTCACAAAAGATGAGTATAATGAATGAAGTAATTTTATGAGATGTTGGAGCTTCATTGGATGAGTGTGATAGACCAACAGTAAATAAACGAAAGTTAAAACCATCGAACGCAAGACAGAAGCCATATGTTGAACCTCCACTGACTGAGCCACCGGTGAAAAGACCAAAAACACTTGGAGAACAAAACCCACAAGGTGGAAGAACAACAAGGTCAACGAGAGGGAGAAGGAGAGGGTGAGGGAGAGCTTTTGCTGTAGAGGAATCCACAAAAGAGGTGGTTCAAGAACCGTAGAAGAGGTGGCTTAAGAACCAAAAGAAAAGGTGGTTTAAGAACTTGAAGAGAATCAGCATTTTGTGTGGAAGCCCAAGGGATTGGAACAAGGCAAGATAACCCGAGATTCTTCGTTTATTGACACTAGTGGTCTACAGTTGACTAATCTATATGAATTTATGATGAAACCTTGCCAAGAGCATTGGTGGAAATCTGAAATAGATTGTTTCTGGGGGCCAGAGTTTTAGGAGATCATATAAAGGATGACGTATGGCTTGAAGATTATGTATGCTTTTTTAACCCTTAGTGATGAAAGTTGCAAAGGTCTCATAGGTCATTTTGGGTCATATGTATTCATGTTTGTCAATTTTTTTTGCAGCAATTGGATGAGGCATTGTTCATGTTGTATAATTTCATAACAATATGGGTCAAAGAATTATGACATTTGTGATAGTTTTCATGCAGTCGCTCAAGATGTGGATGTACGATGGCATGGAAAAATTGTAGATGTTCTTACTGATTATTTGGTGGGCATCTATCCATTGAGAGCTTTTGCTGCAGAATAATCCACAAAAGAGGTGGTTCAAGAATATGTAGAAGAGGTGGTTCAAGAACCAAAAGAGAAGGAGGTTTAAGAACTTGAAGAGAATCAACATTTTGTGTGGAAGCCCAAGGGATTGGAACAAGGCAAGATAACCCGAGATCCTTCGTTTATTGACACTAGTGGTCCACAGTTGACTAATCTATATAAATTTATGATGAAACTTTGCCAAGAGCGTTGGTGGAAATATGAAATAGACTGTTTCCGGGGGTCACAATTTTAGGAGATAATATTAAAGGATGACTTATGGCTTGAAGATTATGTATGCTTTTTTAACCCTTAGTGATGAAAGTTGCAAAGTTCACATAGGTCATTTTGGGTCATATGTACTCATGTTTGTCAATTTTTTTGTAGCAATTGGATGAGGAATTGTTCGAGCTGCATAATTGCATCCGGAGATACTCATGACGATACGGGTCAAAGAATTATTACATTTGTGATATTTTTCATGCAATCGCTCACGATGTGGATGTACGAGGGCATGGAAGAATTGTGGATGTTCTTACTGATTATTTGGTGGGCATCTATCCATTGAGAGATAATACAAAAATAGCGGAGGAGTATGATGGCTTGCTCTCCATTGTAAACATATCACCCAAAAATCGATCGTTGCCTTGTCATTGGGTTGCCATGAAAGTGGATTTCAAAAACCTGATACATCATGGTATACGACTGCCAGAGAAGGTTGAAGGAGTTGCATATCTATTCAGTGATGGAGATTATAAGAACAACTTTGCCCAAGATGTTCTGAGTCGGTGGGTTTCATTCCTTGACTTCCGGAGAAGATAAATGGCAGTACAAGTATTATGAAGGTTTGCCACAGAACAAAACCTCGAATGAGTGTGGTGTTTTCACCTTCAAGTACTTTGAAGCCCTTCTAGCAGGATATGAGGAGAAGTTTCCCGAAATTTGCAACGCCTGAGTTGCTTCCATGCTTGAGAAGATTGCTAGTGATGTATTTGTGAATGAAAGAATTATCGATGTACCCCAAGACCAACACCTTCCATCATCTCATCCTTGATCTTGATTCATATTATTTTTAAATAACTTGATATTTTTTTTAAATTTGATTCATATTTTTTTTAACTTAATTAATGTTTTTTTAACTTGATCACATTATGTTTTTTAACTTGTTTACTAGATTTTTTTAACTTGATTCATATTTGTATGAACTTGATTCGTCTGGGTCGCAAGGGTCGAGTAGGTTGGGTTGCATATGTTGAAAGGGTGGCAAGGGTTGCATGGATCGCATATGTCCGCGTATGTTGGGTCGCATATGTTTGTGTATGTTGGGTCACATATGTTGCAAGGGTCGCGTATATTGGCATATGTTGGGTTGCATATGTTGAAAGGGTGGCAAGGGTCACATGTGTCGCATATGTTGGCATATGTTGGATCGCATATCTTGAAAGGGTGGCAAGGGTTGCAGCGGTCGCATAGGTCGCGTATGTTGGCATATATTGGGTCGCATATGTTGAAAGGGTGGCAGGGTTCGCAGGGTTCGCACGGGATGCGTATGTTGGCATATGTTGGGTCGCAGGGGTTGCAAGGTCGCATGGGTAGCGTATGTTGCGTAGCATATATCGAAAGGGTGGCAAGGGTCGTAGGGGTCACAATGGTGGTGTATGTTGGGTAGCATATGTCGAAAGGTTGGCAATAGTCGTGTATGTTGGCGTATGTTAGGTCACATATGTTGAAAGGGTGGCAAGGGTCGCAGGGGTTGCAAGGGTCACATATGCCCACGTATATTAGGTCACATATGTCGAAAGGGTAACAAGGGTCTTAGGGATCGCAAGGGTCGCATGGGTCACTTATGTTGGGTCGCATATGTCGAAAGGGTGGCAATGATAGCAGGGATCGCAAGCGTAGCATGGTTAGCGTATGTTGGGTCGTATATGTTGAAAGGGTGTCAAGGGTCGCAATGGTCGAATGGATCACAATGGTCGCATATGTTGGGTCGTATATGTTGAAAGGGTGGCAAGGGTGACATGGGTCACAAAGGTCACTACACTAGGGTCACAACGGATTGAAATACCGATAATAACAATAATAGTAAATCCACAACAATAGTAAATCCACAATAATAATACAAACATCATATTCATGTTCAGGGGAATAAACTCCGAAAAATAATTACTGAAATCAAATAATGTTGTTGTTAGACCCTATTGAGGGGATATACCGAAGTACAAGAGTTGCTCCATTGGAGACTAGTTCGAATGTGAGGGAACATCCCTCGTTTTGTCCATTTTCATGACAAAACTTTCTCCAACCATTCCTGATACAAGCGCTACTATGCCTCAAGGGCCTCAAATATATTGACCACGTCTTTCCTTGATCGTTCATCTGTATTAACTTACATCATCTACCAATAAGACCGTTCAACCTTGCAAACTCTATCGGAAGATTCCTAGACCATCACCCAAGTTACATCAGTAAAATGATTAAAAATCGAATAAAGAACCAAATGATATATGATGAATCGGTTTGAGGTCACTTACCAATGCATCTACGAACAGATTTGAATGCATGATAGTTGCTGTGAAATATGTCTGAGCACAAAAAAGATGACATTGTTTCTGCGTTTGATGATGATGATGATAATGATGATGCATATTGCAGATTACACATATCGTCTCTGAAACCGGTGACGTGAAAAACCATTCCACCTTCGTGAAGAAAAAATACGAAATCCCCATTATAAAAATCATGGTCCTTGGAGAAATATTTCCATCCATCAGTGAACTTGAAACCATCCAACTTGACGTCCTATATTTTGTAAGACACATCTGATCTAAGCACTATCGTGTTGTTGTTCCTCGTTTTCCCTTCAATATGCTCATCGAAGAATTTCCTCGGAATGTCTTGTAACAAAAAAGAAAAAAAAGTCATATCTCTACATTCTATCCATGTAACAAACAGACACAGAGATAGATGAAGGAGATTACAAGGTAGTTCTCTATATAGCTCGGAAAAATGAATTGGACGAAATGAGAGAAATTTGGCATTTTTTATAGATAAATTTTCAAAGATATTTTCAGCCGGAGGCGAAGATGTGAGATTATTAGAGTTTGAGTGAAAGATGGGTAGAAGATGAGGAGAGTTAGAGAGAGTGTTTTGTTCTTCGAAAAAAGAGAAATGTTGGTATTCAAAAAGACATGACTCTCACATCGAATCGACGAAAGGGAAAGGTTGTGACCAACTTTGACCACATTGTTATGTTTTTTGAAATGTTGGTGAAAAGTTCAGCGGGAACTCGACAAATTTATAGATTTAAATGACGTTTTAATTTATTCCATTTGAGGGTCGCATGGGTCACTTGGTCACATATTTGGAACAATTGAAGCGAACTCGACAAATTTATGGATTTATAAGGATTAAAGGATAGAAACCAATCAAAATAATAGATTTACAACGAAGTTCTAAATTTTGCCAATTGAGGATCACATGGATCGCTTGGTCGCATATATGGAACTATAGATACGATCTCGATTGATTTATGGATTAATAAGGATTAAAGGATAGAAAGCAATTAAAATCATACATTTATAATAACGTTATAATTTATGCCAATTGAGGGCCGCATGGGTCGCTTGGTCGCGTATATGGAACAATAGATGTGAAGTCGGCAATTTGATGGGTTTATAGGATGAACAGACAGAAACCAATTAAAATAATACATTTACAACATCAAACAATGGTTAAAATGGATTTTGGTCCATGTGTCCCAAGAAGTGTAGAACGAATACATGTGTTTCAAAAGTGATAGTAGTGCTTTAAGAAAACCTCAGATGAATTTGAGAAAATTTCAAAACATTACATTTAAAATTTGTTCAAATGTCGATATTATTGATATTATTGTCTAAATTGATTCTTAATTGTACATCTACAACTCAAATATTTCGTAATGGCATTTCAAAAAAGAAACGCATAGGTCGTATGGGTCGAGTGGTCGCATATTTGGCACAATAACTACAGGCTCGAAGAATTTATGGATTTATAATGATGAAAGGATAGAAACGTAACAAAATAATACATTTACAACATCAAATAGTGGTTAAAATGGATTTTGACCTATGTGTCCCAAGAAGTGTAGAACAAATGCATGTGTTTCAAAAGTGATAGTAATGTTTTAAGAACCCGTCAAATGAATTTGAGAAACTTCAAAACAATACATTTAACATTTATTCAAATTTTGATAATATTGATATTATTTCTACATTGATTCTTAATTAGACATCTACAACTAAAAAATTTGATAATGGCATTTCAAAAAAGAAATGCTTGGGTCGCATGGGTCGAATGGTCACATATCTGGAACAATGGTTGCAAACTAGATGAATTTATGGATTTATAAAGATAAAAAGAGAGAGAATAAAAAACAGTAAAAACGTCTCAAAAGGTCACAAAGGTCGCAAAGGTTAAAAATTTCACATTTCAAGAGTGACTCTACACCATCACCTAGGTCACCCCTATAACTCGTGAGTGACTACATAGAGATCGAGTTCGTCGTTTACCAAGACCTTGAGTAACACAGAGACAACATGATGCCATTTGTCCATCATGTGACCTTCGTGTCGAAGGTCATAAAGATTTTTCATAGAATTTAGGGTCGGATGAGTTCCTATTTAAACTTGATTCATTCTTCTTGATGCCAGTTGAGGGTCGAAGAATATATGGATTTATAAGGATAAAAGAACGGAAAAAAATCTATGCAAAATAAGATATTTTCAATGTTGAAATATGGATTTATTTATAATGATTGACAAAGGTAACAAAGGTTACACAAAGAAAATGGAAAAGAAGGTTGCTAAAGGTCACAAAGGTCACATTTGCAGAGTTTAAAGACACAACAGAGAGACACATTGCATACAGTAGAGGTTACTCAGCCCTATCTCCGAGGTTACTCACCTGCGACCATGACCTTAAGCTGCACAGATACAACACAATGTCCTCCATCCATGTTGTAAGGACTTGTGTGTGACTGTATAGAGACCGAGTCCACCGATTACCAAGATGTTGAGTAACACAGAGACAACACATTATCTTGGTCCACCTCATGATGAAGATCACAAAGGTCACAAAGATTTTTTAGAGAATTTGGAGTTAGAGACGTAGATGAAAGGAGAAGAGAGATGAGATTCTCCCGATTCAATCTCATCTCAGATTGGTTAGATGGTGAGGTATAGAGAACTTGATGAACCTTTTAATATAAGGGTAACAAAGATGGATGGATAGAGTGTGTCGTAGACACACGTATTAAATAAAAATCATAGTTGGGATTTGAGAAAAGGCATATCTGGAATTCTAAAAGACAAGAGTCTAACATCGAAACGACGAGTCGCAAGGGTCACATGGGTCACATGGGTTCCATGAGTCAGACGGGTTACATGGGTCACATGGGTCGCATGGGTCTCATGGGTCGAAAGGATCTCATATATCCCATGGGTCACATATATCGCAAGGTTCGTTTGGGTTGCAAAGGTCGAATGGGTCGCTTGAGTCACAAAGGTCACATGAGTCCTTAAACGTCAATAAGGAAAAATAGATACGAACTTGAAGAATTTATCGAATTATAATGATGAAAGTCACCAAGGTTTAGTCCAAGTAATACAAATAATATAGTATTACAAACTAATAATACAAAGAATATATACAAACTAAACAACCTTTCTTTTTTTTAAGTTGGCGTTTTTTGGGTTGTCACGTTCCAAACACTGTCAGTGATGTTGGCATTTGAACCCGTTTTCGAAGAAGATAGAGTTTTTCTCCGAGCCTCACCGGATCCAGGATAATGATTCTCTTAGGCCTCCCACATTTCCTTTTCTCATTCAACATAAGAGCTAGAATCGTAACTTCAGAATATTGAGAAGGAATGTTCTAATCACTGCAATCAGGAACCGGATACCTGGTTTTTCGGTAAGCCAAACACCATGTATCCCGGAGGTAGTATGTTGAACATAGTTCTAGTATCTTGTTACCTTTACCAACCTTATGTGCAGCCGCAATTGCGTGACGTATGAATATTTATCGACATCTAACATTTTGTAGTCGCACATTTTTTTGAAGACTCGCTACAAATCTTCTACCAATATCAATTCTCACCTAATACTAACCACTTAGCATGTTCAATTCAATAACCTCATACTTGGTTGTCAGTCCAAACCATTCATCTAACATTTTTTCAACATAAGGTGTTAACTTTTGAGAATCATCACCAGTAGTTGCGTCCATCCTATACATATTGAACAATTCCACTGTCTTTCCCAAACAAATATCTAAAAGCGCTAGAATCGAAAATTTTTTTGACGTCTTGGACATTGAATATAGTGATACGGCCTCATTAGTGGTTAATAAGTTGTACCTTTCTCCCTTAAATTTTTATCTTGCTCACTTAATGGGATCAAGTTTCTCTTTCTCCAAATACTTTGCAGCATTAGGATACCTGCATAAAGGTAACGAAGGTCAAAATGCTCACAAGAGTCTCACAAAAGTCACAAATGTCTGGCCTTTAGATCATTAAATAGCATTTCAAATTCGTTCATTGTGTATGTTGCTATACATTTGTAGAACATTTTTGCCACAGTATCACCCTTTGAACTCTTTCTACCTTGGTCTTTATTGACGTAGCTCTTTATGTTGATATATGACGTGCACAAAAACCATGATCAGCTTGTTTGTACACTTTTTTGACTGCTTTTATCAAGCTTTTATGGTGATCAGATATCACAATGATATCACGTCCATCCGATATCACATCTTTCAAACTTGGCATAAACCAAGTCCATGATTCGTCCTTCTCTCTGTCGACTATTCCCCAAGCAAGAGGATATTGTATACTCCTATCACAAATTTTGCATGAACAATAACCATTTACGCATTTATTTCCATCCTCTTATAGTCGCTTTGACAACCATAAAAAGGTATTTGAACCTTTTCTCATCACCGTCGAGCTGAAGATTTACGATAGATCCCAGCTTTCTTTATAGAAAACATGTGTAGCCACCCTGGAAGCCTACTATAATGTTAAAAGTCATCACCACAAATCTGTTTTTGAGCACTACGTCTGCCTCTTAATGCCACCAAATACGATACATTGGCATCGTACTTTGCTTTTACACGAGCCATCAATTCTTTTGCTGGAAGTGTTTCATATTTCCCGGCATATTCCTCATTCAAATAATCCTTAACCATTTGCATTGTATGTAGCTTTTGTCGATTTAGATACAGGTGAACACTTATGAATAGGATAGTGTGTTCTCACACTAAACTGTTTAGAATTCGGGATTACTGCCACGCGGAATTTTCATTTACAACCGCTTCCAACAAACTTGCATCGTACTTCCTACAGTTTCCAATCAGAACTCGATAATCTATATCTAAAAGAAACTTCAAGTGAATCCTTTCTTACAAATGTCTATACATCCTTCTTGCTATCAAACTCTTGCTCAATTTTACGTTTCCATCCATCCTCGAACTCGAAGAATGAATTTTGATTGTTTGCCTTAACGTTTCCAAATTATTTGTACCATCACCATCATTATGCTCTGTTTGTACATTAGTATCAAATTTATTACTGCCACAAACAACTTCATCAGCTACCACATTCATAGCAAAAACACCATCTTCTCTTAACTTGCTGGTATGCTCACTATTAGAATTATCTTAATCCAATTATTTTTTCCGCCAGATTACTTCCAACTCTAGTTTTGTTATTTGAACCTATAATAACACAATCATCATAATCTACAACACATCCATTCTCACATTCTCTAGTAATATTTCCAAATGCATGAATAAAAGGTTTAACTTTCCTTTCAATTTCCATTTCACACTTCACACTTGCCGATTCTATCTCCACATATAGCAGTGGTCGAATTCTTTGTACGCGATCGAACATATAACAAATAAGACGCTTGTCATTCAATATATATGTTGGCTTCCTATTTTCACAAATATTGAGCAAAATGCTCAACTTCAACTTCGTTGTATTTTTTCCACCATCATCTCTGCGCATAACTTATCAATAACTTGCTGGTACGTGAGATTAATCAGAGGATAATAGAAAAAATACTCTCTGGTTTTCCTAAACTCTACCAATCCATTTAAGTTTTTCCCATTTACCATCATCAACAAAATAAATAAGTGTGATTTTTTCGTCCACCAAATCCATTTTACCTATAACAAAAACATAAAATGAGGGTAAATTCTGTAACCCAGTGCTACCATGTGTTTCAATTTCAATATCACTCTGTGACCCAGTGCGTTCGTGCGATTCGATGAAACTTTATGACCGAATGCAACTCTGTGACCCACTACGACCATGTATTTCAATATTACTCTTTGTCACCTAGTGCGATCGTGAGACTCGATGAGACTTTTTGACCCACTACGACTCTTTGATGCACAGCGACCATGTGTTTCAATATGACTCTGTGACCCAGTGCGACCGTGCGACTCAATGAGACTATGTGACCCAGTGCGACTGTACGACTCGATGAGACTTTGTTTCCCACTGTGACCATGTGTTTAATATCACTCTATGACCCAGACCGTGCGACTCGGATAGACTCTGTGACCCACTGCGACTGTGTGTTTCAATATGACTCTGTGACTCAATGCGACCGTGCGACTCGATGAGACTCTGAGACCCACTGCGACCATGTGTTTCAATATGACTCTCTGAACAAGGCGTCTGTGCCACTCGATGAGACTCTGTGACCCAGTGCGACCGTGCGACTCGATGAGACTCTGTGACCCACTGCGACCATGCATTTCAATATGACTTTGTGACTAGTGCGGCCATGCGACTCGAAGAGACTGTCACTCATTGTGATCATTATACATTTAATTAAACATGAATCGTTGTGAATACATCAATATTAGTCTCGTTTTAAAAAATGGAGGGTCGAATCTATACATGTTACTCACTATCACTCGGGTTATCCAATTCACAAAAGAAATAGAAAGAACACAAAAAAAACACGAAAAACTCACTATATATACCTGATTTTTCTACGGGACGTGCTTAATTACAAGCTTCTTTGTTGACAACAAACGGTTTCAACCTACTTGCGGTGAACCTGATATTGATTTCAAGCTATTCGCGACGAATTTGATGTTGATTTCAAACTACTCGTGCCGAATCTGATGTGGTGTGGGAGAACAATAATTTTTGCGCCATAGGAAAGAAGGAAATCGAAGTGCTTCGGAGGAAAGAGAAAAAATGTCGAGTAAAGGGCAAAGACAATATGGGATTATCAATATTTTAAAGGTAGATTTGAAATTGAGATTTGTTTTTTTAGGATATGGTAGGACTGAAATTCTAATAACAGTTCAAGTGTAATTTTTAAGTTGTCCTAAATTAACGATGTAAATTAAGGATGTCTTTGTTTATTTGAATATGACATTGTTATAATGTGGCACTGGCATGTTTCTAAAAAATTTGCAACGCCATCAACAAAAAATTATTACCGTCTTTAATATATTTTTTATGTGTGACATTTTTTAAAGTCAAGCTTTAAAATTATTATGTTATCTTATAAATTCATTCACAAGGAATAAAAAGAGAAAGAAAACGAGAATGAAGAAAGAGAAAGTGAAATAGAGAAGAAGGCATGTGAGATGACGATGGCGGAGGTGGAGGCGATGGCGGTGGTGGATGCGACGGTGGAGGTGAGGTGGCGACGCAAGTGGCGGAGACGGAGGTGGAGACAACAACGACGATTGATTAGGAGGCGACGATGAAGACAGAAGAAGAAGAGGTGGCGATGGAGACGATAGAGGATAAATGTTTTTATTTTAATTTTTTTATTTTTTTATTTTTTTGAAAAAATTCCGGACGGAAAAATATATCCGTCCGGAAATGTTTTAATTTTTTTATCTTTTAAATTTTTTAATTTTTTAAATTTTTAAATTTTTTCCAGATAGAAAAATCCGTCCAGAATTTTTTTATCCAAAAAAAAATTAAGGACGGTTTAAGGACGACTAAATCCGTCCGGAATTTCGGACGAATTCCGAACGGAAATTAATTAGCGACGTTCATTTACGGACCGATAAAATCCGTCTGGAAAACGTCTGGAAACAATATTTCAGACGAATTAGAGACGGATTTTACTGTCTGAAAATTTAATTTTTCTTGCAGTGATAGCTAATAATTTTCCAAACGATGAAAACTATTTCTATATTTCTTCAATTAGATGAGTCCACAAGTCTTTGGTAAAAATGAGACACATTATGTACATAATTTCAGTTTTCCTAAAATTTATGAGTTATATATATTTAAAAATTTCATAGTAACTAACAAAGGTACAATCTAAATTAAAATTGTACTACACGATATATCAGAAAATTATAATGTGCATTTAAGCATTAGAAATTAGTAGTCTTTCACAAATGATTAACTAACACATTAATTTCCAAGTGCATAATACCTTTGATTTGTCAATGGAGTAAGAATTTATTGGATCATGTATTATCTAATATTCTGCTAATTTGATTCTTGACTTCAATTGATGCATTAATATCATATTTATTTAACGTATATAAATTATTTGTATGTGCTAATTGTTTCGTATGATACATCCTTTCGAATCCACCTTTAAAACACAAAGGTTTCTTTTTCTTTAAAAACCGTTTATTCCATTTTAATAATGTTATTTTAGTCCAATTCTCCTCGATTTTGGACATCATCTGATTCCTCCCTCGACTTTTTGTTCTCATCCGATTCTTCGTCAACTATCATAAAATCCTATCAGTTAAATATTCAGTAAAGTCGATCGATATTTTTACCAGAATCCGATCATATTTTGACTTGAATCCGACCAAATATTAACCCAATTTTGACCCTTTCAGATCAATTTTTACCTAATTTGACCTAGTTTTGAACCAAATTTGACTCGATTGTATCTTAAAATGTTCATTTTAGGTAATTATATGTGAATTTACTACCCACATAAACAATTAGTGTTAATTTTTTGGATAATTATATTAAATCAAGTTAATAAAATTGATTTAGTTGATTTTTAGTCAAAATTGAGTACGATTTAGTTAATTGCAATTAACTGACCCAATATCCAATTTGGGAATCGAAGCCAATTAAATTGATTCGATTAACTCATTTTGATCCAATTTTGAGCAATTAAAAAAATCGAATCCAGTTTTTTACTCGAATAAGTAATACATACGATTAACTTGATTTTGACGCAATTATCTAAAAATTAACATAAAATATTTATATTATAACAAATTTATATCTAATTATCTAAAATATCAACATTTCACATTGTAAACGAATTAAAATTAAATAAAAATTGCATCAAAATCGGTTTAAGATCGAGTTAATAAGATAGGTTTAATTTGACGCAATTTAGGCAAAATTAACTAAAGATGTGATATTCAACTGTTGACTTTTCCAGATTCAATGGACTATCAAGTAGCAGAGATAATGGAGAAATTTGGAGAAATTGGAGATAACAGAGGAACACTGAATTCCCATCCCAGCCAACATCCCAAAATTCCATCTGACGCGAAGGCGTTAACGACACCACCCCGCTGCCGCATCACTCCCTTCTCCTCCTCGCCCACCTCCATCTTAACCTTACCGTCGAATTCTTCTTCGCCTCCCTTGGAGAATAACTCTGCTATCGCTTCATCTTTCCTATCTCCGTCGCAGCGCTTCTGTATTCGCATAACCACCACTCTAGTTCAAGATCGGAATGTCGTATTTTCAGATTGGAATTGCAAAGGTTACAATGTGGCCTCATGTTTTGAGCTTCACAGATATCCTAGTTGGTTGGAGGATTGACCCCGTCGTAGCTCAAATCGTGGTAAAGGATCCATAACTTCTTCTAAGGATCAGCCTCCGACATCAGGCTCCGACGATCGTTGTGGCTCTTTTAAAGTAAATGTAATTGATGTTGGGACTTCTTCTATTACCAGTATACCAAGTGATTCTGATCAGACTAGTATGCCAGGCTTCTCAGACTTCTAGTGGCAAACCTTCCCCAATCTACTTAATTGGAAGAACTCCACCTCTTCCGAGCGTAATTCTGATAAGACGAGTTGTTATAAATTTTTGTTGGATTCTGGTATCTTTCATCATAAAACGGTTGACCTCAGTGTTTTGACATGTGACGAAGATATTGTTTCGTGTTCTGTTTGTTTGTCTAATGGATCTCACACTATGACCATTACAAAGGGTGGTATTCTGTTGGACGATGATTTATTTGTTTCTTGTGTTCTCTATGTAACTGGATTACAAGTCACATTGATCTCTATAGCCAAGTTACTTCAATATAAAAAATGTCTTCTCACATTCACTAATCGTTTTTTGTATACTTCAGGACCGTATGACGAGGAACCTGATTAGAACGGATGAAGAGTGCAATGAGGCTTACAATTTTAGAGAAATAGTTGGGGTGTATGTATCAAGCGATCCGATTGATTTCTCAAGATCATTGGCATCGTATTGGTACAATCATTCCTCTAACACAGTTTTGTCAGTTTTTTCGGATTCTATTCATATTGATAAATGCTTTGCTAATTTTGTCCATTGTGACATTTGTTTTTTAGCCAAATAGACTCGTTCTCCATTTCCAAACAGTTCTAATAAAGTCGAGAGGTGTTTTGATCTTATACATTGTGATATATGAGGTTCCTACAATACGCCATCTACATGTGGAGACACATACTTTCTTACGTTTGTTGATGATTGTTCTCGCTCTGTATGGGTATACTTTTTATTGCCAATTAAGAAGTATATATTGTATTACGCAATTGTTGTGCTATGTTTCAGAGACAATTTGGTAGTCCTATCAAAGTTGTTCGTACGAATAATGGAGAATAATTCTTGACCATGCATTCCTACCTTACTAAAAAGGCATCGTACATCAGACCTTACGTGTTTACACTCTGCAACATAATGGATAAATGGAACGTATACAAATACATATTTTGAATGTTGCTCGTGCCTTGATGTTTCAGGTTGGATTAACGACATTGTTTTCGGGAGAGTGCATCCTAGTAGTGTCATTTTTTTTATCAACCGGATACCTTCAGTATTGCTTAAAGGCAAGTCTCCTTATGAGTATTGTATGGATGTCCTCCATGTTATGACAGACTGCGTGTGTTTGGTGATAATGGAGAAATTTGGAGAAATTGGAGATAACAGAGGAACACTGAATTCCCATCCCAGCCAACATCCCAAAATTCCATCTGACACAAAGGCGTTAACGACACCACCCCGCTGCCGCATCACTCCCTTCTCCTCCTCGCCCACCTCCATCTTAACCTTACCGTCGAATTCTTCTTCGCCTCCCTTGGAGAATAACTCTGCTATCGCTTCATCTTTCCTATCTCCGTCGCAGCGCTTCTGTATTCGCATAACCACCACTCTAGTTCAAGATCGGAATGTCGTATTTTCAGATTGGAATTGCAAAGGTTACAATGTGGCCTCATGTTTTGAGCTTCACAGATATCCTAGTTGGTTGGAGGATTGACCCCGTCGTAGCTCAAATCGTGGTAAAGGATCCATAACTTCTTCTAAGGATCAGCCTCCGACATCAGGCTCCGACGATCGTTGTGGCTCTTTTAAAGTAAATGTAATTGATGTTGGGACTTCTTCTATTACCAGTATACCAAGTGATTCTGATCAGACTAGTATGCCAGGCTTCTCAGACTTCTAGTGGCAAACCTTCCCCAATCTACTTAATTGGAAGAACTCCACCTCTTCCGAGCGTAATTCTGATAAGACGAGTTGTTATAAATTTTTGTTGGATTCTGGTATCTTTCATCATAAAACGGTTGACCTCAGTGTTTTGACATGTGACGAAGATATTGTTTCGTGTTCTGTTTGTTTGTCTAATGGATCTCACACTATGACCATTACAAAGGGTGGTATTCTGTTGGACGATGATTTATTTGTTTCTTGTGTTCTCTATGTAACTGGATTACAAGTCACATTGATCTCTATAGCCAAGTTACTTCAATATAAAAAATGTCTTCTCACATTCACTAATCGTTTTTTGTATACTTCAGGACCGTATGACGAGGAACCTGATTAGAACGGATGAAGAGTGCAATGAGGCTTACAATTTTAGAGAAATAGTTGGGGTGTATGTATCAAGCGATCCGATTGATTTCTCAAGATCATTGGCATCGTATTGGTACAATCATTCCTCTAACACAGTTTTGTCAGTTTTTTCGGATTCTATTCATATTGATAAACGCTTTGCTAATTTTGTCCATTGTGACATTTGTTTTTTAGCCAAACTTGGTACAATCATTCCTCTAACACAGTTTTGTCAGTTTTTTCGGATTCTATTCATATTGATAAATGCTTTGCTAATTTTGTCCATTGTGACATTTGTTTTTTAGCCAAATAGACTCGTTCTCCATTTCCAAACAGTTCTAATAAAGTCGAGAGGTGTTTTGATCTTATACATTGTGATATATGAGGTTCCTACAATACGCCATCTACATGTGGAGACACATATTCTTACGTTTATGACCATTACAAAGGGTGGTATTCTGTTGGACGATGATTTATTTGTTTCTTGTGTTCTCTATGTAACTGGATTACAAGTCACATTGATCTCTATAGCCAAGTTACTTCAATATAAAAAATGTCTTCTCACATTCACTAATCGTTTTTTGTATACTTCAGGACCGTATGACGAGGAACCTGATTAGAACGGATGAAGAGTGCAATGAGGCTTACAATTTTAGAGAAATAGTTGGGGTGTATGTATCAAGCGATCCGATTGATTTCTCAAGATCATTGGCATCGTATTGGTACAATCATTCCTCTAACACAGTTTTGTCAGTTTTTTCGGATTCTATTCATATTGATAAACGCTTTGCTAATTTTGTCCATTGTGACATTTGTTTTTTAGCCAAACAGACTCGTTCTCCATTTCCAAACAGTTCTAATAAAGTCGAGAGGTGTTTTGATCTTATACATTGTGATATATGAGGTTCCTACAATACGCCATCTACATGTGGAGACACATACTTTCTTACGTTTGTTGATGATTGTTCTCGCTCTGTATGGGTATACTTTTTATTGCCAATTAAGAAGTATATATTGTATTACGCAATTGTTGTGCTATGTTTCAGAGACAATTTGGTAGTCCTATCAAAGTTGTTCGTACGAATAATGGAGAATAATTCTTGACCATGCATTCCTACCTTACTAAAAAGGCATCGTACATCAGACCTTACGTGTTTACACTCTGCAACATAATGGATAAATGGAACGTATACAAATACATATTTTGAATGTTGCTCGTGCCTTGATGTTTCAGGTTGGATTAACGACATTGTTTTCGGGAGAGTGCATCCTAGCAGTGTCATTTTTTTTATCAACCGGATACCTTCAGTATTGCTTAAAGGCAAGTCTCCTTATGAATATTGTATGGATGTCCTCCATGTTATGACAGACTGCATGTGTTTGGTTGTTTATGTTATGCTCGCATAGAACTGCCTTCTTGCGTCAAAGTTTCTTTGCATAGACGAAAATTTATATTGGTTGGTTTTCTTATGGGCAAAAACGATGGCATGTTTTTTACTTGGGGAGCGAACAATATTTTTTTTCACACGATGTGGTATTTCGTGAAGATCAATTTCCATTTGATGATGGTTCTATGATTACTTTAGAGACCCCTTTACCTTCATCCCAAATTCATCCTACGGTTTATTATGATAAAGGCATCTTTTCCCACCACAGTCCATCGTCCTTTTGGATGTTTTGGATTCGATTGTGGATATCGATGTTCATTATCCTCTGTTGTCAACAGATGTCATATCGCCTCGTTTTCGATGTTGTTCTCGCTCACGCACCCCTTCTACTCTACTAAAACTCACTTATTCGGCTCGTTGTCTCTAAAAACCTCTTGCCTCTCTTCACATGTTGCTCATACGGTTCCAGGTTTCTCTTTGCATGCAATTGCTAATTACACCTCGTGCACTTGATTCTCACCTCGCCGTCGAGATTTCTTGGATGCAATCTCTGAGTAGTGTGCAAGTACCTATTCTGAGGCCTTTCGTTCTCCTCGATGGATTTCTGTTATGAATGATGAGCTTGTTGCACTTGCAAAAAACAACACATGGAGCCTTACTTCTTTACTTGAAGACAGAAAGGCGATCGTTTGTCATTGGATTTATAAGATCAAGTATCATGCTGATGGTTCTATTGAGTGGTTCAAGGCTAGACTGGTGGTCTTGGAAAACAAACAACGAGAAGGTGTTTGAGTTTGACGAAGCATTTACGCTCGTCACGAAAATGCCTATTGTGTGTTTGTTACTTGCAGTTACTGCAGCTAAAAGATGGATCGAACGTTCATAATGTATTTTTACATGGTGATCTCTTTAAATATGTCTATATGAAGCTTCCTCCAGTCCTTCCTACATTTGATGACTCGTCGGTTTGCAAACTCAACAAGTTGGTTTATGGACTGCGTCAAGCTCCTAGGTGTTGGTTGGCAAAACTAATGACCCACACTACTTTGCTATGGTTTTCGCCAGTCTCTATCAGACTATTCGTTGTTCTCCTTCACCCATCATCGCACGAAGATTTTGTTTTGATATTTATCGATGATCTCCTTGTTGGTGGTAATGTTCCCTCCGCCATTACTGCTTCCAAGCAATATCTTCATTATTGTTTTCATTTGAAGGACTTGTGCCCTCTCAAATATTTTCTTGGTATTGAAGTGGCACAAAACTCTGATGAAATCCTTATCTCACAATGTAAATACACGTTGGGATCATTGTTGAATGTGGCCTATTAGATGCTCTCCAGACCACATTCCTTATCAAACATAAACACCAAGTTTTGACCTTTACTAGCTCGGTTTTCCCATATCCATTGCAATATCGGCGTTTGGTCGTTCGTCTGAGCCATCTCATCATTACTCACCCGGATCTATCCTATGTGGGTCATGTTCTCTCATAAATTATGCATCAACCGAAGGTAGATCATTGGAAAGTTGCTATTCGTGTTGTGCATTTTCTCAAGGCTTCCCTAAGCCATGGTCTTTTGCTTCGCTCCGATAGTGACATGCGTTTTTATGGCTACTACGACTCGGATCGGGCCATCTGTCCTTGGACTCGTCATTCGTTGAGTGGATATTGTGTTGTTTGGAACTTCACCCATTGCTTGGAAGACAAAGAAACAAGCTATTATTTCTCGATCATCGTTTGAGGCAAAATATCGATTAATGTTTGTTTCAACTTGTGTGTTGAAGTGGTTGAAATGTCTCTCACAGTTTCTAGGTGTCTCTCATACCATCCCGATGTGTATGTTTTGTGATAATCAAGCTGCTCTCTATATTGCTGCCAATCTAGTTTTTCACAAACGTACGAAGCATATTGAGATCGTTCACCGGCTACATTATGTGTGTTCCAAGTATCAGCTCGCTGAATTTTCATGAAAGCTTTGGGACAACATCATTTCTCTTATTTGAGTTCCAAGTTGGACATTTGCGATCTTCATGCTCTATCTTGAGGGGCGTATTGGAAATATTCACATATTGAGTATTGAGAATATTTACATATATTATGATTATATTTTAGAAGTTTTCCAATTACGATCTTTGGAAAACGTTTATTGGAAATTTTCCAGTTACGATTCTGGAAACTCTTTGTATATATATTGCTCGATTGATGGAATGAAAAACCAAAGAGAACTAAAATTTTTAAGCTTGTCTTTTTCTTCTCTTCCGTATTGTTCTCGGTTCCGGAGACGGTTCTACATGCAGAGATATTCGGTATGGATGGTTTACATTGGTCAAGAGAGTATTGTTCAAGGCTTTGGGGGTTTAACGTTTTAAGGATCGTTTCAACGTGAAAGTTGTGAACTTGATTGTAACTTAAATGGGTTTGCTCCTATTGTTGTACCGCCAAGGGCAAATTTGGAAACAAAACATGTTTCCATGGAACTAGAGTTTATAAGAAGTTGCCTTATGAGCTCGAGGGCTAAAGCTTCTTCGATACTTGCCACTAATTTGAACCCAGTCTTTCATTTGCTCAATATTTTGTATATATATGTACTAGTGTTGTACCCGCGCTACGCGCGGGCGAGTTTTCTTAAACAGAAATTGATGTAAAGGTCGTATGAAGTTTATGTACATATATGTAATATTACATTCAGATGTGCTATTTATTTCATAAATAAATTAAAAATTATGAAATATCTCTTTGAAGACGACGTTTAATGTTTTTGTACATATTGTTCGGTTGTTGTCTAGAATTAGTATTTTAAGTCCATCACGTCTTTTAACTCTAGAAATAGCAACGTATAATTGTCCATGAGTAAATACAGGACGCGGTAAGTATATACCAACTCTATTTAAACTTTGGCCTTGGCTTTTGTTTATTGTCATTGCAAAGCAAGGTATGATTGGAAATTGCTTGCGTTTAAATCGAAATGGTAGTGTAGTATTTGTAGGAATTAAAGATAGTCTTGGAATAAATACTTTGTCACCTTTGTTAGTTCCTGTAATAATTCTGCCTTCAATTATATTCGTGCCTAGTTGCGTAATTTGTAAGCGTGTGCCATTACATAATCCAAGTGTTTGATCTATATTTCGTAAAAGCATTACAGGGGTTCCAATTTTTAGTTGCAAACAATGAGTTGGAATTCCAGGATATTTAAGTGTATTTAGAAATTCAGTGTTATATATTTCAGTGTCATTATTGTTATTGCTAGAAGGACATAATGTATCCGAACTAAAATATTCTTTAACATGACCTGGTATCATATCTAATAGTATATTGTTTATTTCTTCGACTATGTCATTTGTTGGACATAATATTGCTCTATCTTTGAAAAAAGACTGGTTTTGATATTTTTTTGGTAAATCCTCGTATACGTGATGTATGATGGATTGGACTGGGTTATTGTTATCTGTTATAAGTAAATCAAGAGGAATATCTATATAGCATTCACCGTCATTAGGTTCTGCTAATGAGCCGTCGCCTACTTGTAATACCCAATTCGAAAATGTTTGTATAGACGGAATACCCATTCATCACAGACAACCATTTCACGAGTAGTTGCCGGTTCACGCGGTGAATCATACGAAAAAATCCACATACGTATGATTCTAACCCTGATTCTATATGATACCTCTTGAGTGTAAACGATATCAGAGAGTGGAGTGTACATGGTGGAAAAGTAAAACAGAGAAGCAGAAATAAAAACAAAACAGAGAAGCGGAGATGGTAAGGTAAAACAGTAAATGGTTATTTTCCTTTATATATATAATATAATATAATATTAGATAGGTATATAAATTAGGTAAAAAAGGGTAAAAATTTTAGAGATGCCACATGGCAATATATATATGAAGTGTCTACCTAAGAGCATGCCAACACACATCAATACCTATACATACATATATATGTCTGTATACAAAACAAATATAAAAAAGGGCAAGAATAATGAAAGTTCATACAAAGGCACGTGGAAACATAAAAATGGAATTCATGGAAATAAAAGTGTGTTGTCATCTAAAGGAAGAACCAGCAAAGTAATATATACATATACATATACATATACATCTATTATTGTAGTGAAAATTTGATGTTGTTCATCGGTGAGTTGCTGTTTTAGTTCGTTAAATTCTGATCTCATTGTGGTTAAATTGTAGGACGTTTCTTCATATATTAGTTTGTTCAGTATGAAGTTAGCGTTGTCATTGTTAGGGAATGGCATTACTGGGAAATGTTTGAGTGATTTGCCGTTTTTTTGTAAAAGACATTCAATTTCGATAAGCGTTTTTTGTTCCAAATCATTTGATGAGATCTCTAGATCTGCCAAAAAAATAAAAGTAAAAAAATAATTATGTCATACTTAATCTATCTATACGAAGATATGAATAGTCAATATAGAAATTAATATAAAACCTGGAAGGTTTAAAGCTTTCCGTTGTTTGTATATGATATCGTCGGCGAGATCTAACCAAATGGTTGACCAAACATGTTTCGGATCTGTCATACATTCCATCGTTAATAATATGGTGAATAATGATCGCAAATAAGATGGGGATGCCCAATTGCTTGCTTCTTGTATGGCATCTATATATTCTTTATCGTCATCTAAAAGGCCTAATGCACGACATGTTTCTTTAAAAGTTGTGTAGGTGATACCATTGATGGTTCGTAAATAGTTGTACGAAGTTGCGCCTTTCATTTTGTTAAGTAACATTCTTAGGTAATAAGCTTCTCCTGTTGTAGGAGAGACATTGTGTAGTCGACCAAGTGCGTAACCTTTTTGTCTTGGAGTCCATATTTTTTTAGTTTTGTTCCACACGAATTTAGTTGGGAAATCAATATACGTTAAATCTTTTGCGTCATGATATGTAATGTTGTATTTGAACCATTCTGTGAACATGTTATTCTTGTTATTTTGTTCAGAGACAATATCAGTTAATACGTCATTTTCTGTGAAAATTATATTTTGTTCTTCAGGTAAATGGAAATTTAATCGTTCAACAGGTATACTTCGATAGTGGATATCAAATTTGAAAATTCGCCAACATGCTTCGCAGGCAGAAACATATCGACAGTTGAAATAGTTTTTAATCTCATCTGTTATTATTTCTTTGTTTGTAGCATCTGATGAGTATATATTAGTTGTAATTTTGTCTGATCCTTTGTTTATGTACTTGAAAAGGTATTTGATAGCCTTTGTTTGATTACACCATTCAATATTTATATGAGCTCTGTACTTTAATAGTAAATAGGCATTATATGGTACAATATAACGATTATCTAGTTTGATATCATTTTTAATGACAAATCTCCCGTTATCAGGTCTTTTGTATACCGGGTAACCATCATGATCTATATAAGTATTTTGGTTGAAATTTTTAGGAAATCTGCATTTGCATTTGCCTTTTTCCATGCATGGCGAAGATTTATTTGCAATACCGCAAGGTCCATGTACCATGATCTCTTGTACTGCATATTCTGAGTTTGAGTTGAAAATTTCGTTTGGAATTTCAGCAGATATAATTGAATCAATATCAGTAGTTGTAGGCAGTTTGGATTCGCGTGCTAAGAATAGTATAATGTGTGCGTGCGGAAGTCCTCGTTTTTGGAATTTAATTGTGTAGATGACTGCAAAATACACAAAATACGGTATTTAGTTTATATTATAAAAATGATGGAAATGTATTACATGAAAGTTTATAGTAATTTACCTGCTAATACACGACCTAATACCTCATTGTTTTTAAGATCGCTTAACATGTTCTCGAGTTTTATTTTAAATACGCGAGTTAGGATATCTGGACGATCTTCTGAGGCAAGATTTCGGTTTGAAAGAAATCTTTGTATCTCTGGCCATTTTGGGTTACAGGTAAAAGTTATAAATAGATCTGGATATCCTAAATATCGACATATAGCCATTGCGTCCATATAATTTTGTCTCATATATCGAGAACTTCCTGTGAATGAGGACGGCAAAATAACTCGATTTCCAATTGTAGAAGCATCATTGTTTCCAGAATTAATGGCTGAACGTATATTGTTATAGTTTTCACAGCGGAGTTTGGTCTGGTTGTTTCTAATATAGGAAATACGTTCAGACTCAACCATACAAAAGCCATCAACAACAAGCTGTTGGAAAAGTCTTCCACAATGTTGTAGAATAGAAAATTCAGTGCGTCGTTCTTATAATCGATAAGCTAAATATTCTCGAATACTTATTCGGATTCGTGGTTTTTTTGAAATTGACACGGAGGGGCGTAACTCTAAATCGACATGGTAACCGTCTTCGCCATATGGAAACAATAATGGATATTGAAGTAGTAAATAAGCAGGATGGAGTTCAGTAATACGAATTAATTCGTTAGTATGTTTTTTCAATAAAATGTCTCGAGGTTCTAATGATTCATCAAAGTCACCCACCAAAAGCGCAGCTACTTCAGTGACTTGGGGTGCCGAGTATGTCTTGTCAATATTTTTCCGCGAAGCTATCAATCGAATTTTCATATTGATTTCTTTTTCTGAATTGAACATGTCTTTTGCCTGACGGAATATTTTAACGTATGGGTTACATGTATCGAGCATTTTTTGTAAACCTGCCACGAGACTGGGTTTAACTTTATTCTCTTCATTTGTTCTATGTCGTGCGCCGCTGCAACATGAAAGAAGAAACAGTTAAAAATTGATAGTTAATTTATGGAAAATTTATAAGTTTCGTTAAGACGTTAAAATAAATATGACCTTATAGAAGTAATTCTATTTTGAAGTTCGTTCATAGTGTCATGTATGTAAAGTTGTGCAAATTTTGGTGTGTCTCCTGGTGAAGGTAATAAACCGCCAATTCGATGGTAATTTTGACCATGTATTTTGAAGATATAGGGTCCAGATTTGTCATTCACTGAGGTATCAATTTTTCCACCCATTGATGTAAATACAAACATCGTATTATATGCTCTAATGTATTGGCGAAAATGTTTAGCGTTAGACGTTTTTTTGAATATAAGGTTTTGCAGATATTTAGGAGGGTCGGGTGTTTTTAGTAATGATATTTTCCCTTGTAAACAACATAGTGAGAATTTAAAAGGTATATTTTTCTTTTGTTTTTTAATTCTTTCGTCATACCACATAGATGCATCACAACACGGACAATAATATTCTTGATCTCCAATGTCATGGTATTCTGTAAAAAAAGTTTAAAATGTTAATTTAGAAAATACCGTTTTTTAATGTAAAGAATTTGAAGAAAATTGTACCAATAAATGATGCACTGTGTGATGCTTCCAAAGCATCATTTAAAATAGCTGATATACGTGGACTTCGTATATGCAATTGGAAAGCTTCAGAGTTTTGATTTTTGCATGAATCTTGGATATGTGACCTCTGATAAATATATATGTACATATATACGTATGTCAAACCTAGAATATGGCGCCCTTGGGGATTTCTATTTGATTGTATCGAAAGGCCTAATGAATTGGGATTTCCCTATTTGGCCGGGTCATTTCGGGGCAAGCGGATCATTTATGATGAAAACAACGGGATTCAAACTTATCGCGCGTAGTAATATACAAACCTAATATACACGATGAAAACGTCGATTGTTCAGGTACGTTGGTTTTCCATGGTTTCAATCCCATCATCGTCAACGTTTGTTTGTTTTACCTTAGAGGACGAAGATTGAGATGTTACATAACTATCCGTGTCGTCAACATGTCGTTTTCCGAGAGAATGGAAAGCTGACGTCGAACCATGAGACGATTGTACGTGCGAAGGCCCGAAAACTGCCGCCTAATGGAAAAATGGAAATCGTAGTACATATTGTATGAATAATTAATGAAAATCTCAATATGTATTATTAGAGAAAGGGAACATATACCCTAGTAATAACGGTAATGATTTCTTGATTAGTTGTTACTTTACTTGCACGAAATATGATTCGAGATCCTCTTTGGTGTGCACGAGTGGATGATGTATAAGCAGTGAGCCTTTGTGGTGATACAGAGAGTCGAAACAGACAATTTTGATTGCGCAACAACAATAGCTCCTCAGGGTAGTTACCACCAGTTATACCCTACGAATAACAGATTCGCTTTGCGTATTTATAACTTGTAACGTAATAAAAATAATAATAACATTATATCGCTCAAATACATCTAATGAAGAGTTATGTGAAATCATAACCTGTGTAACGTAACAACGAACATCGGTAGCAGATTTATTTATCAATTGAACCACTTCTTTATCAAAGAGGAGTAATGTTGCATTGTCGGTGTCGTCGACAACGTTCACATAAACTCTGAATCTATATGTAAAAAAAATTCAAAGGCAGGAGAGAATTAATTTAAGTCAGGGGAAGAAAAATTATTGCGAGGAAACGTACTTCGGGATTGGCTCAGTTGTAACGTCGTTGCAAACATCACAAAAGAAATCCGTCGTTGTGGGTAGATTTGATTCCTCGTCGATAATAGGATTAACCTTTTTTTTTGCATTGTGGGCAAGCAAGGTAATACCAGCCGTCTTTAGTAATTACATCGGTGATTCTCGCGGTAATTACACAGGTCGCCCGCTGAAAAAAAACTTTTCGCAACATTAGATATATACGTTAAAGTATAAATGTTTGTAAAAGTCCTAAATATTGATACGACTATATTATAAAAAAATATAGTTTGACCTTCGAGATTTGGTACACATCACTTATGCTCTTTAAAGGAAATCCAGTCCAATATTCCAATGTTTCTGTCGCGGGAGGTCGAGGACCCAGATGAGTAATCATTGCTGGGATATCCAGTATATGTTCTGGCAAACTATTGTAAGCAAGAGTCAGATAAAATTCCAGTAATAGATGTCTTTTGAAAAGTACTAATACCTGTAAACATAAATCAAAATGATATACCAAAATAGTATTATGTGAACTTAGTGTACATTACCGTCGTTTAAATGCTATGATTGATGGGACATTTTGGTCTGTCACGAGTTTACTTGAGTACTGGACATTTCTTATAATTTTTGAATCTACAGTACATTGATTGAAAATAGGAATAAGATCACTATAAAAATACAACCACGTTAAATTTATGTATACAATCTTAGGTGTATAAATATTAATACTGCTTACCATTCCAAGCGCGAATTTTGAATAACTGACATATAATGACCAATGGCCCTCTTTCATGATTATACACGCATTGGTAAAGCTCTTCAGCAAATCTATCCCATAGAGTGCATTCCAATAGTTTGCCACTGTTATGCAGAACAATAATAGATAAATTCAAGAAAATAAATATCGTCAAGATAACATGATTTTTAAACAATATTAAAGCAAAATATTGATAAACCTATCGTCGCGTAGAACCACTGTTAAACGTTTTGAAAATCGACCAGCGTAAGTTGTGTCCTCTAAGTTCCCGGCTGATTTAATTTCTCCGATACAATCTACAACAAAATCAACAAAATTATTTAATAGTAACATTGACTAATAAAGTTATGTTGTGCTTGTTTCAGAACTAACCAACTAATACTGTTTCATCCAGCGAACCCGTAGTGATATCAGAGAAGTCAACAAAGTTGAAATACTTGTCATGATTAGGAAAATCTTCGCAGCGACGTACTATGGTTGTTGAGTTAAATACAATTTTTATGTCCGATGCAGCGGCCTTGTAATCACCGTAGTTACGGTA
>CM071870.1:4859174-4889270 GCA_036759665.1 Gynandropsis gynandra
AAAAGCTTGTTACTCTGTATATTACATACCAATGAACAAAATAAATTTAATCAGCCCATGATTCAAACAACTCAACAATATTAGACCAAATAACGGATATCATAATGAATAGAATAACAATAAACACATCAAATATAGTCAAAATGGAAACAATTGACGGGAATTTGCAAATATCGAACATTGATAACTTTTTTATACTCATTCGTATAGATCTAAAGAAATCCGAAACCAGAAAGTAATGGTTTGAAATTTTGAAACTAAACATAAAATCTCCAAAAGAAACCAAATATAAGGAAAGAGACGGAGGTTTTCAATATTATTTATAATCATTATAAATCATAACCTCATACTAATGTGAATCTAGTAATTAGCTTATTTTAAATAAGCGATGAACAATTTGAGAAATCGGTTTAACACAAAACCCAAATGTACCATTTTGCATCGTTCAAATCACAATTAAACATTTAATACTATAACATTTGATGCAGCTACTCTACCAAAAAGCACTTGCTATCAAATCAGCTATACCTCATCCTAGGATAATGGGTATAATCCGTGAATGTGGTGGGAAGATGCACATTACAGAACGTTAATCGACAGAAGCAAACACTGACTTCTTTTTGTGTGCATTTACGTAATGTTATATCTAAGCATGGCAAAGACTTATTGTTTGGATTTGACGTTGAGAAATACTAACTTTCCATTGGCATTTCTCAACATTTTCTTCATGTAATTTCTACCTGTGAAATTGATTTCGATCCTTTTTTTTATTGTATATTAGGAAAGCTAAAGCTAATAAATCAGATAAAACTCGGATTCGTTCAACACACAAACCAAACAGGGCAGCATACTGTTTCTCTAAGCGCAAATTTCTCAAAACAAAACAGAAATCAACACACAAACCAAACAGGGCATAATAATGGAAAAAAGTTTCCATTATTCCCCAGAAAACAACAAACAAAAGAAAATACAGAAAAAAAAGTTTAATAAATTTCTCAAAACAAAACAGAAATCAACACACAAACCAAACAGGGCATAATAATGGAAAAAAGTTTCCATTATTCCTCAGAAAACAACAAACAAAAGAAAATACAGAAAAAAAGTTTAATGGAAGGAGAAAAAAGATTACTTGCGTGAAAAAGAGAAAAGCGAACGTGATGAAAGAGAGAAGAAGATAATATTTGAAGTCACAGAATAGCAAAATAAGAAAAACTATATAAAACACTATGAGAAAGTTAGGTAAAATACCCATTCATCACAGACAACCATCTCACGAGTGGTTGCCTGTTCACGCGGCGAATCATACGAAAAAGTCCATATACGTATGATTCTAACTCTGATTCTGTATGAAACCTCTTGAGTATAAACGATATCAGAGAGAGGGGTGTACATGGTGAAAAAGCAAAACGGTTTGACACAAAGCCTAAGGTAAACGGTAAAAAGTAAATTTTCTTATATATATATATAGTACATTAGATACATATATGTGAAATAGATAAAAAATACTTAAAATTTTAAAGATGCCACATGGCAGTGCAAAAAACAGGTGGAGTTTTAACAGCAGACCAGCAAATCAGTAAGGACACATCAGCATATAAACTTATACACACGGTAATATATATACAGACACATGTATATATGTATACACACAAAAATAAATATAAAAAAAGGATTGGCACAGAAAATAAGGTAAAACAGTAAAATATATTTTTGTATTACATTTAGATAGTACAATAGGTAAATATGTAAATTAGGTTAAAAATAATAAAAATTGTAAAGATGCCACATAGCAGTATGTAAATGAGATGTCATTTTAAAAAAAGGCCAGCAAATAAATAAACAGTCAGCATTGTTTAACCTAAGCATCTAAACTTAAACATGCAAGTCGTTAGTACGTATACACACACACATATGTATATATGTATACACACACAAATAAATATATAGCTAACTTAAAGAAACATTATCAATTTACCCAAAAACAGAACGAAACAGAGTAGAAAGAGCACCTTCACAATTCATTCACAGTATATATCACAAGAAACAAAAAGGTACCTTGAAGACATGGAAAGCTTCAATCTGGATGCTCTTGCTTGATTCCTGAAAATCAATGTTCTATTCACAGATTAAAAGTTGAGGTATAAACTATTTCCAACATGGTGAAAGGTGAAAAATGGCTCTGAATGTCAAAATATCTTCAAGCATACAGAGCAAAAACAGACATAATAAGTATCTGTTTACCACTGAGATTCCAACTAACTGCGTATATGCTACCTTTATGCCCACCATCAAACAAAAGTTCTCCAATTTTCCCATTCAACAGTTGCCTCATCTTGTCCTCTAGACTACACTGCATAACAACATAATGTCAAAATTGTACCTAAAATCTTGTGGACTGCGAAATGCTACAGGAAAAAATATTAGAATCTTTCAAAATTCAACAGCATCACCACATTCATGTTACTTGGCTAGTTTAGTTCAATGGAAAATCCAGGTATTAACTTATCACGATTTCATCTAAATGCCATTCATCTACAGATCAAGTGACATAAAGAGATATTAACAAACAAATCAGGTTGAAGAGACAGCGAAGGAACTTAAATAACATTGTACAACGGAAAACAAAAACTTGAAGAAAATGTATGTAGAAAAGAAGAGAAGGAAAAAAAGACAAATATATCTCTCACCATTTGATGAGCAAGCATATCATTCTCTTTTCTCAAATGCAAAATTCTCTCTTCAAATGTTGCCTGTAGAGGCACAATGTCATTTTGAACTTCAGCTTGCAAGTGATGCATGGGAAAATAATGTCAAGCAAAATGCTCTATGTCAAATCTAAACAAACCTCTTTTAGTATGTGTGCTTCATTCTCATTTTTCAAGCATCTAACAGTTTCTTCTACAACAGCTTGATAAGATATGGAAAATTTATTTCCATTATTACGGTGAGAAGAGCATGATTGAATACCAAAGCTTTCTTCCACAATAAAGTTCAAAGGAAAACCATTTGAAGTAAGAAAACGGAATCATACCACTTTCTGCAGGTGGGTGTCATTTTCATCACGTAATTGCTTGATTGTTTCTTTTATCATGGCCTAAACAAAACATATCCAATTAGGTTCAGGTTCAAAGGTAAATGACAGAGAAGAAAAGGAGGTCTTTCAAGGACAAAAGGGTAAGAAGATTGGCAAATCCCAGATGAGAAGGTAGACAAAAGGGTAAGAAGATTGGCAAATCCCAGATGAGAATAAGCAGGTAGACTTTCCAATTACCTGTTTGGGTATGCAAGAAGCAGCTTTTTCCTTATCTTCGACATTACCACCACGAGATGAACTGACAACACGTCAAACAAAACAAAAAATGTTAGGAAAAACTGGAATCTATTGTGAAAGAAGATTAAGGAACCAAATGTGCCCCAGTCTTACAATAAATTTCCAATCACACACTACAATCAATCAGAAAACGTGTATACAGACAGAAAAAATGATTTTACAGATCATATGAGACTGTTTGTAAGGTTCAACCATAGAAAGACCACAACATTTCTAATCTGCAGTTACCTGAATGTTTTCCTTGTGGTGCGGGCAAATGGAAACCACAGGAGCTTCATGACCCTCAAAAGTAAACCTCTTTGCCCCCATAACAGCATCCGAAACCTTCAAATATTGCATGATTTACAAACAAAACATATCCAATTAGTTTCAGGTTCAAAGGTAAATGACAGAGAAGAAAATGAGGTCTTTCAAGGACAAAAGGGTAAGAAGATTGGCAAATCCCAGATGAGAATAAGAAGGTAGACTTTCCAATTACCTGTTTGGGTATGCAAGAAGCAGCTTTTTCCTTACCTGTTTGGGTATGCAAGAAGCAGCTTTTTCCTTATCTTCGACATTACCACCACGAGATGAATTGACAACACGTCAAACAAAACAAAAAATGTTAGGAAAATGTGGAATCTATTGTGAAAGAAGATTAAGGAACCAAATGTGCCCCAGTCTTACAATAAATTTCCAATCACACACTACAATCAATCAGAAAACGTGTATACAGACAGAAAAAATGATTTTACAGATCATATGAGACTGTTTGTAAGGTTCAACCATAGAAAGACCACAACATTTCTAATCTGCAGTTACCTGAATGTTTTCTTTGTGGTGCGGGCAAATGGAAACCACAGGAGCTTCATGACCCTCAAAAGTAAACCTCTTTGTCCCCGTAACAGCATCCGAAACCTTCAAATATTGCATTCATGTAAATCATGCTTTAGACTTAATGTGCCTGTAGAACATACGTAACAGGGAACATACCTTAATTAATCGATCCTCGCCAAGTGACAAAACGAATAATTGTTTGTTTGGATAAGAAAAATGCAACGTCGTTAACACTCCCAGTATGAGCCTCAATCTGAAAACCAAAGACAAATAAGCCTTTCAAGCTATATGAATTTCCTATCAATATTTTAGGAGTACAAATTAAGTCATTTTAAATCTAGTATCTGACTACTGCTGATATGAATTAACAATAAATAGAATATTCGAACAAACCGCCAGATGATTTCTTATATCACTGCCCCCATGGAAAGAGTATATGTATACAACACAGACTGATAATCAAAATCCTTAAAGGATATAATAAAGAAATTAATGCCTGAATACAAAGAGACACCCACCTAGAGAGCATGCGGCCCAACTTGCTCCGATCGTCGATGGGAATGAAAAGCAGGAGCACCGCCAGAACCCTGGAAAAGAGAATTCGAGCAGAGATCCCGATGTTTCGTAGCTTCTCCATCGATTCCTTAATCAGCGTTTGTTCAGCTGGAAATCCCAGACCCAAAATCGAAGATCTTAACGGCGTGTGGAGTGTTTGTTGACCCGTCACCCGTTTGTAACCTAAAATCAAAGGGTAAAAGGCAACCGAGAAGACGAAGAGAAAGGAAACAAAAGAGATCAATACCTCGCAGCGGACGGCATCTGAGAGAAAGAAGAAGAAGGCGGCGATACCACAGCGAAACGTGAGAAAGCGCCGCAGCCTTCGGAGAAATCAACCGGGAGGAGAGAGGCGAGAGAACGAAGCAAGTGAAGGGAAGAATCGCCGATGGGTTAAGGCGTCTGTAGAAGGGAAAAAAGGAATAAACAAACAACGGCGAAGATGAATCGGTAGAAAATAATCGAAGGGCTGTAAAACGCGAATTCCCCTGAACAGTAGCCGTGACCCATCCAACGGCTGGAAAATCGCCAGCACACCAAAAAATGAAATCCAAAGGTCGAAAACATGACACGTGGCATTTTTACTGTTCATTTAGGGTTTTGTTTTAGAGAGTATAAGATGTGCATGGATGTGTGGAAGTGGATAATAGGGAGTGAGCGAAAGCTGTGGACAGACATCGGAGAGATCAAGTGAAGTTCGAGGATCGGGCCACGAAGTAACGTTGTTGTGCGTTGTTTCTTTCATTGTAATATACATTTTTTTCTCCATACTTTTCTTTTATTGTCATATTCTTACCTGGACTTATCTTGTAACTTACCATAATATATAACTCGATTGCTTCTCGCTTTATAGCATTTGTGCGTATTTTGTATTGGCCCACTTCATAACTCTGCTTTTTCTAATAATCACAATTGAAAATATGATATGAGGAGGCGACAGGGTTGTAATGATGCTTTTCCATTCGTGGTTGATTGCATTTTGTTAGCGATTGTTTGTGCTTTTTTGTCCGTCTAATTATAACACTATATTTGATAGAGATTATCAATTAATTGTAATTTAGAGTTATGATTGTTTGTGTTTTTTTTTTGTCCGTCTAATTGTTGCGATTAATTTGATACAAATAAAAATATATATGTTATAATTTGTAATAATATATTGGAAAAACAGTCTAATCCTCTTGAAAATCATGCTTTAGTCCTATTCCCCTCAAATTTCACATTCATCCTATTTCCTTCGATTTTTAGTTTTCATCATATTCCCCCCTTGAAAATAATGTTTTAGTCCTATTCCCACTCGATTTTGACCCTCATCCTATTCTCCTCGATTTTCATTTTTCATCATATTCCCCCCTCAATTATCAAAAATATGTCTAAAACTCCTCAGTTATTTATCCGTTATTTATCCGTTAACCGACCCGATTTTGATCCAATTTTGACCCGATTTTGACCCAATTTTCATTTTAATTTTGATCCAAATATGACTCAATTTTGACCCAAATATGCCTCAATTTTGACATAGTTTTGATTCAATTTTAACTCGATTTAATCCCAAATCATACTTAATTTGACCAAAATTCGTACTCAATTTTGACTCGATTTAATCCGAATTTTTACTTAATTTTGACCCGATGAAATTAAGTACGGTTTTTACTTAATCCGTAATTTTAACCCAAAATCGACCCCAATTTTGACTTAATTTTACTTAATTTTAACCCAAAATCGACCCCAAGTTTAATCTAAAATCGATTTTGGGTTAAAATTAAGTCAAAATTGGGATCGATTTTGGGTTAAAATTACGGATTAAGTAAAAATCGTACTTAATTTTATCGGGTCAAAATTAAGTAAAAATATCAAACTATTTTATTTTAACCTATTATCTTTAACCTTAAAAAACTCAAATTTATTTTTTTTGTCTTAAAAACACTAACTTCAGGAATATAGTATAGAAAATACCAAACTTTTTAATTTTTGTCTATAAAACACAAATTATTACTTTGAACCTAAAAATTTTGAATTTTTAATTTTTTTTCTAAAAAACACAAATTTATCAAATTAATCATATCCATACACAAACAAAAAACACTAAATCATATTTTAACTCTTTGAATTTTTAAGTGTTGTCTAAAAAACACAAACTTATCAAATTAATCATATCCATACACAAACACTAACTCTTGGTAAACCAAATTTCAACCCGATTTCAATTCGAATCTGAAATAAAAAATCCAAATTTGAACAAATTTCAACTCAAAATCTGAATTCAACTCAATTTAAAAACGATTGCAACCGAAAATCCCAGTTTCATCCATTTTCAACCTAATTTCAACCGAATATTCGAATTCCATCAAATTTTAGTAAGCATTTCAACAAAAAATCCAAATTCGAATCAATTTCAACTCGAAATTTGAATTAACCTAATTTCAACACGATTTCAACCGAAAATCCGATTGAATTTGGATTTCGGGTTGAAATGTTAGTGAAATACTTACTAAAATTTGGTGGAATTTGAATTTTCGATTGAAATTGGATTGAATTCAGATTTAGGATAAAAATTTTGTTGAAATTCTTGTTGAAATTGGGTGAAATTCTGATTCCGGTTGAAATCAGATTAAAATTGGGTTGAATTCGAATTTCCGGTTGAAATTGATTCGAATTTGGATTTCTTATTAAAATTGAAATTGGATTGAAATTCTTTCTAAAATTGGATGGAATTAGAATTTTCGATAAAAATTAGGTTGAAATTGGGGTTGTTTTTCGGTTGAATTTGGATTTCGGATTGAAATCGGGTGAAATTCTTATTTCATTTTGAAATCGATTGAAACTCGGTTGAAAATAATTCTACATCTTGAACACTAAAGGAGGTTTACCAAGAGTTAATATTTGTGTATGGATATGATTCATTTGATATGTTTGTGTTTTTTTAGACAAAACTTAAAAATTGAAAAGTTTTAGGTTAAAAATAATAATTTGTGTTTTATAGGCAAAAATTAAAAAGTTTGTTAGTTTCTACACTATATTCCTAAAGTTAATGTTTTTAAGTAAAAAAAAATAAGTTTAGATTTTTTTAGGTTTGAAAATAATAATTCATGTTTTATGGGCTAAAATAAAATAGTTGGATATTTTTATGTCATATTCCTTTATAATTATTGATTACAATTTTTAAATAAAATTTAGAACCAATTTCATATATTTTGTGAACTAAAAAAAATTAATGAATATGTATATATAAACACATACACATATATTTACACGTGTATATATCATGTCTCTATATATACATACATATGTATATACACAAATATATATGTATAAAACTAGATATATGTATATATATAATATACCTAAACATATATATATATATATATTATTTGATTAAATCTTCATAAAATAAATCATAACAAAAAATTATGTACGTATTAAATTCTATGATTGGTTGTGTTTGTGGATTATTGCAATACACAACCAATCAATTTGTCTTGTTTGCAATCTTCAGAGAAAACGTAAACCAAACACAATATTTAGTTTTTATTATATATATAGTCATAGCCAAATATAAAGATATACATGATGTGCACGTACATGGTTTTGATTTTATATATATATATATATATATATATATATTGGTTTTAGCCAAGATAGATATGATATTTTATTATTGAATGGATATGATCCATTACCTTTTCATCAACATTATATTTGAACTTTTAATTTTATCTCTTATTTAATTTTCATGCTAATGTGATAACCCTTAAATAAAAATTTATTAAGTCTTGTAACCTTTTTTTATTAATCTGTATATCTTACCACCTATTAGTTCCAAAAGAATATTTTACCCACTAGATAAAAGAATAATTTCGTTTTAATTAAGATCACTATTCCTAATAATACAACTAATATCAATATAAGTAACAAAATACTATGTTCAACTGTTATGAGTGAACAAATGGTTTTTTCAAATCCAAAAGAATTTGATGAACTGATATAACATTTAAAGTACATATTTCTTATATTCCTTTTAGAAAATTAAATGATTTATGTTTTAACAATCTCAACAATACAAATTTCATTTTCAAATTTAAATCTAGGTTAAAATAAATAATTTATCATTTATTCACCAGTTAAATTAATTAGTTAATTAATTAATTAACATTACATATTCTTTTGTATAAAACGTAATATTAAATATATGAAAACAAAGTACATGTAACACTCCATTTCGGAACATTTCATACATTCGTAGTATGAATGAATCTGTATTTTATCACTATAAGATACATCATCCAAATCTTTAACCCAAGGACCACAAAGTGTTTTTTAAATTATGAGCTGACTAATTCTTTTCATTCTTCCGCATTGTCTTGATAAATAAACAATCATGTTATCTTCTTACATAAATAAACATTCTAATCTTGTGTTTGATGCATCTATATACACTATAAAAAACATATCATTTCCAACAATCATATCTGATGAAAATGACAAATTTTTCGTTTGATATAACTTCCCAACGGATTTTCAATCGTTGAAAAACACCATCAAATGCAAATTTCAATGGTGAGTCAACGGAATTATTCGTTGTAATTTGTCAAGGGATTGAACCGGATATGTCTGTTGCTATTTGCAACGGAAACCCGTTACAAAATATTCAACGGAAACTCGTTGTAAATTTGCAACGGAAATCCGTTGAAAACTTATTGGCCGGAATGCTAAAATTTTGCAATGAAAGCTCGTTAGAAATTAGCTGGTGGGAAATATGTAACTTTGCAACGGAAAACCAATGAAGGTTTTGGCAGAAACGAGCAACGGATCTCCGTTGGAAAGAATTAGCGGGAATTTCGTAATTTTGCAACGGATGCTTGTTGAAAACTATGTTCAGTTATCAACGAACATTTTTTGCTACCAAAACGAAATTTTTAAAAGAAAATAAAAAGATAAAATAAAAAAGTTTTTAATATATACAAAGATCTATACAAAATTTTAAAATGTTTTCACTACATTTCTTCTAAATCGGCACCGCCTTCGTTATCCTCGTCCTTGTCAACACTTCGAGAAGGCGTTTCATCGGAGTCAATAATCGGATTTTGTCTTGGCGTTGTTGCCCCCGTCTGTGGTGGTGGTAGCTGATACGATCGACCGATGAAAAACTCGATTATATTCTTCATGTGACGCATATGTGCTCGCGTTTCTCAAAGATTAGCCACGAGCTGCTCGATGTGTTTCTCTTGTGTATCAGTCTGTTGGACTATGGGGGTATCGTCGTGGCGTTATCGACAATATCCTTTGGTAGAGAACCTAGACCATATAGACGCCTCTTATATGGCCTAACAGACTACAAAAAAAAAATTAAAGTTAAGTTATATCGATATCAAATATTTATATAATTAGAGAATTATTATAACAATAATGTTACTATATATCTCTAAATAAATTTTGTCCTTTTGTAAAGGACTAAGATCGTCAGGAGTTGAACCCATGGCTTGTGGTTGTTGTGTGATTTTCTCTGTCACAGTTTTCACCGTCCGCTCTGTCCGGAGGTTAACAAGTTTCAGCTCATCGACTTCTTCTTCGAGGACAGACTTCTTCTTGGCGTGAGTCTCAACGACCAGCTTAAGAAGAGTCGGTTCTCTTCACATATTCTTCATCAGTAATATTATAATAATATTATTAGTTAAAATTAAATTAAAATAAATTAAAATATAAATGTAAATATTTCTTACCAAATCTATTTTCTTTTCGCAAACGATTTAGATCGCGAGTTATGGTGATACGGACCGTTCTCGGAACTTTCACGTTGTACCGACATTTTTTGGCCTTGAAGTCTTTTGACTCCCAATGTTGGATGATTTGGTTGAATACCTCGTCCGTTGCATATGTCGGTTTGGCATTCTTTTGATAATAGTTGCGCTTGACGTTTTTCATCACCATACTGTAGAGATACGCGCTATGGGTCCTTCTTCGTCCATCTATATACGCTCTACAAAATTAAATTTTAAATTAAATAAATTTATGATTCAAATTTGATAATAATACTAAAATAAATTTTATATTAAATAAACTTATGATGAATGTACACCACCATCGGTGACGTATAACTTTTAGCATCATTTTCCACAAGTAATAAAGTCAATCCTGTAAAGAGCTTTGGATGATGTTGTTGTTTTTTTGTTTTAGAACATCATCCACATCAAATCTGCACATGTAAACAAAATCATTAACCAATTTTTATAATTAATTCAAATATGAATATTTATACGTCAATAATATCTTACCATAACCTCTCATCACGATGTTCGGGGTCAATAATCGGAATACTGGGATGCTTGTCGAAAGTATGGATCAAATCGTCTATCGGGCATCCGTTGGATTAAAATGTCGGCTTTCAACGGGCGTTCAACAGATGCATTACCAACTTTACAACGGATAATATATGTTGCTCGTCCATAGGAAAATTCAAAGGATTGCAAGGATTTTGGGTCATTCTTAATTTTTCAAAATCTGTTATAATCCATTGGGAAATGATATCAACGGACGGATCCATCGATCCGTCCATTGATATGCATTTATGTTTTTGTAGAGATAATAAAGAATTCCAATTTTTCACAAATCTCTTAATATATGAAACTTAAGGCTACAAAAAGAAATCAAAATTTTTTTCGGATGTTCTGGTCCTAGAATCAGCAACGTCAGCTTTTCTTTTCAGATGCATATCGAGAGGCAAATTATACAGAGATAAAATCATTGGTCACATAGAATATTGAATTTTAGATTTTCCATATAGACTAACACCATCAGTTCACAGACAAAGATAAACATTTATTGTTTCATACGCGAACTCAAGAAATATTTCATTGAAATTCTTCCAAGCCTTACCATCGGATAGATGTTGTATTATCCCTTCGTCCGTCGAGTGTTTTTCTTGTCATATCATTGCTACATCGATTTTTGTCTTCATATAGCCTTCTCAATCTCTTTATTACAGACATATAGAATATCGTTTTGTACAGTACATATTTTTCTGATGATGGTTTTTTGGATGATATCTGCTTGCACCACAAAATTTACATTCCACAGGTTTTTATCTTCTCCCCCAAACAACATGCAACTATTTCTATAACATCAATTTTTTCATGCGGAATTCCCAAATCTTTTAAAATATTTTTTGTTCCATAATATGTCTCAGGAGATTGATTATTTCTTGGTAAATATTTAGACATGGTTTTCCAAAATCAATACATGCAATTTTCAGCTATATTGTAGTTGTTTTTATACTCACTAATCTTGATGAAAACGATAAACAAGACAGACTTTCACGATAACCTTTATATATAGGTTGTTTCTCCGCATCCAATAGGTTGAAAATTTGGTGTGTCTCATTGTTCGACAACCCTGCATGCGTTTGCTCAACAACTTAGAGAAAAGCATCTGACAACATTTCCACAGCATATTTGCAAGGACATAACATTGTCACGTGTTCTTGACACAAAGGTCACATCGAAGCAAATCTCATAAACTGCTCTAATCTGTGTAAGAATTCTTGTTTCTCGGTTATGAGATCTTTTCTTCTATACATCTACTCTCTCGATCTGTATATATATCTCTATTTGAAGAAGACGACTTTGTTTGAACATATATATTGTGTTGATGGTTTGATGGTAAACAGTTCGAGTTTGATGTATAAATAGTGAATATTCTAAAATATGCCCATTGAAAATACCAAAGTATCCCCGTTGGACATACCAAAGGATGACCGTTGATATATAAAGTTGGATTATTTCAATGGCAGCCTCGAAATTCTAAATTTTTCAAAGGTCTTCTTTGGAAAATACCAACGGATGTCCATTGCTCTTTGCAATGGGCATCTGTTGGATTAAAATGTTGGTTTTCAACGGCCTTCTAACGGATGAATGAACAAATTTGCAACTGATATTATTCATTGATCGTCCATTGACAATTTCAATGGATTGTAACGAACTTCTGATTGTTGATAATTTCCTAATTTTCATTACTATCTATTACAAATATTATCAACAGACTTAATCATCTTTTTTATTAGTGTAGGATTCTTTAACATCAATTTCCAATCATGAATGTTTTCAATGAAAATGGGAAAAATAAGAATATGACTCGAAATCAAAACGAAAAATTTATCAAAGATATCTTTATTATTATAATAACCAATATATAAATTATTTATCATTTTGAAATCTATAAACAAAGAAAACAGTTTGACGAAAAATTAAATTTTTAACATTAATTTTATGACGAGTTAAAAATTTATTCATTGTAATAAAAACCTATTAGAAATGACATTTATATTAGCATTTATTTCAATATTTGAAAAAAATATACAAAACATAAATTTTGTTTGTATCAAAAGGAAAATTTTATATATAATAAATTGAAAAAAAAAGTATAAAAGGGTAGAAATTCGGAAGATTTCTGTTACTTGGTCTATTCTCTCAATTTAACTATGCATGTACCATACGTGTTTCCATCGGCTCATCGAAGCATCTGACCCTCTATCTTCTTATATGGACATAGTTCTCTTACATGCCCCGTAAGATGGATCACCGTTGGTGATGCCAATCTTGTTACGAAAAATATGAAATGGTAGACGTGGTAGCGTTTTAGTGAAAAGATCCACAAGTTGATCTGTGGGGTTTATGTGAGAGACATGAAAAATGCCACTTTGAACTTATTTGCAAACAAAGTGATAGTCAAGAGCACTATATTTCATTCGAGAATGAAAGACATGACTGGCACATAAATAGGTGGTACCAATGTTATCGTAGTAGATGGTCAGAGGTTTGGTGGAGTTGAGACCAAGTTATGTAAAAAGAGATAGTAGCCACTGAACCTCAGCCACAGTTTCAGCAATCGCACAATATTCAGTCTCTATAGATGAGCGAGCAACAAGTTGCTGATGTTTAGAGGACCAAGTGATCAGATGGTTACTATAATAGACAATATAGGCGTCGATTGAGAGATAGTTTTCACAATCACCGGCCAATCTGTATCACTAAAGGCATGGCGGGATGAAATATTCTTGGTGGAGAAGAAGATGCCTTTGTCATGCTTGCCCATGCGATAGCGAAATATCCGCTTGCAGCATGAAGGTGGCCGGACGTGGGAGTGTGCATGTAGTGGGACTGGCGGTTAATGGCGAAGCTAATATTGGGTTGTGTGAGTGTGAGATATTAAAGACTACCAACAAGCATCTAGTATGCGGTGGGGTCATCAAGAGTAGTGTCCGACGAGAGCATAAGACGCGTAGAGGATGCCACGAGTGTTGTTACTAGTTTAACATCATTAATTTTTGTCTTGTGAATGATATCTCCAATATACTTTTTTGAGTGAGTAACAGCCCTTCAGATGTCCTAGTGGCCTCAATGCCGAGAAAATAAGAGAGGTCGCCAAGGTCTTTGACAGAGAACCGAGATGCAAGAGATTGAATGAAGGACTGCACTTGAGTGAGGTTGTTACCTATGACAACAAGATCATCAACATTGACAAGAACATAGATGCAAATGCTCGAGTCACAGAAGATAAAGAGATATGTGTTTTCAAGAGATTTGACAAAGCCTTTTGGGAGAAGAAAGTCATGTAGTTCAGAGTTCCACGTACGTGTTGCTTGCTTCAAACTATAAAGGGACTTTTGAAGTTTGTGGACGGGAGTAGGTCGATTTCCATCAATAACATTTGGAGGCTGCGACATATAAACTTCCTCAGAGAAATGGCCTTGATAAAAGACATTGTTAACATCAAGTCATCGTAGAGACTAACCATTGGAGACAAGAAGACTCAAGATAAGATGAATCGTAGTTGCAAACCAATTGGTTTGATAACTTGGCTGAAAGTTTCAATATAATCAATCTCAGGGTGTTGATGAAAGCCTTTAGAAACCAAATACCCTTTAAAATTGTCGATGGCACCATTGGCAAGGAGTTTGATACGTAATACCCACTTACAGCCTAGAATTTTGGACGTTCGACTTCGTGGATCAGGATCCCACGTGTCATTGCGAATGAGGACATCAAATTCAGCATTCATGGCTTGATGCCATTGTTAATCCTTCAAGGCTTGTGCAACAGTCTAAGGCTCAACATCTGCAGCGGTTACAACAGTGGAACAAGTGAAGCAATGTTGAGGAATCGAAGTCCTTAGAGGAACAACAACAACCTCAACAGTGGAGTTGGTGTCTGGAGTTGTGAAATTAATGGAACGACGAAGACAGGTAGGGACAAAGACAAAGAGTTGATGGATTGAGAGATACCCAAGCCAGCAGAAAAGGGGCGAAAGTGTTTGGAGATGTTGGAATAAGGAAACACAGTTTCATAAAATTTAACATGGCAAGACACATGGAGACGAGACTATAAAAGGATGAATATATAGATAAGCACTATGTGTGTTTGAGTAACCGATGAAAACACGACCAGACGAGCGAGGTGCAAGTTTATGAGGGAATAAGGTTTGAGCCAAGGATAGAAAAGGTATCCACAGATGTTGAGTAATGTGGGATAGATCCACAAAGACGCTGATAGGGGAACTGAAGAGAGAGAATAGGATTGGGAAGTCTGTTTACTAGATAAATAGTTGTAAGGAAGATGTACGATAAGAACGTCGTGGGAAGAGAGGCGTGCATTAGTAATGCAAGACCAATATCAACCATCTGTCGGTGTCAATATTCAGATATTGCATTGTATTCAGGTATGTGTAGTGGTGTGGTGTAATGAGAGATTCCATGAGAGGAAAGAAAGTGCGCAATAGCGATAGATTCACCACCATCATCATTGTATAGGGTGTGAATATGTGTTTGGAAATGGTTTTCAAAGAGTGCTTTAAACTTGACAAATATGTCATGAACATTAGACTTCGGTTTTAGATGATATAGCCATGTGTATCGTGTGTAGTGGTCAACGAACAAGATGTAGTATTTGAACCCATCAAAGGATAGAACGGTTAATGTCCAGACATCCGAAAAAATAATTTCAATAGGACGAGTCGAGACAATAATAGACTAATGAAAATGCAGTTTATGAATTTTATTACTAGCGCAAGAGTTGCATAACAAATGAGAAACGAATTGAGACAAAGATAAATAATTCTTATAAATGGCATGCTTTAAAATTAGAAGAGAATGATGATCCAAAGGAGAGAGTCACTTGGATAAAGTGGTCTTCACGCTAGATAAAGCAAGGACGGGGAAGGGAATGCTTGACCACTCATAGAATTATTCTCTAGAATTTCCTTGCAGAAATATTTCCCTCGTATTTAGATCTTTCATCTAAAAATGAATCGGCAAAGAATTCCAGTAAGACAAGATTGGTACTAATAGATAATAGATTTTTGCGCATTGAAAGAATGCATAAAATATTATCCAAAGTAAGTGTCCGATTGCATGAAGGGAGAGGCATAGAGACAAAACCAGTATGTGTGATGGTTAGAGCCGAGCCATAAATCCCCACTTCATCACTACTAGTGTATAGATTGTGCAATGCGGGGTTTTCTAAGTTTGAGGTGATATGGTGTTAAGCCCCACTATCAAGTAACCACGGCTCAGTATCATAGGATGAAATAAATGTATTATGGGCTCTCGCTCGAGTAGGATTCATCGCCTCAAGAAGGACGCCATATTCCTGGAACAAGTTGAAGACACCATGTTCTTGATGAACGGTCAAGAAAACAAAAAAGTTTATTCTCTGCAAATTCTAGTTTTCCCTTTCAAATGGGATGAAGTCCTTATATAAGAGAGACTCCACGTTGAAATAAAGAAAATACATAAATAATAAAATCGAAGATTGATCTACTAGTCATTTTAAGAATATTTCCAAGTCGTTGGAGATCTTTGGATGAGGAAAGTATATGATCCGGTAGGATACGATAGAATCGAGAAGATTTTCTACCCATTGAAGATCATCATTACAAGAAATTAGATGATCTGGTGGGATATAATTGGCCCGGAAATATTTTTTACTCATTGGAGATCTTTGTTGAAGGAAAATAGAGAATTTGGAGAGATATTGATATGCTTGGACGATTTTCTATCCATTGGGCGGGATAAGCTAGAAATCCAATCCTTCCATATATGTGTAGCATGAGCCTTTTGGTAAATCCTCATTATAGTCTAGTGACTCCCACATTTCCAGTTCTATCCTAGATGGCTTCTTCTGCGAGCATCTAATTTGGCCATGTGCAAATCGATCTCGGGGAAGTTTTGTCATTTCAGTTCTTCGGTTTAGCGCTTCATCGGTGTGACCCTCCTTTGGTGCGGTTATGCTATCGATGACCTCATCATTCCCTTTATGTTGCGATTGTTTCTTTCTCAAATCGTAACCACTAGACAATCCATGGTGGTAGGCTCGTTAATTTGCTCTAGAATGTGGTATGGGTCATCTCCTCTCGGTACTTGCTTCGGAGTTCTCATCTCGGTGACAATGATCTAACCATTCCCTCCTCGTTGTGAATGATTCTTCCTCGAATTGTAATGATCGGACAATCCAAGGTGGTAGGAAATTTTGTTGATAGGCTTTAGACTATAGAATAGGTCATCTCCTCTTGCTGCTTGCTCCAGAGTCCTTCTTTCGGGAAATTTGTGTTGCTTTAATTGCAACCGTACCCAATCCTTTCCTTCTTCAACCTCATCCATTAACTTGTACTCGCTATCGTTTATCAACATGAATCATGGATTTGGACAATTAGGAGCCTTGTGTCCTCGTCGCTCATTCTTTTTCTCGGTCACGTTCTCTTGTGCCTTTCCCGTATATGGGTCTCGCTCTTCTTCTTTGTTCTTTTTTACTAATGTGTCATTGTATGAACTTGGCATATGTGACTGGCTGGTCGTGGCTTGCTTATTCAGTATCTGTTGCTCGAATTGGATTGACAAATGCAAAATATCTTGTAAATCATGGTAGCTTTGTCTTTCTACCTCTCAATGTGTTCATTTAAACCATCGAGAAATTGAGCCATAAAAAATTTGTCATCTTCATCAATTTCCATCCTATTTCGAAGATATTTCGAGGTTGATGGTGGAAGTTGATGTGATAGGCTGCAGCGATGGACACCACAAGAGGTGCAAAAATCTCTTGATACAGTCGAATATGACTTCATTTGTTCCCGGAACAATTTGAAGATACCATGAGTTCAATTGTTCCCGGAACAAGTTGAAAACACCATATTTTTATGAACGATCAAGAAAATAAAAGCGTTTATTCTTTGCAAAATTCTAGTCTTTCCTTATAAATGGGGTGTCATCCTTTATATAGGAGAGAATCCACGTTCAAATAAAGAAAATACATAAATGATAAATTGAAAATTTATCTACTAGTCATTTTAAGAAGATTTCCAAGTCGTTAGAGATGTTTAGAAGAGGAAAGTAGATGATCATGTGGGATACGATAGACAATTATAGTTTTTCTATCAATTGAAGATCTTCATCATAAAGTAGATGATCTGGTGAGATATAATTGGCTTGGGAAGATTTTCTAGTCATTGGAGATCTTTGTTGGGGAAAATAGAGAATTTGGATGGATATTGATATGCTTGGACGATTTTCTATCCGTTGGACGATTTTCTATTCATTGGACGGGATAAGCTAAGATCTTTATCTTCAATCATTTCATGTATATGTAGCCTAAGCCCTTCAATAAATCCTCATTATAGCCCAGTAACTCACACATTGTACCCTTTATGGCTTCTTCTGCGAGCTTCTGAGTTGGCCATGTACAAGTAGGCCTCGGAGAAGTTTCTTCCTTGCAATTTCTTGGTTTTAGTGCCTCATTAGACCCTCTTTTGGTGCGGTGGTGCTGTCAATAACCTCATCAGAGATTGAGTCCACTGATGTGAGAGTACAGTCAGAGCACTGTGGTTGCTGAAAGATACCGAGTGACAGTTGAACTGCAGACAACGATGAGTGTTGCATCCATGAGTGCCGCACAATTAACAATGACCTTGATAGCCATGAGTTTGACGATGATCATTGCTCATCTAGGGTGCTAAACCGTGACCTTGGAGAATTGTTGAGGATGAGTGTTGGTCTGCAATGCAATGCTTGGTTAGGATTAGGGGAGATGAGGAGATTCAATGAGCTTAGCCTCATGATTGAGGAGTTTCTCATGCAGTTCATCGATGGGAATCATCGAGTCTTTCACATTAACAACGTCAATTATGTGTATTTAATCCTTAGAAAGACCATCAAAACCGAATTCGAGTAGGTCTTCAGGATCTAGTGACTTCCCGCGGACAACGAGTTGATTTGCTTTGGTCGTTATGTCTCGCATATAATTTTATATGAGCAGAGTACCATTTGAGCAATGTTTGAGTTGTTCAGTTGACGAATATATCCTCGAGATAGTTTACCGTATGTGGAGGCTAACATATTCCAAGCCTCACGAACGAAGGAGAAACGGGCAACCATCGGTTAAAGGGAGGGTGAGATTGCACCAAAGAGAGCCAATAACATGAGCCGATCTTGTTGCTTGTAAGGGGTGAAGGCCGGATTTGAAAGAGAGACTCTATCAATAAGCATTGATGCTTCCGGAACAGTAGACTTCTTTTTGACGGCTCCGATTCTCCCCGCTGTCTAACCGGAAACAATGGCAGACATGCAAACCCTAAATCACCTTAGGGTTTGTAGAGGAACAAGAGAATCGAGAAATGAGGGGAACATTCTCGACTTCTCAACAAAAATCACGCATAGACAGGCCACCTGAAGGAAGCCCATCAGAAATGTCACCCGCGACTCAGTCTGCAGTCGGGCCCAGAACGTGTGTGAAGAAGCACGTGCAAGCCCGTCCCAGAAACTGAAGAAGCCCGTGGAAGCCTAGAAAGTGACCTGAAAAAACCATAAAACATTAAAACAGATTTGTAGAAAACAAACGGTTATGACCTATAATATGGTCTAATTTTGCAAGAAATAGACAATGACATTTTGTGTAATAGACCTAGGCATGTGAACTAGGAAACATATGCTTTTGTATGGTAATTTTATATATATGATATGAGAAGGGGGTGAGGATTATCACCACCAAGGAACAACCATCTCAACCATTTCCTGCAAAAACACCAATTCACCAAAATTTCCAGCAAACCATAAACACAACCACCAAAACACCATCCAGTTTTATTTCGCGTTTGCACAAACCAGAAGAGAGTTGAGTTCATGAGACTCCTAATATTTAGCTCATGAACAAAACCTAGAATCCAACAAATGGTATCAAAACTCTCAAGATTCAAGGGAGCACACAACACAAGCAACAACAACTAAGCACTAGACAACACAAACTAGCACAAGACAGCACAAAAGAGCATAAAATATAAGGAAGAAGATGATGATGCAACCTATACCCCAAGTTCCAGTGTTCGACGGTAAAGGTTACAACTTATGGGTCATTCAAATAAGGCAACCCTACGATCTAGACAGTTGTGAAAGGTCGTGACTTAAGGGCTACCAGACATGCCACTAATGGGGGCTACTACAACCCCCGAAAGGCTCTAATAGCATGGGAGGAGTTAGAAGCTAAAGAATAGACAGCACTGCAACTCCTTTTGCAATGCTGTCACAGAAGAAATTTTCGGAGCTCACTTGTCAATATGTGAGAACTCCAAAGACACGGGGGATCTATTAAAGGAGAGGTTCCAGGGAGATCCTAAGAGGGTGATGATAAAACTACAACGACTTAGGGTCACTTACTACACCCTACATCAAGGAGACATAGAAAGCATTAAGGATTTCGCAAACAACGTCACGGAGCTTGGAAATGAGATGAAAACCTACAGAGATGATATTAGGAAAGATACCCTAGTATCTAAGATACTATGCTCGCTGCAAGAAAGGTTTGAGCCCTACATGGGTGTGATCGAACAAACGAAGGACCTAACTAGCCTAACAATGGGTGAGTTAGATATATCACTGTAGTCTCAAGAGGCGAGACTCGACGACAGACACAGTAGCAGCAGAGAGGGAGCGTTTAATGCAAAGTTCAAAGGGTTGAAACTGTTCACCAAAGCAGAGAATAGTAGAAAGCCCTATCCTAAGGGTGACTACAAGCAAAAAGGAAAGAAATGGTGCAGTCATTGCAAAAAGGACAATCACCATGAATCAGTGTTACTTTAAGAACAAGACAGACAGACAAGACTCGACAAGACCTCCTAAAACCAGAAGGGGGTGTTACACTTATGGAAAACTATGCCATTTCTCACGAGACTACAGGTTCAAGAAACCTAATACAAATCAAGTTCACTTGAACCGAGAAAATGACAAGGAGAATAATTTTCTATTCACGGTTGCACACATTGTGGCTGAAGGGTTCGACCAAGAGGTCTGGTTAGTAGACAGCGGGGCAGCTAATCATATGACATGGGTGGAGGAGTTCTTCATCACTTTGGATAGGAACTTTAGAGTACCTATTATTTTGGGGAATGGTGAAGCACTCACAACCACCGAGAAAGGAGATATCTTAGTGGAGACCAAGAAGGGGAGGAAGCTAATTAAAGACCTATTTCTAGTTCCGGGGTCGGACAAGAATTTACTAAGTGTATCCGAGATTGTTCGTAATGGGTACCATGTCCTATTTACGGAAGGAAGCTGTAAGATCAAGGATAAAAGAGACAATTTGGTTGCTGAAGTCCCTATGTTCAAAAATGCATATCCCCTACGGTGGAATATTGTAAAAGAGCATGCAAAGATAGCGAATGAGGAGGAGCACTTATCTAGTTTATGGCAAGGCAGGCCGAGGCATTCCGGTCTTCACAGCCTACAAGAATTACAAAAGAAGAATATGGTCAGAGGGTTACCGAAATTTAAAGTGGAAAAAGAAATATATGAGGCTTACATGAAGGGAAAGCAAACCAGGGAGGAATTTCCTAAATAGTCAAACTACAAATCGAAAGGTATCCTAGACCTAATACATTCGAATTTATGTGGTCCTATGCAGACCCCGTCACTGGATGGGAGTCTATACTTGTTAACCTTCACAGATGGATACTCACACATGGTGTGGGTGTACTTCCTAAGGCTGAAATCAAACTGCCTAAGTATTTTTAAAAAGTTTTCCCTTCAAGTTGAGATGCAAATACGAAAGAAATTGAAGAAGTTGAGGACAAATCGTTGAGGGGAGTTTAATTCTAAAGATTTTGATGATTACCTAAGCTCTAATGGTATTCTAAGAGAGTTAACAGTGGCTTACTCCCCCCAGCAAAACGGAGTTGCCAGAGGAGAAACAGGTCGTTATTAAACATGGCACGAAGTATGATGACAAAAAAAAAACTTAACTCACAAATTTTGGACTGAAGGCATCTTCACAACCGCCTACCTCCAGAATCGGCTACCCATTAAAGCACTGGATGGTCGCACCCCACTTGAAGTGTGGAGCAGACACCAGCCCTCAGTAGGCCACCTCAAGTTTTTGGCTACCAGTGTCACGTTCATGTAGCTGTGCAACACAGAAAGAAATTTATCAGAGGTCAAAAACAAGAATTTTTGTAGGCTACATCAGTTTAAGTAAGGGCTATCGCATATACAACACAAATACGGGTAAAATGGAAGTTGCAAAGGATGTTGTATTTGAAGAAGATAAATGTTGGGACTGGTCTATGAAGATTGATCCACAAGTAACTAGACCTATCTCAACATTCATCAGAAATCTTAGACCTACACAATAGACTAATCCTAACACAATATCTACAACTACAAGTTCAGAGGGAGAAAGGCACAGATCTCAAATATCTCCGATTTCCTTTGAAGAAGCTGTCTTGGATCCAGGTTGGAAGAAAGCCATGGACGAAGAGATTGAAATGATTCAGAAAAACCACACTTGGACGCTGGTGGACAGACCTGGAAACAAGAAATTAATTACAGTTAATTCGCTGTATAAGATCCAATCTGATGAGAATAGGAAAATTCACAAACTGAAAGCACAGCTAGTAGCTAGAGGTTTTAGAGAAACCTTTGGCATCTACTATGGAGAGACCTTCGCTCCATTATCCAGACATGACACCATCCGAGTGTTAATTGCGCTAGCTACACAAATGAAATGGACGTTGCGTCAGATGGATGTCAAGTCAACATTTTTAAATGAAGAAATAACAGAAAGGTGTTCATAGAACAACCTCAAGGCTATGAGATTGAAGGTGCAGAAGACAAATTTTATAAGTTGAAAAAGGCGCTTTATGGGTTGAAACATGCACCTAGAGCATGGTACAACAAACTTGAAGACTTCTTTCTGACGAAGGGTGCACACGGAGCAACTACGATACATCCATGTACACCCAAAAGTCAATGAGTGATATCCTAATTATATGCATCTACGTGGATGATATAATTGTTATAGTAAGTAGTGCTGAATGGATGGAAAAGTTTAAGGCTAAGTTGTGCCAAACATTTGAAATGAGTAACCTAGGGAGGTTGAGATACTTCCTAGGCTTCAAGATTAATTACACCGATGAGGGGGTTTTTCTACATCAAACTAAGTATGCGATGCAATTGTTGAACAAGCTTGGGATGCAACACTCTAAGAGTGTTAGCATCCCCTAATGCCTCCTCGAAAAAACAAAATTACGGGTAAGGAGCTTACCAACCCAATGCAATATCGGAGCATGATCGGCGGGCTCCTGTACCTTGTTGCAACCCGTCCGAACCTCATGTTCGCAGCCTCCTATCTGTCCAGGTATATGTCGAAACCTACGGATGAAAACATGTTTTGATGTTAAACGTGTTTTCAGGTATATAAAGGGACTGTGAACTATGAACTACATTTTAAGTTCATGGAAGATTCTAAGCTAATCGGATATTCAGACTCGGACTGGGGTGGATGCAATGAGGGTATGCGAAGCACTATGGGGTTCGGTTTTACCCTAGGCAGTGCCATATTCTCGTGGGAGACTAAAAAACAGTCGGTGATAGCACAGTCCACGGTAGAGGCGGAATACACCGCTTTGTGTGCTACCACCAACCACACGGTGTGGCTAAGACGCATGTTTGAGGAGTTTGGGTTCGTATTCGAAGGAGGGGTTCCCATCTACTGCGATAACACATCGGCCATCGCAATAGGTAAGAACCCCGTACAACATCGACACACTAAACATATTGATATCAAGATGCACGTGGTGAGAGAAGCCAAAAGGGAGCAACGGATTACCTTGCTTCACTGCTCCAGAGAAGACCAGTTTGCGGACCTGTTAACGAAGCCACTTATCACGCGAAAATTTGAGGAGCTACGCCTGAGGATAGATGTCGAACAGAGGAGAATGGAGAAGGAGATTGAAGCCTCTGATTCTCGCCGCTGTCTAACTAGAAACAATGGCGGAAACGCAAACCCTAAAACCGCCTTAGGGTTTACAGAGGAACAAGAGAATCGGGAAATGAGGGGAACATTCTCGACCCCTCAACCAAAGTCACGTGTAGACGGGCCATCAGAAGGAAGCCCGTCAGAAATGTCACCCGCGACCCAGTCTTTAGTCGAGCCTAGAACATGTGTGAAGAAGCCCATGCAAGCCCAGCCCAGAAACTAATGAAGCCCGTGAAAGCCCAGAAAGTGACCTGAAAAAACCATAAAACATTAAGTACAGATTTACAGAAAAGAAACGGTTATGACCTATAATATGGTCTGATTTTGCAAGAAATAGACAATGACATTTTGTGTAATAGACCTAGGCATGTGAACTAGGAAACATATGTTTTTGTGTGGGAATTTTTATATATATGATATGAGAAGGGGGTGAGGAGTATCATTATCGAGAAACTACCATCTCAACCATTTTCTACAAAAACACCAAAACACCAGTTCACCAAAATTTCCAGCAAACCATAAACACAACCACCAAAACACCATCCAATTTTATTTCACGTTTGCACAAACCAGAAGAGAGGTGAGTTCCTGAGACTCCTAATATTTAATTCATGAACAAAACCTAGAATCCAACATTCCTTATCGATGAAACAGTCAAGTTAGGAGCCTTCGAGAAGGGCACGGATTTGAATGCTCCAAATCAGATAATTCGACGGTGTTAGTTTGGTCATGTTGGTCATATTAACCGTGAGAAGAACACCACGAGGTTCTTGCGGATTGAAGGCTGGTGTAATAGCAGAAAGGGATGAGGATGTTGAGGTGCTTGGTGTGGTGGCCAGGGCGATTGACGGCTGGGTTGAGCGCATGGAACATTAACGGCTGAAAAACAATGTTAGGTGAGAAAGTGTTAGACGTAGATCTTTTGTTTCTGCTTTGATATAACATATGATGATTATGGTATTAACCTCCACTTTATTAGAAGAGTAATACAAGATATATATACACAAATACACGAGTGTACGTAATCCTAATTATAGTAAATTACATATGGACATAGTTTTCTTACATTTACTACTTATTTATTATCCTATGCTTCGTAACAATTTCTTTATTATCCGATTTAATTCAAACGCTTGTAACTATTATTTCAAATCATTTTTTTTCTTGGTATCACATTGATTTAATTATATACCCGATTTTTTTATAACATCTAAATATTTTGGATTTTTGCCCCAGCTTATTTCTATCAGATTAGAACAAATCATGTGAAGATATTTATATCATACATGACAATTCAAACATATATTCTAAATTGTTTTACTCTACTAGAATAAAATTTAAAATTGAATTTTAATCATTTATGGAACTGTCAAAATCACGGATTATATATTTTTGTTAATCACTCTCTCGTACTAAATATTTCTAAAGCTTTTTTTTTGTAACGAGAGAAATATTTTGAATCTTTTTTTGTTAAACATGTGTATTATATATCTATATAAATAAAATACAGTAGATTGTTACTGGAGCACCTATTACAAAAGGAGATACAATGTAAGGGACCACCATTAAAAGCATATACAAAAAGGTCGAGCTTAACTCATCGAGAATCAACATCGGTGGTTATGCCAGAGGAGAAGAATAGGGTTTTCCTGATTTGGTGTCAGGTCTTGTAGAGAAAGGATACAGTTTCTAATTCTTCGATCAACCATTTCACGAAGGGAGTTCATGGAAATACTACGGCTACTATGTAGTCTTGTGTTACGTTCACCCCATAAGGAGTAGACATAAACCTGCATGATGATCTTCAGGAGAACCACCAGCTGAGGGGGTCTATTGGCTTGCGCAAACCAGATGTGGGATATGTGGAGAGAAGGTGGTGGATCAGAGAAGAAAATGAAGGCAAAACTAAGCCATAGCTCAGCACTAAACTCGCAGCCAAAGAAGATGTGTTCGTGGGATTCGGCCTCCGAACCGCAGAGCAGGCAAGAATCATCATTAGTAACGCTCCATACTTTGAGCCGATCTTGGGTAGGAAGACGGTGGAGGAGGGCCAACCATTTGATAAAGCTGTAGCGATGAGTTGCTTGCTTGAACCATACCAATTTATACCATGGGACCAAGGGCGATGGAAGTCTCAGCATCTGCCAAGTGAGTTTAGTTGAGAAGGATGTATCAAAGGAGGTTGGATTACGCCGCCATGAGAACACGTCTGAACCGCGATCATCTGAAGGTATATGTGTCTCGGAGAGTGCCATGAAGAGCTGGACCACTTTCTCTGATCGAGCTCCATCAGGAAGGCACCACCCGTTGGAGCTAACTACGTCTCTGACCTTTGCAAGAAGAGGGACTCGGAGCATTCTCGGGCGATCTTCTCCAAGGAACTTGATTAGGGGACCAAGCCTAGTCCAGCAATCGAACCAGAACATTGCTGACTTTCCATCCCTGATCTCGCGCGATAAAAACTTTGGGATTTCCTCCTTAAGCTTGAGTAGCTTCCTACTGTTCCATGATAGGGCGTAAGAGGCGTTTGTACACCAAAAACCCCACTTCCTGAGAACATTACGCAAAATCCAAGCAACCCAAAGCGATCCGGATTTATGAAAAAGGATCCACACAAGTTTCAACCTGAAAACCTTACCGAAGTCAGCTAGTTTTCGCAATCCTAGTCCTCCCTCAGGTTTTGGTTTGTAGATAGAGTCCCATGATACCCTAGCTGACTTGGTAGTTTCTGATTTGTTACTCCAGAGAAAGAAAGCGTAGAGACTATCTATTTGCTTGAGGATATGCTGCGGCAAGAGGAATGATTAAGACCAGAAAAGAACTTGCCCATAGATGACAGAGGTAACCAGTTGTATTCTCCATGTATAAGAGAGAAAGTTAGTGGTCCAAAAGGCCAACTTTGATTTTATTCTTTCCAACAGAGGGGGATAGTCTTGATTTTTTAATCTGCAGATAGATAGAGGAAGGCCCAGATATTTGATCGGGAAGGAGCCTACTCTGAAACCCAAAACAGAACTATCCAAGAGAGCATCATGTCACCCCCCCCCCCCCCCCCCTCTCCCCCTGTATAACTCTAATTTATGAACATTCATCTCCAACCCTAAAGCTTTGCGAAACACTTGCAGGATTCGCAAGGTTTCCTGTAGAGATTAGGGAAGACCATCAGAAAATAAAAGCAAATCATTAGTAAAGGAAAGGTGAGTAACCAAAGGAGAGGAGCATTGCGGGTGTAGGCCAATGTTTCCAGCAGTGGCAGCTCGGTCTAGAAGCTTCGACAAGACCTCCATGATCAACAGAAATAAGTATGGAGATAGGGGATCCCCTTGTCTCAGCCCCCTACGACCCTTGAAGCAGTTTGATAGTTCTCAATTAACGGAGACAGCGAAGCTCGTTGTAGTAACACATTCACTGATCCAGTTCACAAAGCAAGGATGAGCCTCAATTGCAACTAATATATCCATGACAAGGCCCCATTCAACTAAGTCAAAAGCCTTCTTGAGGTCTAATTTGAGCATAGCACTCCTGGGAGATTTGTTTTGTTGTAGCCCTTGATTAACTCTAACGCAAGAAGAATGTTCTCTAATAGTAACCGCCCTTTTTGTAAAGCAGATTGGTTTTGTGAGATGCAATCGGGGAGAATCTGCTTGAGTCTATTGGAAAGGATCTTCGAGATGGCCTTGTATATGAGGTTGCAACAGCTTATTGGTCGAAAGTCTGTTAACCTCACTGCTTCCCGGAACTTCGGAATTAATGTTAAAGTCGTTGAATTGAGTTCCCACCGAAGTCTTCCAGAAGAGAAGAACTCCAAAACTGCAGTGCCAATGATTGGCCATGCTGCAACAGAACTCTTTAGGGTAACCATCTGGCCCGGGACATTTGTTGTCAGGCATGGCAAAGAGAAAGGACTTGACCTCTTCTTCCGTTACACAAGCTGCAAGGATAGATTTCTGATCTACATAGCAAGTAAACCGAATTAGATCCTTCAGCTGAGAAATAGAGAGAGGAGATATACCGCTATTGGGAGCGTCTATAAGCGATGAGTAGAACGCCGCAGCATGCTCTTTGGGTCGATCTTGACCGGTAATACGATCTCCAGATTCACCAATGAGGAATGGAATGGAGTTGCGAGCTGGTCTGAAGCTAGCGGTTCTATGAAAGAACTGGGTACTTCGGTCTCCGAGCTTCAGCCATTTCATCCGAGATTTTTGTCTGTAGAACCTCTCCTCCGCACATATAAGAGTATTCCACTTGGATCTCATCTCCTTTTCTTCCACAGCAAGGCCTGGGCTCGGATCAGAGAGCAGCCGGAATTGGATATGCTCGAGGTCTAAGGCCACTTGCTTCACTCTTCGGGATTAGTCGCTAAAATTGCTTCTATTCAGTTGTCGCATATGGGGCTTAAGATCCTTTAGGGCTTTGTACACTTGAAATTGGAGGGAGCCCTGCCTGGAGTTGGGATACGAGCAATCTTGAACAACCTGTAGAAAATCTGGAAGGAGTGTGAGATGGTGAAAAAATTTAAACGGTTTACGGATTTGTGTCAGAGCACCAGGGAGGTGGATAAAACAAGGAGAGTGATCCGAGGGTCCCAACGGTAGGAACTCAGTGTAGGCCTGCGGAAAACCAGAGAGCCAAGGGCCGTTGGCAAGGGCCCTATCCAATTTTTTTGCAAGTGGGGTCTTCCACATGTGAGTCCCACCATGTGAAGCGTAAACCTCTGGTTTGCATCTCGAACATATTGCAGGACCCAAGGCAAGACCTGAACTCATCCATCCCACCGGATTAGGGGATAACAGTGGGGTAAGATAAATGATCTGCTAGATATTGATCATCTCGTTTTCATACGTATTTCTTGCACGATTTAGGAGACGTTTTTTATACATATGTGATGTTTTACGTATGATTTCGTTTCCGTTTTACTTGTTTTCGTGTTTTCATGTTCTTATAGGTCTTTATGCGTATTTGGATCAGTTTGGAGCTAAAAGGACATGCACGGAGCTAAGGAGCAACTTCGAGGATCATCACGGGACAAACGGGACGAGATTGAGCATGGAAAGCCTCCACCCGGTCGGGCACAACTCTTGCACGACCGGGCAAGACCTACGGCCAATTTGTGCACATTTATGCACGACTCGGGCAAGGATACCTGACCATTTGCCTTGGCAATTAAGGCAACAATTGGACCGACTTAGGAGGCTTTAAAGGAGGCAGAAGACGTCATTAGAGTAAGCTTACAGCGGAGATTAATTCAGTAGAAGATTGAGGAGATTCTTGCGAGGAGGCAAGCCAGGAGCATTGGAGATCAAGCCCCGACACTTCGGTTTTGTTTGGTTTTCATGTTCCTTAGACTTTCTACTTTGTTTATGTTTCTTTACAGACGCATGAGCGAGTAGTTTGTTTGTTCTAGGAGAAGGGATTAGCCCTTGGCTATCTCGGAACCACTTTTGATCTATTTTGAATGCATCTTCCCGTTTTAGTTCATCTATTCTCTATCTGACTGCTTGAATTTACTTGTGTTTGCGATAGCCACGTAGATGCATTTGTTAGGGATTAAGAGAAGGATCGAAAGGAGAATTCTAGTCTTAGAAGATCAGGTTTAGAACAACCGAGGTTAGGCCACGAAAGTAGGGTAGCAACGGTTGAGGGTCAATTAATGAATCATAGAGCCTATGGGTTTAGTTCAAGGTGTCAGCCACGAAAGTAGGGGGCAGCTTGTCTAGATCACGTGTCTATTTTTTGTTTTTATTTTTGTTTTCTTTTCTTTCGTTCCTTCTACGTAAATTGTTCTTTGTTTGTCCTTTGCAGAGCCTTCAGATCAACGAAAGATGGACAACCAGAACGGCAATGGACAGATGCAATTACAGGCTCTTCCACCACGTCGTCTAAGGGATTACGTGGTACCGAACACGAACAACGTGCAAATAGCCATAAGGATGCCTGCTGTTGCAAGAGAGCAATTTGAGATTAAGCCAGCAATGATCAACATGCTTTATCAGAAGCAATTCATGGGTGGAAACCATGAGGATCCCCATCAGCACCTCAGAGACTTCCTCGAACTTTCAGGTACGTTCAAAATTCACAGAGTCTCTGAGGATGCAATCTTGTTGCGCC
>CM071870.1:4930019-4993545 GCA_036759665.1 Gynandropsis gynandra
ATAACACAAAGATCACGTGAGATCCGAGAAGCAATCGAACTTGACTCTAAACAAATAAACAAACAAAAACACGAAAAAGCAAGAAACAAACAAGACTCCTAAAAAGACTAATGTCTAATCTAAAAGTTTCCTAACTCCTAAGCCGTAATCAATTCCCCGGCAACGGCGCCAAAAACTTGATGTGCGTTATATCAAGTGATAAAACCTAGACTAACGCTTCCGCAAGAATACGGATCGTGTAGTAACTAGGGTCGAACACAAGGAATTGATGCGACTTATAAGCTTTTAAACTAATGGAATAGACGTGTAAGGTGACTAAGAATGGGGTTGTTATTGAGCTAGACTAGACTAAATCGATGAGATCAAATTATAGCTAGGCACCATGGGTATCAAGAGTTTGCATAATGAAGTAACGAAGTTCTAAAAGGATAATTGGTCTAAGGTACTATCATGAGTTTAGGGAATTCAAGCTCTCTTATAGGAACTGACTGGCGTAGACTTGTCCACTATCTAGCATGCATATACCAATGTATCCATTGCGCATCTTACATGCATAGACGCGTTATGACCGCTATCCTAATCCCTAGATTCAACTGATTGACCTGGCGTAGATTCTAAACCGATTAAGCCCTAAATCATGGCTAAGTTCCGAAGTCTAATGCCCTGGCGTTGGTTTATTAGACTTCTAACATCATTCATTCGAGTGGCGTACAAGTAATGAAAGCATTAAGAACAACCATGAAATCTGAAAACATGATAAAGTACCAATTTCATTCATTCGAGTGGCGTACAAGTAATGAAAGCATTAAGTTCCACCATTCATTAAGCGTAAGACTTCGTTACAACATAGCAATACTTTCTAACCCATGGCAAAGGATCTACTCAGACATGAATACAGAAAAGGAAACACAAGAGAATTCTAAATTCGACATGGATAGAGAAAGAGATGACTCCCTATTCATAAACCGATGTCTTCGGTAGATTCTCCTTGCTCCCGATCCGTAGATCCGTCTTTTTTTCCTTCTTCCTTTTTCCCTAATGTCTCTGAATCTCCTCTGATCCAATCTGGTTCGACTCCCCTTGTTTCAGATCCAATTTCCCCTTAATTTGGTTGTTCCAAAAGTTAGGAATTAGTTGAGAGAAACAAGGACCCGAGCGGGCATGTCCTCTACCCGCTCGTGCAGGTCACTTGCCCGATCGTGTACACACATTTGAACCCGAGCGGGCACCATGCCCAACCGTGTGGATCTTCAGCCCGATCGTGTACAACCCACGGGGTTTTCTTGACATGAATGAGCCCGAGCGGGCACACCAAATTCACCCGAGCGGGCACACCTCCCTGGTCGTGTTCCTTGAGTGCCCGAGTCGTGCAAAGCTACGGGGATGTTTGGTAGCAATTAGCCCGTCCGGGCACTCCCAATCCACCCGAGCGTGCATGACTTGAGGTGTTGTTTCCGCTCCTTTCGCTCGGTGTTTGAGTGCTCACTTCCATCCGTGGCCTTGCACAAGTTGAACTTTGTCCTTCAACTACGTTTTCGGGGTTAGATTGCCATAATCTTTCGTGTTTCTCCTCATGTCTTCGTTTCCTACACAAAACACGAAATGTAGATAAAGTCTTCGAATATACTCGATAAGTGAATGAAATCTAAATAATCTACTCTAAACTAGACCTAAAAATGATATAAAAACTACAACGGATTACGTGTTATCAATATACTCTTAATGAGCGGGAGTCATTGTGAAACAAACCAGTTTATCGTCTTAACAAATCTTTATATGGCTTGAAACAAGCCTCTCAACAATGGGATCAAACTTTTTCTATTGTTCTGTAAAATTTTTGGATTCATACAATCAACATGTGACCATTCTTTATTCTTGCATTCATTTACTTATTTTTTTCTTAACGCTTTTAATATATGATATATTAATCATCAGTAATGATAATAATGCTATTGCATCCATGAGATAGCTTCATAACAACACATTTAAAGTGGAAGATCTTGGAGATTGCAAGAATTATAAATTTCCAAAACTTCAAAAGGTTTCTATATCAGCCAACACATGTATTCTTTAAAGCTTCTTGAAGAATTTGACATAAACCTCTTATAATTCCTATGGAAATGAATGTGAATTTCTCTCCTAATGATAAAAATAAATTGCATTATGCTACATTTTATAGAAATTTAATTGGAAAATTTATTTATTAAATAATTTCAAGACCTTTGTTTTTATGTAAAAAAAACTTAACCAACATATGATTGCTCCTTCTCAATCACATTTATCTGCAACTAACAAATTTAAGGTATTTGAAGCTCAAATTTGGACAAGATCTTTTTTATCCATCACATAATGAATTACAACTAAAGGGTTCACAAATGCAGATTGGGTATCAGGTCAAGATTCAAGAAAGTCCGCAACGAGATTTTGTATTTTCTTAGGTAATTCACTAATATCGTGTAACCATATAAATAAGTAGTGTGAAACTGAATAGTGCGTTATGGCCAACACCACTTGTGAAATTGTTTGGCTTCATAATTCCCTATTTCTTGAACTTTCAATTCCTTTTATATCACATATGTTGCTCTTTTATGATAATATTACAAACACTATATATTTCAAATAACCTCGTATTTCGTAAATAACAAAACACCTTAAAATCGATTGTAATATTGTTCGTGAGAAGATTTAATCCATATTTATCAAAAAATTACATGTTCAATTCTTACATCAACTAGATAATCTGTTAAAAAATCCCCTCTTTCAAATCAATTTAACTATTTACTTTCCGAGATGGAAGTATATGATATATGCTCTCTATATAGGGGAATATTTGAAATATAAATCTTGGATAAATTAGTTATATTAAAAAAATCTATTTAATATAATTCTTTTTAAATATGTTTCTTTTATTGTCTCTTGATTTTAGAAAATATTTTTAAACAAAAAAATGTATTATTATTTTTAATTAATAAAAACCCACTACTCTTCTCTCTATTTTTCTATCTCTACTCTACTCGACTCTTTCTTTCCTTCCTCTCTTGATTTTTTATTGCAATCTTAAATCAATCTTTTTTCTTCCTAATCCAAAAAATTGATTTCAATTCTGGTTACTCATATAGAGATTTAGAATTTATGCATATATTTATTTATGGATTTAATTGCTGTTGCCAAGAAAATGTATAAAAAAGGTTAGCTAATTGGTTCAAATGTACACTGTAAATGTGGAAAACAATCATGATTAAGCTGATATTTGTTTGATGAACTTTTTAGATAGAAGTTAATTTTAAACTCATTTTTCCGAATTTACATTTTGAATCCAAACTTAAACCTTTTAACATATTTTTATTTTGTCCGTTGGTTGTACTGCAATATAAAAAAAAAGTTAGCTATTTTGTCCAAATGTACAAACTTTGTAAATGTGGAAAAAAATCATCGATTAAAGTCATATTTGTTTGATTAACTTTCTGAGATAAATTTATTTTTAGACTTTAGTTTATATTTGTTTTTCTGAATTTACATTTTGAATCCAAACTCAAAACTTTAACATTTCTTTATTTTATCTGATTGTTTTGCTGCAATAGATTTTCTTTCTGAACCTCTCTCTCTCACTCTCTTTTTACTTTAACCCACTTTATTCATTAAACAATAAGCATATAAAATTTTTTAACTTGCTTTTGCAACATCATTGTTTAAAAAATAATAAAGAAAATTCAGAGATATATATTGTGGAAATTTCTTGTTTAGGACATCATTGCAACATCATGGATTAGCTGCCACTTCAGGAAATACGTATTGATACATAGATATTATTTGTCAGATAATTTTGGAAATAAATCTCGATAATTAAGGCAATAACTGGATTATATATCATTTCCACAGATGTCAAGGATGTCAAGGCAGCTATCCTTAAATAAAGAAGGACGTGCGACATTTTATCCGTAGTTCAATTAAATAATTGTGTTATAATATTAGATAAATCAACTTAAATCCAAATTTATAAAATCCTATCTTTAATTAAGCCTGATATTATTATATAACGCCAATTTTAAGATGTGGGTGCTATAATTTTATTTAAATTTAGAATCTTATTTTATCTTAATCCCAAAGATAAAACCTCTTCACATTAAAAGCAACTAGAACTGATTAAGATAGTAAAATAATATATTTTGAAATATATTTTTTTTTTGTAATTCCGGAATACATGATTTAATACCTCTTCTAAATACCCGGGAAGAAATCCAGAGCAAGTTAAGCTGGAGATAATCTAACGGTTGAAAATCTTTAGCCAGCAGAAGAAATCGAATCTCAACCGTTGCATATGATTTGTGGCTGATTCTGCTGGTTTTTCCATATCATCATTATGGTAAAACTTTGGGAGGAAGTACAAAGATAAATAAGGAAAACTCTCAAAACTATCTGTAGGAACGTGTATTACGAGTTTTATAGCAAAGGAAATTCACCAAAACAGCTCATACACATACATACTCTCTCTCTCTCAATATATATATATATATAGTATGTATATATCTATACATGTTCGTCGTGAAGCAATCTCTTCTTCTACACGTCGATAAAGAAAGAAGAAAGGACATCTAAGTGTGAGATGGTGAAGACGTGTTCGCACTGTGGCCAAAACGGTCATAATGCACGGACTTGTCTTAACGGCGGTAACAAATCCTGCGTTAAACTGTTCGGCGTTAACATATCCGATCCACAGTCGGAAGGAACGGCGTTAAGGAAGAGTCTCAGTTTGGGAAACCTGCAGTCTCTTGCCGTTAACCCCGCCGCAGAAGATCCCGGCTACCTCTCCGACGGTCTGATTGGTTCTAAGAATTGCAAAGGCACTCATGAAAAGAAAAAGGGTAACCACTATTTATCTCTCTCTCTATGCATGTCATTATATTAGGTTCTAAAATTGCTGTAGATCAAATAAGTTTGAGTCTAATTCATCATAATTATTAGTTTAAAAGTTTACACCATCCATGATTCATGATCTATATGACAATACATTATAAGTGCTATGATGATAAAAGTGGGTGATGGGGTTGAACAGGAAAGCCATGGACGGAAGAGGAACACCGGACATTCTTAGCCGGTTTAAACAAGCTCGGAAAAGGTGACTGGAGAGGTATTTCGAAGAAATTCGTGGTGACGAGGACTCCGACACAGGTCGCAAGCCATGCCCAGAAGTATTTCCTTCGTCAAAACGCGAATGACAAGAGGAAACGCCGAGCCAGCCTCTTCGACATTCCCATTAACGTCAACCCGGTATTGTTTTCTTGCCCCAGAAAAAACCGGAAAAGTCTCTTGTTTTCAGTCATGTTTTACATGTCAGCAATGAATATCCAGCCATTGATTTTGGTTTTGGTGTTATTGTTTTTGTCGAACAGGAAGAGAACAACCCTGAACAAGCTTCAACAACTGTACCGGCACCATCAAAGACCAGTCTTCCTGAGGTATCTTGAATTTACAACTTCAATAAACAACAAATCCTACAATTTCTTACACTTTTGCCTTCTTATAAATGATGTTGGATTTTTTGTTCGCTTCTACAGACCAGTTCCTCCTCTTCCATTGAACCAACACTTCTACCGAGAGAACCGGTTAGGGTTAGTATATAAGATGTCCATGGTTTCACATATATTTGTTCTAATTAAAACATATGAATGTTCTAATTATGTAATTGTTTGAACAGGGTCGTGCACAAGTTGAGATCGTGAATCCGTTTGAGAATCTAAGTATGGGGTACCAACCAATGTACCAAACCATACCACATCACCACTCTCAACCATCTCTTGTATTTCCTCAACTGTTTAATTACGGATCCGTACGAGCTGGACCGGTTCGGATGGTTCACCCATCCGGTATACCGGCACCAAGACATATACAGACCGGTATGTCTCCGTCTCAAGTGAGCCGAGCTTCTCAAATAACCGGAAAGACGGTTTAGGGTTCTCACTTGAGATTCTCTTGACATCGAGGTTTGGTTGCTATTAAGTCTCATATGGATATATCTAAATACATCCAAAAATTTTGTTACATTTTTTTTGTAGAAAAACTAATTGAAAACTCATAGGTCTTCTGTTTCTCCATCATTTTTTTCTCCCAAAAGCAAATAAACAAATTCTTTCTTCCTTTATCTCTCTCCCCCCTTTGTTAATCACTTTTAGTTATTATTTAATGTATTTGATATATAGTTAGTACATGATTTTATATTATTAATGGAAGAAAAATTATTAGTTTTCTAAGATATGTATATATATACACACATCAAAATATTAAAATCTATCTTTAGTACAAATCAATAAATACAAAAATTGGCCTTGGAGAATATTTTTTGCCTAGATTTTTGAGAATTTATTAAAAATAATATCTTTGTCTAACAATTTGTTTTCAGTATCTATATTTCATGGTTTTTTATTTAATTTATTTAACTTTAAAATCATATTTTACCCTTTATTATTTATCCAAACAGTTTTAAAAATATAATTATAAACAAACAATATAAGATAATTAAAATAAAGAATTGGAAAGATTTAAGAAAAGGATAAAAATAGATGAATTGATAAAAAAAAAGGGAAAAAAGCCTATCCTCGACTATCATGTTTTATGTCAATTTTCCCTGAACAATCTAAGACAGTCAATTCTTTCCTCATCTTACAAAATTCATATGATTCTTCCCTCAGTTATATCAATTCATTCAATTCTCCATCCGTTATATAAACAATATATTAGTGTTAACCGACCCGATTTAACCGAATTTAACTCGATTTTGACCCGATTTGGACCCGAATTTGACCCAAATCAAATACTCAATTTTGACTCGTATTATAACCGGTATGGTTGCAGGCTTGACCACTGGACCCGAATTTGACCCAAATCAAATACATCCGGGAGTGGATTTTCACGATTTCCGCTCTAATACCATGTGAATGATAATTTCGAATTGTATTCACTCAAAAGCCTTAAACGACTATATTTACAACAGGTTAAGGATTTAACCTAATTAGGAAATAGAAAATTACAATAATAACCTTAATACAATAATATCCTAATATCCTTCATAATTTTAACCCAATTTCACCCAAATTAACCCAATTATCGCCCAAATTTAACCCAATTTTCACCCCATTTAACCGATTTACTCACTTTTAACCTGATTTACTCTTTTTTAATCCGATTTCACACGATTTTCGATTTACCTCAATTTCATCCAGTAATATAAAATTTCAACCCGATTTCACCCAATTTAATATAATTTCAACCCGATTTCACCCAAATTTTACTACTTTTCACCGAATTTCAACCTGAATTAACCGATTTATTCACTTTTAACCCGATTTACTCACTTTAAACTTGATTAAACTGATTTAACCCGATTTTGGATTTACCTCAATTTCTTCAAAAGTAATATAATTTCAACCCGATTTCACCCAATTTAATATAATTTCAACACGATTTCACCCAAAATTTTACTAGTTTTCACCGAATTTCAACCCGATTTAACCGATTTACTCACTTTTAAGCCGATTTACTTACTTTAAACTTAATTAAACCAATTTAACCCGATTTTAGATTTACCTCAATTTCATTCAAAGTAATATAATTCCAACCCGATTGTTGAATCAAGTTTGTATTGGATTTACCTTTTTGTTGAATCAAGTTTTTTTTGGATTTAACTTTTAGAGAATCAAGTTTGTATTGGATTTAACTTTTGGAGAATCAAGTTCGAAAAAAATTTGGCGAAATTGAATAAAATTTGGTAAACATGGTTGAAATCGGGTTGAAATTATATTAAATTGGGTGAAATCGAGTTGGAATTATATTACTTTGTATGAAATTGAGGTAAATCGAAAATCGGGTTAAATCGGTTTAATCAAGTTTAAAGTGAGTAAATCGGGTTAAAAGTGAGTAAATCGGTTAAATCGGGTTGAAATTCAGTGAAAAGTAGTAAAATTTGGGTGAAATCCGGTTGAAATTATATTAAATTGGGTGAAATCGGGTTGGAATTATATTAATTTGGATGCAATTGAGAGGTAAATCGAAAATTGGGTTAAGTCGATTTAATCAAGTTTAAAGTGAGTAAATCGAGTTAAAAGTGAGTAAATCGGTTAATTCGGGTTGAAATTCGATGAAACTAGTAAAATTTGGGTGAAATCGGGTTGGAATTTTATTAAATTGGGTGAAATCGGGTTGGAATTATATTAATTTGGATGAAATCGAGGTAAATCGAAAATCGGGTTAAATCGAATTAAAAAGAGTAAATCGTGTTAAAAGCGAGTAAATCGGTTAAATTTTGGGTTAAATTTGGGCGATAATCGGGTTAATTTGGGTGAAATTGGGTTAATATTGGATAAAATCGGGTTAAATTTGGGTGGAAATCGTATTAAATTTGTTGAAATCGGGTTAATTTGGGTGAAATTGGATAAAATCGGATTAAAATTGAGTGAAATTGGATTAAAAATTGTCGTGTCGAGAGGGTGGCCGATTCATCAATTGGATGTGAAGAATGTGTTTCTTCATGGAAATCTCAAAGAGACGATATACATGTTCCAACCCCCTGACTTAAGGATCCAATACATCCGGACTATGCGTGTCGCCTCAAGCGGTCATTATACGGCCTCAAACAAGCACCGCGGGGATGGAATCAATGGTTCACGGCATTCGCGTTCAAATTAGGGTTCAATCAGAGCTGTTGTGACTAATCCTTATTTGTCCTCCGCCGCAATAGGGATCAAGCCATGCTGCTCCTCTACGTCGACGATATCATCCTCACCGCCTCATCCACTCAACTCCTCCAAGGTATCATTTCATCTCTTATGCATGAGTTCTCGATGACGGATCTGGGCAATCTCTATCACTTCCTCGGTGTGACGGCTCAACGAAATTCCGCGGGCTTATTTCTCCATCAAACCTCATATGTGGAGAACATTCTCAAGCGTGCCGGGATGGACTCATGCAACCCATGCACAACCCCCGTTGACACCAAGCCAAATTTATCGGCAACCGAGGACTCTCCAATGCAGGATCCAAGTTCTTACCGCAGCATAGTGGGCGCCTTACAATACATGACGTTCATAATTTTAACCCAATTTCACCCAAATTAACCCAATTATCGCCCAAATTTAATCCAATTTTCACCCCATTTAACCGATTTACTCACTTTTAACCTGATTTACTCTTTTTTAATCCGATTTAACCCGATTTTTGATTTACCTCAATTTCATCCAAAGTAATATAATTTCAACCCGATTTCACCCAATTTAATATAATTTCAACCCGATTTCACCCAAATTTTACTACTTTTCACCGAATTTCAACCCGAATTAACCGATTTACTCACTTTTAACCCGATTTACTCACTTTAAACTTGATTAAACTGATTTAACCCGATTTTGGATTTACCTCAATTTCTTCCAAAGTAATATAATTTCATCCCGATTTCATCCAATTTAATATAACTTCAATCCGATTTCACCCAAAATTTTACTAGTTTTCACCGAATTTCAACCGGATTTAACCGATTTACTCACTTTAAACTTAATTAAACCTTTTAACCCGATTTTAGATTTACCTCAATTTCATCCAAAGTATAGAGTCCATGGAAATCGAGTTGGAATTATATTACTTTGTATGAAATTGAGGTAAATCGAAAATCGGGTTAAATCGGTTCAATCAAGTTTAAAGTGAGTAAATCTTGTTAAAAGTGAGTAAATCGGTTAAATTGGGTGAAATTGGGTTAAATTTGGGCGATAATCGGGTTAATTTGGGTGAAATTGGGTTAATATTTGGATCAAATCGGGTTAAATTGGGGTGGAAATCGGATTAAATTTGTTGAAATCGGGTTAATTTGGGTGAAATTGGATAAAATCGGATTAAAATTGAGTGAAATTGGGTTAAAAATTGTCGAAATCGGGTTAAAAATCGATTATAATATGGGTCAAAATTGGGTATTTGATTTGGGTCAAATTCGAGTTAAATTCAATTAAATCGGATCGGTTAACACCAGTATACTGTTTATATAAAAGAAGGGGGGGGGGATTGGATGAATTGATATAGTTGAGGAGGAAATCGGATGGATTTTGTAAGATGATGAGGAATTGGCTGTGTGAGATAATTGAGGAGGAATTGGCGTAAAACATGATAGTTGGGGGTTAGAGGCTTTTTTTTTCCCTAAAAAAATTAAAGGATATATGGTTAAAATGTTAAAATTACAAAAAACCGAACAGTACTTTCTAAACTTTAAAAAACGATTTAGTAATAAAAAAACAAAACAATAGACTTAAAAGATTACTATCTTTAAAAAATACCTTAATTTTTTTTATAATTGCAAATAATTTGGGATTATTTGAGTTATTTTAATGGATTGTGGTTTTTATTTATATAATTTTTTTAGTGTTATTTGTACTTAAATTAATTTTCGAGAAGTCATTTTCTTAAAAGTTAACAACAAAGCAAAAATCTAATGTGCTAAATAATGATATTTGTAAGACATCTATTGTCTTATTCACAAAAATTCAATATAATATCACAAGATAAGATATAAGATACCTTATATCTAATTAATATCTCGCGTTACAAGACTAATATATCTAAACTGACCAGAACCGATGAATGCCAATGCGGTTTACCTTTATCTTCCGCTCTTTGACTAACACATGCTTCTATTCAGTTCTCGATCCTAAGAGTGTCGATGAACTTTTTCCTTTAACTGATATCGTTCTTGACAATAAGTTCAAGAAAATCATTGAATCTGCTTTCTCTGACCCGAACCGGGTTTTGGTCAATAACCAATTGATCCGGTACGCTCATCTTCTCGTCCATTGCCAAACTATGTAAGCTCGCAAGTGACATCCTTGTTCTCTTTCCATTTAGAGTTGCTCTGTGGATACGCTTTTATATATAACTCGTTGCTCAGAACCTCCACATGGTCCCACACGTGGACCTAAAACATACAAATTCGGTTAACATGCAAAAAAAACAAAGTCAACCCAAATTAGAGCATGGATATTCATAACCAAATACCGTTTTTCTTCATTAAAATACTTGTAGAGAACCTTTGACTTCCAGTACGGTCATCCAACGGCGAACGCCGCCGCCAGAGGCCGGTTCGAGGATCTCGAGATCTTCCAAGTTTTGGATGATGATGGTGATGCAGCTGTAGTCGGAGTGCGGCGGCAGCCCTAGAGCCACCTCCGGCACAAGACATGGCGGGTAGTAATTCACTGCTTCGACCTGCATGCCGCTTTCATCCATCCAGCGACATGTAGTCTCGCCTTAGCCCAAGGCTCTCCGTTATCCCTCCCATTATCTCTAAGCTCACTTCCTCACTGTTGAAGATGACTCACCCTTGCTGCTTTCTTGGCCTTCGTTGAAGAATCAGAGAGACATCGGCGGTGAAGATGAAGCCAGCGAGACACCAACGGCTAAGGCAAAAGAGACACCGATGGCTAAGGCGATTGAGAAACATGTGAAGAGAACAAATGGACTTAGGGAAAATGAAGACAAACCTGGTCCAATGAAGTAAATGAATCCAAGCCCAAGCCCAAATACCTCATGCAGCCCATGAAGCTCAGGAACCAAATCTACACACAAAGAAGAAAATGCTGAAATTGCAAAAGATCAAAACGGCTGAGAACCACTTTTGATCAATCCATTAGTGTTATTAGCTGTTGAAAAGCACTAAATTAAGACCTAAAAATAGTATATATGTATGGCCATATTTTGTATGAACATTTTGTTATATATGTTAAGAGAAAGAGGGTGATGAGTAATCACCTTCAAAGTATCCATCTTCACCATCAAACAAAAACACCAAAATAAGAGCATATTTAATCACAATTGCAATATAAGACACAAATTCATTCAATCATGTTTTTACTTTTATGTTTGCACCATTACAAATAAGAGGCAGATATGTTCATGAGACTCTAAAATTAAGCTCATGAACAAACAACTAGACCAACAAATGGTATCAGAACAGTAAGTTCAAGGAGATCTAATAGCACAAAGGATGCACAAACAAGCATAAAAGAAGCACAAGCAATGAGGAAGCACACAAACCCATCACAAGAAGCATTAAATTTGTCCAAGAGAGAGCATAAGCAAGAAAACAAAAAGGGGGAAGTGAAAAATCTGCAGAAACAGATCTGTAGATAGGAGAAACAACAAGAAACAACAAGTATTTTTCATATTCTACTATCACAAAGCGTTAAGGAGAACTTAAAGACTAAGTGCAGAAACAAATATAAGCACAAAAGATGAATATGTGCCCATCTTTGAAGGGAAAACTACAACGGTTGGGTAGCTAAAATGAAGACCATATTTAGGTCTGAGGAGTTGTGGGAAGTGGTGTCTGAGGGCTTACCCAGACAACCTAGGTTAGGAAGAAATGCAACATAAGAACAACAAGAAAATCTGCATGAGTTGGCATTGAAAATTCTAGGTTCTTGGACAAAGGATTATGAGGTTTCAGTTGAAGTTATAGAGAAAACCAAAGATCTAAGGACTCTAAAATTTTTAGATTTGTTCAACGCATTACAAAACCGTGAACAAATAGTTATGCGCCAAAAGAAAAGTGAAGGAGAGAGATCACTTAAGGCAAGTTTTCAGTAACAACGGGCTAGAAATTACGGTGATTTTGGTAGGTCTAATGCTTCCAAAATGAACTAGAGATTAAAAACGGGAAAATGGTGTAGTGTGTGCAAGAGGAACAATCACAATGAGGATGAATGCTACTACAAGAACAAGAGTGTCAATGCTGATCAGATCATGCAACATAAGCCTAAAGGACCATGTTTTGTGTGTGATAAATTGGGACATCAAGCAAAAGGAATATAGACATAGAAAATTTTAACCAACATAAGGACATGCACATCAATTACAAGAAGGTGAAAAAGAAAACGAAGAACTATTATTCACAGCAAACCAAGAAACACCACAAAGTCTAGATGATGACACTTGGTTGATAGATAGTGATGCATCAAACGACATGACATACAACAAGAAGCATTTTACTTATCTAGAAAAAAGTGTTTGAATTCCAATTCAATTGGGAAATGGAGAGCTTTTAATAACCGCACGGAAAGGAAATATCACTGTGAAAACAAAGCAAAGAAGGAAAATCGTTAGCGACGTCTACTTAGTTCCCAAAATAAGAGAAAACATGTCGAGCATTGCACAAATGACAAGGAATGGTTATCAAGTTCACTTTACAAAGAACAATTGCAAAATTGTGGATAAAAGAGGTATAGTTATGGCTGATATACCTATGGTGGCTAAGATTTATTCATTGAAATGAGATTCCATATAGTACTTATCATCTCAAAGTGGACAAGAAATCGAGAAATTATATGGATTATCCAACGAAATGAGGAAAACATCTAGAGACTGTCACACACATTGCATAGAAAAAGAAGATGTAACAGAGATATCAAAGCTGAAAGAAAAAGTGGAAGGAATTAGAAACTTACCGAACACAAAGGAGAACCAAGAGGAACGCGAAGCTAAAAATCACACTGATGTGCGTTATATCAAGTTATAAAACCTAGACTAACGCTTCCGCAAGAATACGGATCGTGTAGTAACTAGGGCCGAACACAAGGAATTGATGCAACTAATGAGCTATTAAACTAATTGAATAGACGTGTGAGGTGACTAAAGTTGAGATTGTTATTGAACTAGACTAGACTAAATCGATGAGATCAAATTATAGCTAAGCACCATGGGTATCGAGAGTTTGCATAATGAAGTAACGAAGTTCTAAAAGGATAATTGGTCTAAGGTACTACCATGGATTCAGGGAATTCAAGCTCTCCTATAGGAACTGACTGGCGTAGACTTGTCCACTATCTAGCATGCATATACCAATGTATCCATTGCGCATCTTACATGCATAGACGCATTACGTCCGCTATCCTAATCCCTAGATTCAACCGATTGACCTGGCGTAGATTCTAAACCGGCTAAACCCTAAATCATGGCTAAGTTCCGAAGTCTAATGCCCTGGCGTTGGTTTATTAGGCTCCTAACATCATTCAATCAAGTGGCGTACAAGTAAAGAAAGCATTAAGAACAACCATGAAATCTGAAAACATGATAAGATACCAATTTCATTCATTCAAGTGGCGTACAGGTAATGAAAGCATTAAGTTCCACCATTCATTAAGCGTAAGACTTCGTTACAACATAGCAAATCTCTCTAACCCATGGCAAAGGATCTACTCAGACATAAATACAGAAAAGGAAACACAAGAGAAGTCTAGATTCGACATAGATATAGAAAGAGATGACTCCCTATTCATAAACCGATGTCTTGGGTAGATTCTCCTTGCTCCCGATCCGTAGATCCGTCTTTTCTTCCTTCTTCCTCTTGCTGTAATGTCTCTCTATCTCCTCTGATCTAATCTGGTTCGAATCCTCTCATTCAGATCTGATTTTCCTTTTAATTTTGCCGTTCTAGATCTTAGGAAAGTTTGTTGAGATCCAAGGACCCGAGCGGGCACAGCTTGTACCCGCTCGTGCAAGCCCTTTGCCCGACCGTGTTGTACACATTTGAGCCCGAGCGGGCACCATGCCCGACCGTGTAGATCTTCAGCCCGAGTCGTGCAAACCTACGGGATTTTCTTGACATGAATGAGCCCGAGTGGGCACTCCAATTGCACCCGAGCGGGCATGTCTTGAAATGTTGTTTCGCTCCCTTCGCTCGGTGTTTGAGTGTTCACTTTCAGTCCATGGCCTTGCACAAGTCGAATCTTGTTACTCAACTTCGTTTTCGGGGTTAGATTGCCATATTCACTCGTGTTTCTCCTCATGTCTTCGTTTCCTATGCAAAACACGAAATGTAGGTAAAGTCTTTGAATATACTCAATAAATGAATGAAATATAAATAATCTTCTCTAAACTAGACCTAAGAATGATATAAAAACTACAACGGATTACGTGTTATCACACACCAAAGCTAATAGAGCAAAAGGAAAGAAAAATCAAAGGAAAGCACAAGTCGGAGAAGAGAAATTAAACTCGAATTCAACAACAAAGAACAAAATAGGAAGAGAAACAAGAAGACTTACCACAAAGCCCGGAGAAGATTCAAACCGCGAGCCCAAAGAAGATTCAAACTGTGAAGCCAAAACAAAAATTGACCACCATTGCCAAGGATTCGAGAGGGAGTATTGAAGATGACTCACCCTTTCCGCTGTCATGGCCTTCGTTGAAGAACCATAGAGACGCCGACAGTGACGACGAAGCCAACGAGACACCGACGGCTAAGGCAAGAGAGACACCGATGGCTCAGGCGATTGAGAAACATGTGAAGAGAACAAATGGACTTAGGGCAAATGAAGTCATCCATGGTCCAATGAAATAACTAAATCCAAGCCCAAGCCCAAATACCTCATGCAATCCACCAACCACGAACCCCAGGAACCAAATCTGCACACAAAGAAGAAGATGTTGAAATTGTAGAAGACCAAAACGGTTGAGAACCACTTTTGATCAATCCAGTAGTGTTATTAGGTGTTGACAAACACTAAATTAAGGCCTAAAATAGTAACTACGTACGTCCATGTTTTGTATGAACATTTTGTTATATATGTTAAGAGAAAGAGGGTGATGAGTAATCACCTTCAAAGTATCCATCTTCACCATCAAACAAAAACACCAAAACCAGAGCATATTTCATCATCATTGCAATATAAGACACAAGTTCATTCAACTTTGTTTTTACTTTTATGTTTGCACCATTACAAGTAAGAGGAAGGTATGTTCATGAGACTCTAAAATTAAGCTCATGAACAAACAACAAGACCAACACTCACTTCATCGCAGAACTTTCCTGTTTTCTCCTTGAGACATACAGGAATACATCATCGCGTGTATATGCGATTGTGTTCACATATGTGTACGCTTTATATACATATACACAAATGTATTCTTATGCAAAATTATATGTAGGTTACGAACTACCTATACATATAATTTGAAAACCATTGTATAAAAAGAGAATATTATAGCATACTGCATATATATATATACACATAAATATAATAATCTAAATTTTTATACTCATCTATTCGAATGGATCTAGTACGACAATTTATTTATTTACGTTATATATCTTTTTCTCTCGCGTATCGTTTATTTTTATAAGGTGTGATCAATAAATGAACAAAGAACGAGACAAAAGGCACCGTTATGCATTTTGTGCGAGTATATATACATGGCTTCTAACGTGTACATATATGTATAGGTAAATGTATCATTTATGCATACGAATGGATTTATATGAATGAATATATAAAATACTTGTAATCCAAGGGTTTGTCGGGCCAAATGTAAATATACTTATGGAGAGGGTGAGCATAGTGTTTGAGAAAGATTCTCTACAATTGAATCTTAACCAAACCATCTTTAAGGCTTGTACGTACCGGACAAGATTGTATGAAGGGTTTGATCCCCTCGCACAGATGAAGAATGAGATAAGAAGAGAGAGCCTAGGGTTCGAGGACGGTTTTGAGGAAGGTTTGGACGGAAAGTTCGAGAGAGGGTTCAAGGAAACAAACTGATTGATGAGGCTCGGGTATAAGAAGAAGCATTACAGATCAAATCAAGATGGACTTACAAAGGCCCAGTACAAACCAAAGACGAAATCGAGCGAAGCCCAGCCAGAAGCATCCAGCGGCCTAACCTCCATCACAGCCCATGAAGCCCAGCTGGTTTACCCTGCAAATAAGAAGAACAAACACTGAGGAAAACAAAACAAAACGGCTATAATCCTATTTTGAACAAAAAATTTTATTCTATTAGAAATTGAAAAGTTATATTAAGGCCTAGATATAGTAAACTAGTTCATTTGTCTTTTGAAGAACAATTTGATATATATGAAAGGTTGGAGGAGGTGAGAGGTATCATAAAGGACTTTGCAAACAATGTTACTGAACTAGGAAACGAAATGAAACTTATGGAGATGATATTAGAGAAGATACCCTAGTATCTAAGATCCTATGTTCATTATAAGAGAGATTCGACCTTTATGTGTGTTATTGAGCAGACCAAAGACCTAACTACTTGGGTAAACTGGTCATTTCTCTACAATTACAAGAGACTACATTGGATGATAGACATGGAAGCTGTGTAGAAAGAGCATTCCATGCTAAGTTCAAAGGGTTTAAGTTGTCCAACAAGGCATAAACTAGTAGGAAACCCTATCCTAAGGGTGACTAAAAGTAGAAGGGGAAGAAATGGTGTGCTTATTGTAAGAAAGACAACCACTATTAAGCTCAGTGCTATTTCAAGAACAAAGAGGATAAAATAGACTCTCCTAGACCCTCTAAGACTAGAAAAGTACTACACCTGTGGTAAGCCTAGACACTTCTCAAGAGAATATATAGTTAAGAAATTTAATTATAATCAGGCTCATGTGAATCGAGAAAAAGAATAGAACAACTCCTTGTTATTGCTGCACACATTGCAACAGAGGGGTTTAATCAAGAGATATGGCTGGTCGACAGTGGTGCTACAAACCCTTCTGATTACAGGTCTGTTGTTGGAGCGCTGCAATACTTATCTCTCACGCGACCCGACATCAGTTTCGTCGCCAATAAATTGTCCCAATTTATGCACGCTCCAACCGATGACCATTGGCAAGCTGTTAAGCGGGTTTTGCATTATCTTTCGAGAACAAGGGATCTTAGAATTTACTTCTCATCCAATAATCAATGCTCTCTCCATGCTTTTACTGGAGTTGGTGATCAACACGATTTCAAGTCTACGGGTGCGTATCTTGTGTTTCTTGTTGCACATCCTATTTCATGGTCGTCTAAGAAACAAAGGGGGCTATCTGGGTCATCTACGGAAGCTCAGTATAGATCTATTGCTTCCACGACAACTGAAGTTATTTGGGTCATCTCTGGTCTGTCTAAGCTTGGACTAACGTCCTCCTCCATTCCTACAATTTACTGTCACAACATCGGAGCTACATACTTGAGTGCAAAGCCGATGTTTTACTCCCGCGTGAAACACCTTACTCTTGACTATCTCTTTGTTCGTGGCCTCGTTGAGTTTCAGACTGTTCGCGTAATACATGTTCCAACTGCAGATCAATTAGCCGACGTGCTTACCAAGCCACTTTCGCGACTTCCGTTTTAGCTCTATTGTTCCAAGATTAGATTCGCCGGTGGTGTTCCGTCTTGTAGGGGCGTGTAAAGGATATTTGTGTAATTCTGTAAATACTCTTGAGGGTTTTAACAACTCTTGTATAAATACCCTTGCATATGATTTATAAAATAATTAAGCCTTCTTCACTATGTGTCAAATGTTATAATTTGAGTATGACTATGACTAAATTAAAAATTAGATTTATAATTTAAGATTGTTTTTATATATATAAGTAAATGCGGACGAAGATAATATAACGTATATACATTAACAGTAATATAACATCCAAATATTCAAATTATATTCGATATCATAACTGTCTTGAACTCAAATAAAAATTAATTTAATCATTAAAAATTGTCTAATCAATTTATATATATATATATAAATTTATGATTTATATTATAAATGATGTAATACAATATAACACATAAATAAATATTTTGATAATCTCATTGAAATTTACGTATATTCTTAAAAAAATCGAATCTAAGTTTGAACCAATCCATATTGGTATTTATACCATCGTGAATTAATATATATATATATATATATGTAAGCAAAGTAAAAGAAGTGGATTATATATATATATATATATATATATATATATATAAGTAAACAAAGTAAAAGAAGTGGCCCACTTGAAAGAAGCCGTGACGTTGACAAGCAAGGCCTAATTCATGAACAAACTGACGCCGTTCTTGTAACACATGCGGTGTGGGATACATAGTTTCCATATCTGCATTACACATGTTTTTAAAAGAGATTTCATATTAGAAATTGAAACAATATATGAATATTACATAAATATTAACAATCAATAATTTTAAATGTATAATAAAATGGGTATTGGAATAGACTATTTGGTGTATATAATACCAAAACAGGGATTTTAGGCTCTTGGATTCTTGGTTGAAGCGGATCGGGTTTTGGGTTCGAATTTTTTTTTCGACTGTTGGTATTTGGTCGTTATTCATGAAACGGTGTGTCCGTTCGATGAAGTGTTGCGTTCGTTCGATGAAGTGGTTCGTCCGTTCGTCCGTCCGAATGTTCTTGCTCTGAACTGAAACCTTACGTCTCTTAGCTTGCACCCGAATATATCTATATGAATGATCATTTGATCATTCAGAAAGACACTGAAAATTCATTTCATTTGATCATTCTGAGAAATTTACAAAGTAGATTCGAAAAGACGGAACAATCTCTTGTGATCGTTGAATCCTCAAGGCGGAATAAAAAAATTTGTCTTAGGATACTGCAAACACAGACTTCGATCATCCATATAATCTGATATCTTTAGTTGTTGCTTTTCAATTCATTATTTTTTTAATATTCATTTATAAATTGTGGATTCGATTACATCCGTACTCATTGGTTCTAACAGTTCTTCCCCGTCAGTCATGGATCGAGACACGTCGATCAACGGAACAGATGATTCCGGTCCCGATTCCGGCGATATCTGAGGCCTACACGAAGGAGGAACAACTTAACAATCGGCACGTAGGGTAAAACCCTTTCTTGAGCAGTTTCCCCCATTGTAAACGAGCTCGAAGCCTCTCCTTTCTCGTTCTTCATTCCCAACTAAAATTACCAATATTTTAAAGATTTCAAATTTTTATTTTATGTTTCTGAGAATTGAAATATACCGTTACAAAATGATTAGCATTCAGTATGTTAATGTCACTACAAGAAAATCACGATTTAGGGACTGAAGAATCCGTCCCTAATCTGTCCCTAAACAGATTTAAAGACGGGCTAGGGACGACCGATGGTAGTCCGCAAACGCGCGTCGCCAAATGTTATTCGTCCACAATTAAGGATGGAAAATTCAGTCTGCAAACGGTCCGTATTTAAGGACAGAAATTGCAGTCCCCAAACGGTCCTTAAAAAAGGATCAAAAGAGGACTCGGAGCCGGTCGGAATTTGGGGACGACATGGGTCGTCCGCAAATTTTAGGAATGGACAATGGGGCGTTCCCAAATTTTAGGGACAAACAATGAGGCGTCCTCAAATTTTAGGGACGGATGGCTGGTCGTCCTCAAATTTTAGGGACGGACAATGGGGCGTCCCCAAATTTTAGGGACAGATGGATTTTCTAAAGCCTCTGAATCGTCTTGAGCTTGGGAGTATCCTATGGTAATTTTTGTCGTGATGTCGAATGATGATGTTGAGAATGATCATAAGCTTGTAAAAATCAATATTTTCCATCTCTAGCTTCTTTATAAAGGAGGTGTATAGGAAATTAATTCTTCTCCTCGAATTTGGAGCATTTGATATTTTTATTGTTCCTCAGTAGAAAATGGTTGACAATATTAATGGTGTGCTAGGCGTCTGGAAGCATGCAAAGAGCGAGGGGCATGATGATTATGGGCTTCTCGTGAGTGAGAAGGCCAGAAAGTATGGAATTGTCAAAGAGCTGGATGAGCCACTAAACCTTAAGGACGAAACTGTTGTTCTGCAGTATGAGGCTCGTTTCCAGGAAGGGCTTGAATGCGGTGGTGCTAACTTGAAATATCTCCGTCCTGAGGAAGCTGGATGGACGCCTCAAGAGTTTGATAATGAATCTCCATATTCCATCATGTTTGGACCCGACAAGTGTGGGGTTACAAACAAGGTGCATTTCATTTTGAAGCACAAGAATCCCAAGAGCGGCGAATATGTGGAGAACCACCTTAAGTTTCCTCCTTCTGTCCAATTGAGGACGACTACCTAAAGCACGTTCGTAATTGGGGATGGCTAAGCTGCGGTCGTCCACAATTGGGGATGGCTACATAACGGCCGTCCGCAATTAGGGACAGCTACATCACGATCATCCTCAATTGGGTACGGCTACATAACGACCGTCCGTAATTTGGGACGACTACATCACGACCGTCCCCAATTGGGGACGATCTTTAGGTAGTCGTCCCCAATTGCGGACGAGCTCATCTATCCACAATTCCGAGACATACTGCCAAGACGGAATGATGTGCCGAGACAGACGGGAGATGTGCTGGGACTGGACGATGTACCGGGATGATGTGTCGGGACGGGACGAGACGAGATGGATCGGGACGGAATATCTGTAAACGTCTAACATGATCCGTAACCGTCTAACATGAATATCCGTAAATATTTAACAAATCATTAAGAAATATAAACAATGCTTTGAATATTAGTAAACGTCTTACATGAATATTCGTAAACTCTCAACACCGAATAAACAATGCATTAAGAAATAGAAACAGTTGAATATCCGTAAATGTTTTAAGATGATTCATCATCTTAAGAGTCACACAATTGTTACATCGACTCTTGTGTTCTGTGTCTAATTCAAATTCGTCTTCTTCTTTTTCTTCTATATCTTCATAAAGATCATCTTCATTTCTTTCGATTTCTTCCATTTCATTATGCGTAAGTGCTTCAACACGTCTCTCGTCAATAGCAACTCTCGGTCATATTTTTTGTTGCATTGGCAATTGTTGTTGTTCTGTGTTGTCGATAAATTTGCCCCTCGGAAGTATCTTCATTGTGACACGCCAACCTGAAGATCTTCTAATATGCGGATAGGAAACGTAACAAACTTGATCAGCTTGTGACGAAAGAATAAAAGGCTCGTATTTTGTATATCTTCGTGTGGAGTTAACTTCTACAACGCCTAGTTTGTTTACTCTTGTTCCGCGACCGATTATTGGATCGAACCAATCACATCGAGATAACATCACATATTAATAAAATCAACCACATACCTCCCATTGTTTCGTGTGCATGTTTGTCCATCAATTTAAAAAAACCATATCGGAAGTAGTCTTTGCATGAATACATGACAATCGTGACTTTTCATCCCTAATAACTTTCCTCATTGAATGTCCACGCACCTTCCGATGTTAGACGCATAGCCATCGGGAAATTTCACATCATCTTTCAACCATTTCAACAATTTATATTTCTTATCATTTGACAATCTAAAAATCGGAACTGGCGTTTTACCGTCATCGCTTATATGTAACTCCTTTGTGAGCAATACTCTTCTAGATCCTTGCGTGATTTAATATTGTCTTTCGTCTTTCCTGTGACATTTAGTACCGTATTGATGATGTTATCGAAAAAATTCTTCTCTATGTGCATGACATCAAGATTATGTCGAAGTTTTAGATTTTTCCAATATGGCAAATCCCAAAATATGATATTCTTGTACTAGTTACGAGTAATTCCATAACCACCAATTCTCGGATGATTGTTCCCTCTGCAATCTATACTCCTCGGAATACCCAAAGTAAAAAGTCGTTCATACAAAATCTCTTCGCCGGTCAAAACTGGAGGAGGAGATTTCCACACAACTACATTCCTTTTGAAAATTGTCTTGTTGCGCCATAATGCATCATCAACATGAAGAAAACGACGATGACAATCAAACCAACTCGTCTTTCTTCCATGTTTCAACTTAAAAGCATCTGTTTCCTCCATGCAATATGGACAAACCAATCGACCATGCGTTGTCCATCCAGTTAACATACTATAAGTTGGAAAATCACTTCCCGAATCCATCCCTATGAAAATAGTTGCCGAAGAGTCGTCCCGAATCTGTCCCTAAATAGGTTTTTGACAGTCCCTGATTAGGGACGACCGCCACGTCGTCCATAAAATTGCGGACGGGCCTGAAGCCATCCGCAAATTTGCGGACGGAAGGTGCCACCGTCCGCAATTTGCGGATGCCCATGCTCTACTGTCCCTAATCCGGGACACCCTACTAATCTGTTTCTAATATGTCCGTATTTGCGGACCAATTAGGGACGGTTCATCCGTACACAAAATTCCGGACGGATTAGGGTACGGATATTGAAATTCGTCCCGAATCCGTGTATAATACGTTCCCAAACTTAGGGACGGATCTCGCAGTCCCCAAAATCCGTTTGCAATATTGAATCTTCTAGTAGTGTGTGAAGTTGAAGTCGCACGTAGAGAAAAAAATTTGGTTTTGGTGATAAGTTGTAAACTGTGACAACATGCATATATGCACGTAAGATATGTGTGGAATATGTCATGCATATAATTTATAGCATATAAATTAATTACATTCATTTAGTTTTTATTCTATATTTCTATAGAAAGTTTTAAAATTTACTATATAATAATTCTTATCATTCAAATAATAATTAATATGAGTATCTTTTTCAATATATAAATTTAAATCTAAAATGATAAAAATATTTTGGATCAATCACTAGCCAATTGCATTAATATATTTTAAATTGAATTTTGTTTAGTTAACATGATTATTTAATTTCAAGGAAAAAAATAATGAATTATTAAGCTAAATAAAACCTTCTCTCTGATAAAGTGGTAATCAAGTTTTATATATTTTGAACGAGCATGAAACCGTGGATTGAAAGTAAGATGAACAACTGAAAGATTATCACGTAAAACTACAGGTTGAGACTGAGCAATACCAATACCCTCTAGATAGTGTATAAACTATACTTTGGATTTGGTTTAAAAATTATAGATTTTGACTTTGTAAACATAGCATGACATGAGATAGTTGTTACAGAAGAATCAATCGGCTAATCAGTTTTTTCTGATAAAATAAATGAATCTGCAATAGAGTTACTTGATATTTCTGGTGTTTTTGGCAGAAGAATCGTTGGAGGAGTCTGATACTTCTGACTGAACTAGTAGCAGATTGAGTAGGAGCTGATTCAGGTAGATATGATTTATGCTATGCTTGCAAAAATAGTGAATTATACATAAGACAAATATTGATGTATTCTTCTTGAAAATAAAATGTTCTTCATAAAAATTATATGTCTTGTAATGCAGACTCTGCCAGTGTGTGGATACAAACATCTGTATCCTTTGTGTTTTTCACTGTAACCAAAAATCACACAAGTGAGAGACCTTGGTTCCAGTATATGCGGAAAATATGACCTTTAAGTAAGAAAACATTTACATCCAAATACTCTTAATGTAGAATATTCAGGATCTCTTCCATGTAAAACGACAAAAGGAGTCTGATTCTCTAACACGATAGAAGCCATGGTATTGCTCAGAAAATTTGCAACAAAGAAAGCTTCAACCCAATACTTAAGAGGTACCTTACTTAAAAAAAGCAGTGAGAGACCAAGCTATACAATATGTCTATGCTTTCTTTCGAAAATACCATTCTACTGAGGTGTATAAGGACATGACATCTGAAACTTTATACCATATTCTGATAGATGATTAAAAAGGTTCTTACCTGTAAATTCTCCACCTCCATCATATTGGAATATTTTAATTCGTCTATAATACTGATTTCCAAACAGTTTCTGAAACATGATGAATGTTGGTAGAAAATCTAATTTGTTCTTTAGAGTATATAAGCAGCAATATCTAGAAACGTTGTCAATGAACACCATATAAAACTTGTATCTTTGGCAAGATGAAATTGGTGCTTTGCTTTACAAATCACAATGCAACATACGCAGTGGTTCTAAAGTCTTAAACACAGAGTTACTGAAAGGTAGTTGATAAATTTTTGACATTTGACAGGAATTACAAACACTAGTGCTCTTTTTAGTTGTATGAATAGGCTGACTTGCTTTAAGTTGATTCAAGACTTGGTGTTGTGGGTGTCCTAGGCATTGATGTCATATATCCTCACTTGCAGATCTTTATCTAACTGATGCCTGAAACATTAGATTATCCATCTTTTAGATACTATTGTGTTTACTTCCTTGAGCGAGAGTGATCTGTGTATTTAGGTCTTTATATATACAGTAGGGTTATAAAAAAATAAAGGAGCATGAAGGATCCGAAGTGAATTATGAAGCATATAAGAGATTCTTGGATATTGAAGGTGCAACTAAAACATTATGGAGAGGCAAATTACCTTCTGAATTTGATAGTGTTGTAGACCCAACATGAGTAATTGGTAAAAAGAATCCATTTCCAATCATAATATTGTCTATTCTTTAGTAAGGTTGTGCTTGATTCAAGATCTGAGTTGAGTGAGTAATATGTGCATATGCTCTAGAATCTGGAAACCAATTTGATCTCGAATTTTCAGATACTTCAAAGGCAACGAGAGCTTGATGTATACGAGTACTTTGAAATGAGTTATCAAATTCGTTCCAACATCATAGATCATTATGTCTTGCCTTTCCTCATACTTGACATAAAGGGTGTGGTGTATTTTGTTCCATGCCAGAGTTTTGGGAGTGTTGATGAAAACCTCTACCTCTAGAAGAATAACCATTCTTCCTCTAAAATAACCAGAATTCCTTAAACCTCTGCCATAAACTTGATAATCTATTCCTATGAAAAAATATTGTGAAGCAAAATTTTATGTAGAAAACCAGAATGTGTGACATAATCATTGTTAGCATAGAAAGCCAAATGAGTAGAAACATCTAGTTGCTCGTAATATTGGGTGCTTATGGATAAATTTTGAAATTGAAAAACAATCTCTCCATACGTAGGTAAATGTGTTTTATGCATCGATGTGTGAATTATAGTTGTTAATGCCTCAAATTTGTTGCACAAATCTTATAACAAGCAAAATATCTTCATTGATTCAAAAAGGTTTTCTAATTGCGTTCAAATGATCACATATTGTCTTGAATTATCTAAGATATTCTGATAGGCTTCTCCCATCTTTTGTCAACTTTTGCAAGGTAGCAAGCAGATCAAACTCTCTAGATATTGATTGCTCATTAAAATGTCTTGCTAGAGAAGTCCATACCTCTGATGTTGTGTTAAGGCCGATAACACAACCAATTCGTGCAGAGAAGTCCATACGTATCTTTGCTTCCTCTAATACCATGAAAAACCAGAGGAAGCAGAGAGACAAAAGAGTTTCGAATGTTTTTGAATTGATTCTTTTATTTTAATGAATGCATACAAGTTTTTACAATCACTTATAATGAATGAGCAACAAATTAACAAATTGATAACAAATTAACTAACAACCGCAACAAACTCTAACAAACCCAACAAACATAACAACTTAAAAACCTGCATCACACATTCTTCAACATTTTTCATAGATGAGAATCTGTTATGAGTAATAATCCCATCTTCTATGCAAATAAATCTAGCTTTTCTGCAGTCCCTTTGCTCTTATTCATCACTTTGTTGTCTATCTTGAGCTGATATGTTATCAATTTGCACGATAAATTTTACATAATTATAATTAATTTTCTATGAATAGATACATTTCACAGATATAAAATATAAACGAATTTATGTTGTTGTTTTAACGAAAAATATTTAAGGTTTCAAAATTTGGTAAGGTTCAAAAACAACAAATACATTATTGTAATTTCTAAATCTTTGCAAAGGTTCAGACATAATTAAGTATAACATAAAAAACAGAAGAAAAAAAAAATATATTTTAAAAAAATTTAGATTTCATAGAATTGCGAAGAAGTTTGGTGGCTTTGGTAAATAAGTAATCTCAAGAATGCATGAAATTGGTCGAAAAATTAATGAAAATTTAAATAATATCTATTAAATAAAAAGATATGTATAAATTATAAGAAGTTAGGCAACACAAAATATTAAATAATAATCATTATTTGTTTTACCAATATATATATATATATATATCTATTTGACATCAATCTCTACGTTTTATCAGTTATTATAATTATTACAAAATTTTAGAGCTAACTCTCTCTAAATAAAACTATCAATACAAAAATCTAAATTAAAAAAACACAAGCTTAATTAATAATTTCCGTCACACATTAGATTCAATTTTTTATTCCTAAGATTATATATAACAATTTCACTGAATATTTGGTCACCACGATTTTTTTTATAATGGTCGTCTTCAACTCCTTTTGTCGATAATCCAAGAACAAACATTCCGATTTCAACCAACCATTTTCTCCAACTACATTTGTCAAGAATTTGGAAACAACACTTTTGAGATTTTCACCAATCATTCTCTCAAACCACATTTGCCTATAATTTTGGAGGACACAAAGTTTGTTTCTAAACCAAATCCATTCCCATAGTTTTTTCAACAACCTTTGATTATAGCATTCTTCAAGACAGTTAATAATATGAAATAAACAAAAATAAGAACCTTTCTAAATATTGAAAGATAGTTTCAGACATTAACAATCTCATTCTTTGATTTTTTTAAAACCCAAATTAAAAAATTTTATGCATAAAATATAAATACCATAATCAACCCCTTATACATACTAATGTGTAATCTCACGCAAATAATATTTTTTTTGTACTTTTTATTTATTACCAAATGTAATTTCTGTATATTGAGACCTAGTTTAGGAACATATGGAACAATACGTAAATCCGTAATCTCTATCAATGTTGGATGGTTGATGCGTTTTGATCTTTCATACTAGATTTGTATCACTTTAGTTTTTTCAAAGACATACTTAATTTGTTGCACATATATAATCATATATATATATATACATAAAAGAGGTTTTTTTTTCTTTCTTCTAGTGCTGCCACGTCACCAGAGGAAGGAAAAACCCCTCAACGTTGTATTCACATTCGGTAGGTTAAACTCCCCTCAAATTCGTTGTACCTCTCCTCAAATTCATTGTACCTCCTTAATCAATCCTTTACAACTCTTCGATACCCTATCCAGATTATCTTCCTCCTTACCCTCGGTCTTCACTCTCTCTTTCTCCCTCACACCTACCCAAATCGTTTTCCTCCCTACCCTCAGTCTTCACTCTCTCTTCCTCCCTCATCGCCGGCGATTCCACCGACAAAAAAGAAGAATGGGAAGCTCTTTGATACCCTATACGCAGATGCACCTCAGTCTTCACTTTCTCTTCCTCCCTCATCGCCAGCGATTCAGCCGACAAAAAGGACGAGTGGGAAATCCTTCGATACCCTACCCAACTCATCTCCTTAAATCGACCTACTCCAAGCCCTATCACCTCGGTCTTCATTCTCTTTTCATCCCTCATCTCTGGTGATTTCGACGAGAAAAGGACGAGTGGATCAATGAGCTTCAGCCCATTCTCTCTGCTGCTTCGGGATCCGCTCGTTGTAACCTAGCCCTTGAGGATTGGGAATCCATGTTGCCCGATCCCATCTCAACTATCGACATACCGGAGTACGGGTATTCTGTCTTGCGTTGGATTGTCATTGGAGATATCGACGAGGCATCATTGCTCGGGTTGAAAGAGACGGGTCAATCCATAAATACCACGTACCTAACTTGGATGCAAACACCAATTTAGGGATTCTAGACCAAGGTTTTGTGCTACAACAGGGAAGGTATATGAATTTTATCGAGGTCTGTGGCGAATCACCTAACTACACTCCTGGAGTCGCTCTCATCTTCTATCCACACTGAATCGGAAACAAATCTTATATCAAATCTAATTCGTGTTTTGTATTGCCCCCTATGCTTCCCATACGTGTGTCTATTCATCACCTCAAATTAAATCTGTTACATTTTCTTTTAAAACTTTAGTTGCCATGTATGGTTCCCAAATGTGTGTCTGTTCATCACCCCATAGAAATATGTTATAGCCCCGTATGGTTCCCAAACGTGTGTCTATTCCTCACCCCATAGAAATATGTTACAGCCACGTATGGTTCCCAAACGTGTGTCTATTCATCACCCCATAGAAACATGTTACAGCCCCACTAATCCACTTTTCTGCAATATAAATGCCGAGAAGCTAAAGCATTTTGTAGTTACGTATTTCAATTCTTTAAATAACTTATTCTTTTCATTTTTACACTATTACAAATCGGATTGCCTGGAAAACATTTTCTATCCATTGTTGAATGTCTTCTTTGTCTTCGTCCAACCTCTCTTCTTCCCGAAAACCACTTCCATTTTCAGATTTGATTGTTGGTCGTAGCACGCAGAAAATTGTTGGTAGGGTATTCCGCTTATGGGAAGCAAGGAATGCAAAAAAGGGTGGCCAAATCATGTGGATGGAATGTCTTCTAATTGATGAAAAGGTTGGACCACTAAAATTTTAACAATAGGTTCTTTTCTATTTCATAAATGTGGTTACTTTACCTCCGATAGCTGATCTAGAAATTTGTTTTTGCCTTGTGGTCAAATTTGCTTCATGGGTCAATTAATTGCAATGTTTACAAACACTTTGTCCCTTTTCTCGAACAAGGAAATGTGTTGCGTTTGGAAGGAGTTGATGTTGTCCGCAACAATGCAAACTACAAGCTGACTGATTTTCACGTTTCAATCCGCTTAACTATATCAATGAAATTGTCGGATGTTTCGGAAGAAGCTCTTACCAAGAATGAGGGTGTTGGGCAACCTAGTAACTACTGTTGTCATGGAACTCTCGCCTATCAAGATTTTGCAACTGCACTTTTTAATATCTCCAATACTATATCACAGAGCATTAGAGATGGCACTGATGATGGTATGAAGAACAATGACACAAGTGATCAATTAGTAAAAATAGAAACGATTTCGCTCTTGGAGCTTTGCAAATTCATCACCACATCTGGCCACAAGGTTCTTCATTATCATTTCATTTCTAAATAAGCTATATTTCCTGTTTTGTCGACATTGATATCCTATATACTCTACTTAAGGAAGTTGAGTTCTATTGTGAGGCACGCGTTAATCAAATCTTAGCCGAAAACCGTTGGACCTATGTGGCATGTGAGAAGTGTTCCAGAAAATTAAAACGCATCTTTGAGTCCCTACAATGCTCATTTTGCATAGAGGACAAAGTTGTTGGTATCAAAAGGTAGTTTAAGATTCAACCACCCTTTCTGGTACCGTAGATTCAATGATGGATTGCATTATTTTTTTCTAACTCCTATTGTCATTTTTAGATATAGGGTTGAATTCCTTGTTGAAGATGCTGGTGAGTTTGCGACGTTTGTTGTATTTGATCGAGAAATTACTAGGTTGCCCAACACCCTCATTCTTGACAGCACTCCACCACATATATACTTATCTTTATTTGCTTGTATTCGTTTGCTAGATGTGTAATGTGTTGTTTTTTTCTCTCTTTCAGGATGCTGCCAAAAGAGATGAGCTTCCCAAATTTTTAATGGATATGGTTGGTAAGAGGTATAAGTTTCATATTAAAGAGACTGCATACAATTTCTCACCAAATCATCGATCCTTTACTGCTTCACGTGTTACAAAAATTCCGACCCCAACTGAAACTAATTATGATATTCTTGAGGCTAGTGAAGATTTAATTGTAGTTGGAATTTGTTTTAAATCAGAACTACAAAGATTGTTCATTGATTTTCAACTTTATGATTACAGGTTGTCCCAAATGATCCTCTAGGACTTGACGACGAGAGTGGAAGAGGAGATGTTAAGATTGATAATGGGGTTGTCCTTGCTTTGATTAAGGATAAGAAATCGGATAATGCTCCTCCAGTTGACGACCAGGGCAAAAAGTAAGAATCCAAGCATGATGATACAATTGTCCTTACTGCTATGAAAGAGAAGAAAACGAATCATGGAAAGAAGATTCATCTAACTTAGGTCTAGCAATCTACAGTCTGTTTTAAAACCACTAAGTTGTTTACGATCGTTTGTAAGTGTTTTAAATAAAAGCATTATTGAATTTAAACTAAAATAAATTTGTATTTTCCCGTTTAAAGTATTCTATTTGTACAAATAGCACCATCGGATGAAAAAGGGTAATTGTTTTTTTGTCTCAAACAACTCAAAGCGCTATCCAAAGATGGATGAAGTGAAGGTACAATCCCCACAACAACATTCTAAAGATGAATTGAGCAGAGGTTACATCTCAACAATAATATTCTTTTCAGTCAATCAGGTAAAGCATATTCATTATGACATACTGATACATTAACTTCAAACATTCAAGGATACGTTATTGAACAGAAGAAATATGAATCACTCCCCATAAAAAATAGTTTATACAATTTTGAAACAACAAGTCAGTACCTGTAGATCGAAAAATACAAAATATGTTCGAAAAATGTTGAACAAATACCTTTTACATATGAGGAAACAACAGTCACATTTGAACAAAGACGTGTAGAGGCTTTAGGGTCTTTAATACTTTTGGCGGTGGGAGACTAGATTTACTGAGCAGATCGAAAGTAGAACATTAATTTCTAACACACGCCGAATTGTATATATACACATACACACACATATAAAGGATAGGGTCTTGCTTCTCAGATAAAATGGTAGTCTATGATATGTTAATACAAGAAAATTACATAATATATCTGACAAGGAGGAAAACAGAAATATGAGCATAAAATTTATTGGCGTCTCTAATGGCAGCAAAAGGAGGGGCTTGACAGCTTATTTCATTAAGTCCATGGAAGAGAACATAATCTTTGATATAGTTGATACTCGAATTGAAGAAGATTCAAACCTTAACCAAGAGATAGTAGTTGCAAAGCTCTTAAGAAGGCATCTAAAACCTGAAAGAAAAGAATCATCCAAAAGTAACAGAAGTTTCACACAAACTTGGGAGGATCTGTTCATCATCTGAAGATACAGACATCCATATTCAAGCAGACAAAAAAGAATATTAATCTACAGAAATTAACGAATGTGATTCTTGCAGTGTTACCATTTTTGCTTCAGTCTCTATCTCTCCCATCCTAGATGTTGAACCGCTGATTCCTCCCCAAATATGGTGGTGATGGATTAAAGCAACACATATATGCCCAAGCTCCATGTAGTTCAAATTCACGATTTAAAAGTTTACAATTCTTCTTAGCAACATGCCTGCGACTGATAACATCCGTAAACAATTTATATAGATTAGAGACCATATGTATATTGAATAGATCCATCTTTTCTCAATTAGAAACCAGATGTATAGGAACATTGTTGTATATCCTTACACTATTTAGTACACACAAATTCTGTTGACAGAGAATAAAAAAGAAACAAGTTCAAGAACTTCAAACATCTAGAAAAAATGCAGTTTTCATGACACTGTTTTCTGCACATGTTCAAGTTGACACATTTCCATCTCTTCTCCAGTCAACCCTCTACATGAGTGTCTCAAACCTAAGGTGACAACAAAATATAGATAAACTGGCATCTCTAATGGATATAAAATGAAGGGTTTGAATAGCTTATTTCATTGAGTCCATGGAAGAGAACATACTATTTGATATAGTTGATACTCAAATTGAGGAAGATTCAAAACCTTGACCAAGAGATAGTAGTTTCAAAGCTCTTAAGAAGGCATCTAAAATCTGAAAGGAAAAAATTGTCCAAAAATAACAGAAGTTTCACAGAAACTGGTAAGGATCTGTTCATCATCTCAAGATACAGACATCCATATTCAAACAAACAAAGAACAAGATGAATCTACATAAATCAACAAATGTGATGCTTGTAGTGTTACAATTCTACTTTAGTCTTTATCTCTCCGGTCCTGGATGATGAACTATTGATTCCTCCCGAACATGGTGTTGCTGGATCAAAGCAACACATATATGCCCCAACTCCATGTAGTTCAAATTCACGATTTAAAAGTTTCCAATGATTCGTAGCAACATGCCTGCGACTGATCACAACCGTAAACAATTTATATAAATTAGAGATAAGATGTATATTGAATGGATTTCTCCTTTTCTCAATTAGAAATTAGATGTATAAAAACATTGTTGTATATCATTGCACTATTTAGTACACACAAATTTTGTTGACATAGAATACAAAATAAGGCGTCTAACCCTGACATTTACATCAAGACCCTTATAATCCATATTTTCTGTTTATATCGGATAAGCTTAACCCTGACCATGTCTATGTTCATGTAGGCAACGATTGCTCATGCACTGGAGAAAAACAAGTACGAAGACTCAGATGCAAAATGCAAGGATTTAGACTGCAAAATACCATCTCACATCCTACACGGCTACTCTTATGCTACATTTTAACTAACCTAAAGCTTAACGTTTAAAGGATTATGAAAACTCTCTTAGACTGTCGCTATACCCCATCAACCTTTTGACAAAAGATACAACACATTAGACGACCAAATTGAGCTTCCCAGGGGTGGATCAATAAACACAAACATAACTATTTCAATTAATCTTACCTTATGCCATCGGAGCTACACCGACTACCCACTCAAAGGTACGACTACTAAGCCACTTCTCCTCCCTCTTCGAGCGCTACCGTCGAATCCTACAAAGGAATCCACCTTACCAATTTGTTCACTGAAGCGCGTTTCGGCACCGGATTCGTCCAAGTCACCGGTTCAAGTCACAATCCAAAAGAGGTGGAAAGAGGTGTAGAGAAGAAACTCTCAAATGACGTTAGGTTTAGAAATGTTTTTTTTTCTATGTTTTTTTCATAAGGTTATGAACATAAAATTATATGGTTTTTTTTTTGTAATTTTCAAATTTAATTTTTTATTTATATTCATATATTTGTTATCGTATCAATTTTCAGGTAAACACTAACACAAGTTTTTATATATTTGCTACACCATGAGAAAACCTTTAAAAAATTACGACGAATCAGTCGAAATTTTTTTTTTCAGTTCGGACGTGTCTTTGGCTATCACATTTTTCATTAACAGAATCCTTTCAAATTTTGTCCTTGACAAAGGCCAACTTAAAATAGAAATGTATGTTATTTGAATAACTCTTTTAGTTCTTATATTCTAACATTGCATTTCGATTTTGCATTCCCTTTTTAAGCATGCATGAGACATTCACAGAGGCATCATATTGGGAAAGAAAAAGTTGCATACACATTCAAGGTATGTTTAAATTTATAATTAATTGTAAGAAATATAACATCGAGTTTGAATATTTATTAAATTTTATACATTTAAAATTAAATCTCGTCCATATTAAATTCTAAGAAATTTTTAAAATGATATTTCAAATGGTAAACTTATATGCTTAATTTCACAACAGTTATAACTGCACACACTACTTCTAATGCATTCCCTTCAACATCACAAACAAGAGGTTTGTTTAAATCATTTACTGCTATTTACCTTAATCATTTCACACGTACGTTATTTTCTTAAAAATATATTTCTTAGTCTATTACATAAATTATTAGGTATGAAAAATCCACTTGCTTACAAAGAGAAAAATCTAATTGAATGTCCATATTGCGGGGCATTAGTATGGCATAACGAAAGTCTTGCTCAGGGCCAAATTAAGGGCGACCTATTATTCAACTTATGTTGCATGAAAGGACGTGTGAAATACCTGTAATTCCCGTGAAACCTGCTTATCTTGAAGAGATCTACAACACTTCCAAGGCCTTTTATATAAATATTCGAGCTTATAATTTTATACTAGCATTTACATCAATTGGTGCGAAAATTGTTCACTCTGTTACATCTTCTATTGGACTATTTGCATTCCGGATTCATGGTCAGAATCATCACAAGATTGGATCATTATTACCAATTGAAGGCAAACCCCTTCAATTAGCGCAACTTTACATATATAACAGTGCAAACGAAATTCATAATCGGATGAAGACCCTAAACCGAGATGCTAGCACAGGCAACCTATATGAGCAGATTCTTAGCAAACTCATATTGATGCTTAACAATCTTAATCATCTTGCAAAGATATTTTGAAGAGCATGAGATCGTTATAAATTAGGAGATATATCAGAATTTACGCTCAAATTGTTAGAACCAAGAAAAAAAGGCAGGCAATATGAGTTACCTATAGGGGATGAGGTTGTTGGTCTTATTGTGGGAGATCTTTCGTCAAAAATTTAGGAAAGAGACATTGTTTTACAATTGAAACCTTCTATAAACTTTACAGAATTATTGATCTTCATCCATTGTTCATGAGTTTGCAATATCCTCTATTGTTCTCGTACGGTGATATATGCTTTCACGAGGAGATACCCTATGCAAATGAAATAAAAAAATAAAATAAAACAAGTTTTTGTATCTATGAGAAAGTATTATGCTTATCATATAAAAACCAAATTATCAGAATGAACTACAATCATTAAAGGAGGTTGTCTCTTCCAAAAGTATGTGGTTGATGCATATACAGCCATTGAACAAGAACGAATTCGTTGGGCTCCAAAAAATCAGATAAAAATTTGGTCAGCTCTATATAATAATATTTATGATGCAGTTGGTAAAGGTGATAGAAACGATAAATTTATATGCAGAAGAATCATATTACCGCCTTCTTTTACTAGAGGACCAAGATACATGGTTGAAAACTATCACGATGCTATGTCTCTCTGCAGATGGTATGGTAATCCCTATCTCTTTATAAAAATGAAGGCTAATCCAAAATGGCAAGAAATACTAAATCATTTGGAATTCTATGGAGAGAGCAAGCAGATTAATAGGCCAAATATTGAATGTCGGGTTTTTAAAATCAAACCAGAGTTTCTTTAGGAAGATCCCACCGCAGGTGTGTTTTTCCTAAGGCCTATTTCAGGTAACACAATTACATCTTACTAATTTCATCCGAGCTAAATTTATTGAATACAGATCTCAGTCTTCATTTTCGTGGTATTATGTTCTCTTTCAGCTATATACACTGTTGAGTTCCAAAAGCGTGGTTTACCACATGCTCATATTCTTATTTGGCCAGTAGAAGACTACATAATAATTTTAACCCATAATTTGGAAATGATGCAATCGTTGTGTAACTCATATGGATAGTCTCATTCTATACGACTACGGAAAAGACATTATATTTAGAAGACATGTATATATTCCAAAATTTATTTCGAACATCATTTCTATTTTTATGCTAGATAGACATGGATTTCAAATGCTCTTTTCTAATAACATTTTCTATATATTTGATAATAGTGAATTATTTGAAAATCGTTATTTACAACATGGTGTATATGTATTACTTGATGAAATTGTCGATGTGGTCAAACAATTGAAATCAATGAAATTAATAACTACCTTGAGTGTAGATACTTGTCTTCGTGCGAAGCGATTTAGAGGATATTGGCATTTAACATCCACCACAAAAAATCCCCAGTGTTACGGTTATCAATGCATCTTGAAAATGAACATAGTTTAACTTTTGAAGATTCAATTGATTTGGAACATGTTGTGAATAAACCAGGTGCAGAGGCCACAATGTTTATATAATGTATGAGAACAAACGAATTATGTGTTGAAGCTAGACACTTAACATATGTGGAGTTCCCAACAAGATTTGTATGGAACAACTTGGATAAAATTTGGTCCAAAAGGAAGCAAGGTTTTTCACTTGGTCGAATTGTCAACGTTCATCCAGCATCAGGACAGTTGTATCACCTCCGAATGTTACTAAACTTGGTAAAAGGACCGACGGGTTATGATGACATAAAAACGGTTGATGGTGTGATATATAATACCTTTAAAGATGCATGCATTGTAAGAGATTTGTTGGATTAGGATAATGAATGGCGTCAAGCTATGACAGAGACCATAAGATGGGCGATGCCTACGTAGTTAAGATATTTGTTTGTAACGCTCTTATTATATTGTGAGGTAAGCAACCCATTGGAGTTATGGATAGGTTGTTGGAGATCCCTTGGTGAGGATATAGTTTTAAAGAAAAAAAATTTAATTTTGATGGTCTAAGGTTGTCTGAATCTGAAATTGAAGTGTACACTCTGATTGAAATCGAGAAACTCCTTAAAGAGCATGAAAAGTCACTAACAGATTATCCTGATATGCCAATCCCTGACAACTAGATCTTGCATGAAATAACACACTCCTTTATAAGACAAAAATTGCAGTTTGATGAGGCGTTCGAACGCCAAGAGAAATTAAAATTATTTTCAAGAATCAATTAAGAACAAAATGAAATCTATGAAGTTATGATTGGCTCAGTCGAATGGAATCAGGGGAAGCTTTTTTTTTTTGTTTATGGACATGGTGGGACGAGAAAACGTACTTATACAGGACACTCATTTAAAAACTGCGATATGAGCACTGAGTCGTCATACCGATTCCATCATCTAGTATAGTCGTGCTTCTTTTGTCCAGTGGTCGTACAACACATTTTCGGTTCAAAATTCCTATCAATTTGCATGAAGGGTCGACCTGTGATATCAAATAAGGCACTTTGCTAGCAAAAATGCTCATGGAGGCTGATTTAATTATTTGGGATAAAGCGCCCATGGCGCCTTGTAATAAATTTGAAGCGCTTGATCGTACATTGAAAGACATTGTTTCGATGGACAATAACCATGCCATTGAAAAACCATTTGGCGGGAAAAATGCTCTATTAGAAGGTGATTTCCGAAAGATATTATCGCTCACACATGGAGATCATGCTGAAACATTTATGTCAAAAATAAATCGCTAATTACTATGGGAATCATTTCGTATATTGCTTTAAAACATAATATGTGATTACGGCAATAAGAGCAAAAATTTGCAAAATGGTTGTTGGATGTTGGAGATGGCACAACACGTGCCATGAAAATTACTATGAATGATTCATTAGACAACATATTGATCGACAAGGAATTAATGCTCGAGAATACAAATAATCCTTTGTAGTCGATCTTCGAAGCATCGTATCCATGCTTTGGTGAACTCTACATGAATCATGGATATCTCAGAAAATGAGCTGTTCTAACTCCAAAAAATGAAGACTTTGATGAAGCAAATGAGTTTTTTTATCAAAATTTCCTAGAAAAACTGTTGAATACTTAAGCTCTGATTCAATGGAATTGATAGTGCTCCTAGAACCGAGTGGAATCATTGTATCTTGTCGAGTACCTTAACTTTCTTGAATGCTCTGGTCTGCCAAGGCACAACTTGTTTGAAGGTTGGTTCTCCTGTGATGATGTTAAGGAATCTCAACAAAAAAAGAAGGCCTTTGTCATGAAACATGATCAATTGTCACTCAATTCGCTTCTAGAGTTTTAAAGGCAACAATTATGACTGACATGCATAATGGCATAGAGTCTTGATACAACCTTATCTTTTATGTTGCGAAGAAGACAATTTCCTGTTAGACGACTATGTTATGCAATGATCATAAACAAAAGTCAAGGAGAAAGCTTGAAACAAATCGGATTGTATCTACCAAAAGCAGTCTTCAGTCATGGTCAATTATACGTAGCCTTGTCACGCATGACTTCAGCTGATGAGTTGAGGATCATTGATCATGCCAATTGCTCTAAACAAGAACCGACTATAACAAACATTGTTTACAGAGAATTTGTCAAGGGTCTACATAAATCTTGAGGTAAGTATCAATATACCTCCTTACACATTTTTTCTTTAAAAAAATCAATGTCATTCAGAATATTTATATTAGTTGAACTCACACCAAATAACTTATCATGCATTACCACAACTATACCGAATAATATTTAATAAACTATATTTTGAAATTTTATTGACTTATGTTTTTACATATGACCATAGATATTATGTATTAGATCACCATTTTTAACAAGATTTGTTAACTTTTGCTTACAACCGCCTTTTGTTTTCCGCTCGCTGATGTTATTATGTACTTTTTACTTTACATGATTTAGAGCAAATCTCGAGAGGCATGATACACATTCACGGTGTACCATATCATGGATCTATTACATCTCATGCTAAGGAACAACGCCTTTTAGGGCGTTTTTTAAGAATTTGGTGGAGGCGAAACACATTCATTGACAATCGTTTGCTGGATCTTGGTGTTTTATTCCTTAGTGAAACAGTAAGTTATGTTAATGTATTTCCATATTCCACATTATATGAATATCTTTCATCATCATGTTTATGATATATTGCAGAGAACTACTATTGAAGGACGTATATCTCTTGGCGACGTTAATAAATACAACCAATATATAAGGGAAGGAGATATATTTAAACTAAAAAATTTGAAAATACTATTAAATGTTGGTAACTACTAGGTAACCGACAATAGTATGTGCATATCTTTTAAAGAGGATAAGTTGTTGAGAAAGTGACAAACCAAATTCATACAATTCTAAAATAAAAATTTAGGATGCATTCATACCGAAAATTGGTTGGATTGGTTGGCCACAAAGTTGTATCGAGTAAATAGGTTTGCAATAAATCAAAGATACTATTTCTTTACTACTAAACTCATCTATTGGAAGTTTTGAAGTTGTAGATGTTGTTGAACTCCTCATTGTCATGCAAGGATCAAATTTGTGATTACCGACCTTCGATAAAAAAATAGAAATTCGATTGTTATTGAATAGATAAGTATTATATTGTTTACTCCATTAACCTATTTTGTTATTTCTACTATAAAAAAATATATTCACCTTTCTTAAACATTTCAAATACACAAAACATTCGTAAAAATAATCAGGTTGGACGAACTTGCTATAGGTAAATATTATATTATTACTCCATTAACCTATTTTGTTATTTCTACTATAAAAAATTTTACTCACCTTTCTTCAACATTTCAAATACAGAAAACATTTCGTAAAAATAATCATGTGGACGAACTTGATATGCATTTTCGTCCAATTGTTGCTCAAATGATTATAAAAAAAACAGTCATGATCATAACAACCATTACTCCCATTATGATCAACGATATTAAAAAAACTAAATAACATACATTATTATATATACTAGGTAATATCCCGCGCGATGCGCGGATGTTTATATTATATTTACAACACGATATTTAGATTAAAATTTTATCGTTACAAAAAATATAATTTGAATATTATATTACAAATAATAGATAATTCTTAAAAATAGAATAAAAATATTATATATAATCCATGAATTCAAATTAATAAATTTAAACAAATCTATCTATATATATATTTACATAAACGTAAAACTATATATAATAAAGTTTATATATATGTACATCGCAAACTGCTCTTGACTACCACCAATTCTGCCACACGTGCTCACGTGTTCGACTCACAGAACATATCTAAATTACATTTATAGTTGGAAGATCTATGTCAACGTCCTGAACAGCAATTCCATCCAGACTATCAACACCATCAACATTCACATTTGTTCCCTTGTCCAAGCTCTGTTCAGGCAAAGAATTTCGAGATCTATCTCCATATCAAATTATGGAATCTCTCTCATCAAGGACATGTGTTCCTGATAAACCCTGAAACGCAAATGACGAATGATTAAATGGTACCAAAACCCAGAAGACAATGTCCCATCAAACCTGTACAGTAGTTAATCTTGCACCGATACCACACAAAACATCTAAAACCTCGCTTGATTAGACCAACTTTGAAATTCCTTAGGCTTCGATTTGAAGAGCCAGCATGAGGACAAACGAATCCATACCAAAATTCGAGAGGTCTTCTTCTCAACTGTGATTTGGAATTTCTTTCCAAACCACAAAAAACAAAGAGCAAAACCACACAAGGTTTTAGGCAGACCCATGACATGCAAAACCACACAAGGTTCGAGAGGTCTCCTTCTCAACTATGACTTGAAGTTTCTTTCCAAAGCACAAAAAACAAATAGCAAAACCACACAAGGTTTTATGCAGCTATGTTATCTACACCCACCTTGAGTTTGGGATGCCCGTGCAACTTCTCAAATTCTTTGTTTAATCGACCAAATATCGTCGTATCAGAATCCCTAAGATCAATGATCACCAAATCCAGAGTCACTTTGCAACCATCTAGATAAACCAAAATTTGAAATACAGTACCTAGAAAGGCGTTCTGCCAGTTCTCCATGTCTCTTGAGGAGATTTGAGACTGCGAAAAAGAGTAGAGTATTACATCAGCGCAAAACAAAAACCAAAAACAACCAAAAGAACCACAAACGGATGAAAGCCAAATCAAAGGAAGAAAAAGAGACAAGTAGGGGCAAATGGAGAGATTACTCGTATTCGAATTTCCCGTTGCCTGTCTCTGAGACTAAATGTTGTTGGATTTTACATCGCGAAGATAAATGGGTGGCATAGTTGCAGAATGGAAGTAAGCAAGGCAGTTAAATAATGCGTTGTTTGGGATAAACTCGTAGATCAACAAAGGCTGCTCAAGCTCTATACAAAAATCCTAAATGCCTAACTAAGACATTCTGTACCTTAACTGCAGAATCTGGAATGGGAATAAACACGTTATCTATACCAAGATGACGCACCATATTTACAGATCCAATCGAGCCTTCACTGCTCTGTCTGGCTTCAATCGAAGATAAATCCACAGGTTTAGAAGGAGGTTTAACAGGACCAATTAATCCACGCTTTAGAACTTTACTACTAACAACGGAAATTACCTCATCATTCACGAATTATCACTCTTGAGTTGGCTCCATTTCTTCAAACCATATCCTTTTCTCGTCGAAGGCGAAAATCCGTCCGAGAATTACCCCTCACCTCCTGCAACCAGCAGATAGAGAACCCTATTAATGGACAAAAATCGATTTATCACAAACGACACATTATTTAACTGCCTTTAAGCTTTTAGTAGCTTCCATTGTTCAAAGCCCTAGCTCTTTCCTCTTGTGCGGTTTCGAGGTCAGATTTCATTGTTTCGATAAGTCTTTCCAGCTTAGAACATTCTTCCTTTGTGATGCAAATTGACGTTCTGATTCCTCAAGATTTTGTATTTGTTGTCCAATCGTCATCTCTAACAACTCTACCTTTTCTTTTCGTGCGTCACTCTCTGAATTTGCCTTATGCAGCAGCCATCTGTTTTCCTCTAGCTGCTTCATAACAGACTCCAGATATTCTGAAGCACTTCTCTTCACTTTGTTTGATTCTTCAACTTGTTTTTCTCGTTCATCAACCTTGTTCTTCCATTCTGCAGCTAAGTTGTTTGCACAATGTTCATCCATTTTTGCAGTTTCCAGATCAACATGAAGCTCTTCAATGGCACCTTCTTGCTCCTTGAGAGTTTTCTCAAGGATACCAACTTGTCCAAGTTTCCCCCTTAACATTTCAATCTCAGATTTCAGCTTCGACACTTCCTCGTTTCCTTCTACATCCAAATTTTCCTCCTTCGAACCAAGCAAAGACTTGAACCGGCTTAACTCACTTCCTCGTTTCCTTCTATATCCAAATTTTCCTCCTTCGAACCAAGCAAAGACTTTAACCGGCTTAACTCGGAACCTTGACAAATAACCATAAGAGACAAAAGATACTGCAATCAAGGGGAAAAAAGTGATACCCAAATATTATTGACCATACCATACAAAAGTAGGACCAACCGATGTATACCAGATCCAACACGACAAAACATAATCTTGTCGTTACCAATATGCATAATTAGTTGCAACGGATCTACAGTATGTCGATAAAAGGAATGGAAACAATATGCAAGGTGAATTCAAGTGAATCATACCAGGAGATGCAGAAGAGCACAATTGCAGAGAAGAACATGAAAGAAACAATATGCAAGGTGAATTCAAGTGAATTGCACCAGCAGATGCAGAAGAGGACAATAACAAAGAACATGAAGGAAACAATATGCAAGGTAAATTCAAGGTGAGTGCAAAGACAGAAAACAAAACTAACCTTGTGGCATCAAAACCTCCAATGTAGCAATATTTTGATGCACTTATAGCACCATCAGGTCCCTTTACAAAATCATTAGCAATACAAATTAGAGATATAATATAAAATACAACATCACGGCTACAGCTTGAGAGAGAGAGAGATTATAACTTGAGTCCTTCGAGCACCAAACTCGAGCAGAATTTTAGATTTTCCACCAACAAATCGATGCCTTGCTGCATTAGTAGCCACCAAGGATGCATAATTGACAAGATTCAGAAACGGAATTTCCAACAGTTGGACAACCAAGGATTCAAGGCACAAGAATAATCAGGAAAAATGACGCATGATATCAAAGATTAAAATAAGACGGTACATATACACACACCAACTGGACCTTCTACTCTCATTAGAGGCACCTTTGGGAAAACAACAGATCCTTCCGAAATGGCATACACTTCAACGTCAGAAAAATCAATTCCTCGAAGATAATCGCAGAAAGCTTCCTGATTTCGATAAACATGAGAAATCGTGGGAAACCCAAAGCGAAAGCAAATCACCAAAATGCTATAATCCGACTAAAAATGACGGAGACTCCTCTACCTCACAACCAGGCAACGAATCGCGGACGAAAACGATCTCTTCTTCAGTCAATTTGAAAGTGCGCGAGGAACTTGATGCATTCATCCAAACCAGCAAAGACAGTGTATTCGCCACCAAAAGGGTTTTTACGGAAATACAAATCAAACCTGTGAGGTAACCAATCAAACGAAACTCAATTAGGAAATGAAAATCGCTTTCGTCAAATCAAGAAAGAAACAGTGAAGGGGAGGACAGCGGCCGTTGCTAGGGGTCATTATGCATTTCTCGTTGGTAACAAAGGGTGATGAAGAAGGGGATGAAATCGGCCGAAGCTTCAAGAAACACCAACCGAAATTAGGGCATCATACCTTGAATGATGGCGAAGAAGAGACTCCAGGTCACGGCGCGAAGCGATCATCTGAAAATCTTCTATCACTGGAGGACCTATAACCGAACCCGACCACCCGCCTCATTCGCCGGTACCTCCAGTGCACGGCGCCGCAGCACAGCAGAATCGCCTAGGGTTGGAGAAAGGGAAAAGAAACTCGTGTGGTGCGGAAGAATTGAAAAAGAAACTCGCCTAGGATTGGGAAAGGGTGACGAACTGAATCGCTCCCATCTCCTCTTAATGCTTCTCTACTGTGATTTTGAAACTCAAAAGGCTTATTGACCTTCAATAGCAGAGATCGTGGTAGATAGATCGTGGGAAGAGAGAAATAAACTCAGGCTGCTGAGGTGGAAGGCTCACAGGCGAGAAACGCTGAGAAGCCAGGAAAAACTTAAACTTTTAATATATAGATTTTTTCAAAGTTATTTGTACTTATTCTTTCTAAATATATCAAACAAGTTTGTTAACGATTTGTCCGTCCTGCTCCACACACATCTACACAGATCCACAGCTAATGACAATCAAGAAATTCAACCATAGATAAGTTTTCAAGCTTTTCAAATCATGTCGATATATTAATATTTTTTTTTTAAATCATGTTATTGATTAAATTTAATCCTTAAAATTTTTTACAGGTACACATAAGAAAAATAATCATGAGAAAACAACGGTTCAAATCGTGCAATCGCTTTTTCTGACAATTTATATTCTACAACTTTAAATACATTATAAAGAAATTTCAGTATTAGTTTAAATTACAACTTATAAATCTATTGTTCAAATTTATACATTGAACATTTTAATTCGTGTATTTGTATTGCCCCGTATACATATCAAATCTAATGACAATGTTGGAATTAATGAATTATATACAAAATGTAAGATAAATATAATTTAATTATTATAAATCCGCGCATAGCGCGAATATCATCTAATAGTTATTTAATACTCGTTTTTTTGAAACAATAATATTGTTGTCAGAGTTTAACACAAAATATTTATTTTTTGAGTGAACTTCACTTTGACATCATTGTCTAATAATTGATTGATGTTTATGATAATCGCTTTTAACCCTTACACACAATAAACATTTGTTAGCATAGGTTGTCTCGGTAAAAGAAAATCCCATTTCCCAACAATCTTTCTTTCATTTTCATCTCCAATTTAAGGTTACGCTCTGAGCATTGTTCTTCTAAAAAATGGAGAATAGTTTTCGATTTCATGTCAAATATCCAGAATATTCACTATCAGAGTACCATGTATTTTATAAATTTTTTGAATTGATGTGTATCCTACATTGAATATCTGGAGTATGGTTCTTTAAATGGTAACGTTTTAATGTGTTTATAGCCTTGTTGTCTACAATAGTATAGTATTATTTTCCTTCATTCCAAATAGATGGTATGTGGTTTACCTGTGATGGTCAAGATGTCATTGGTTAGTGTTCTTCCAAACATAGGCTTATTATTCTTGGTTTGAGGTATACTTTGTGATGTGTTAGGTGTAACGTCTGTAAATACTCCTCCAAACACAAACTTCATTTGTGATTTTCTTTTGCTCCAACATATCCAATACCAAAATGATATGTTTCTTTCTTGCCCATGATGAGTAGATGATCAAGCTTTTTCATTCAATGTGTGAACATCTTTAACTACTTGTTTGCTTCTTTGAGTTATCTGCAACCTAGTATAACTTTTTCTCTTCTTTTGAATTAAGGTTACTCTGTGCCTTATAAAGCTGTGTTTCTAACTTATTATTAATCTTGACAAGTTCAGAATCTTCCATAGTTTTTCTCTCATTCTTTTCAATAATTCTAATAAAAGTGATAATATTTGTCAATTCTTCTTCACTACCATTCTCATATTCTGTACCAGAATAATCAAACATACTAGGTGACTTTTCTCTTTTGTGCAAATATCCACATTCATTTTTTTTGTATGACCAAAACCTTTGCAATTATAGCATTGAATTTTTCAAAGATTTTCAACATACTTTCTTTCTTTCGACACATGGACATTCAGATTTTATATATCCAACACCTTTGCACTCATGACATTGCACATCAAAATTTCCATATTTCTTTGTCAATTGTATTTCATTATTCGTACATTGCACTCTAGAATATATTCCTATAAATTTTCTAAAACTATTTTGCCAAAATCACAATAAATTTTTTTTCTGATTGTTTATCATTACCGTTTCTTTAGATATTTGCATACATTTTCATTCATGTTGATCTTTGTTTGAAGAATATTCCTTAGGTTGAAGTTCTAGTTCATAAGCGTTAAGTATTTCTACAATCTCCTTGAAACTGGGTTGATTTATATTCAATGACATATTATTGTGCATGAAATTTCTCTGGAAGACATCTAAGAACTATCTTATCTAGCTTCTTTTCCTCATACACTTGATCAAGTGCACTTGCTTCGTTAGCAAGTGCATTCATTCTTCCATTGAATTCTTTGACACTTTTATATAATGTCATTTCTAAGTTTTCGAATTGACATTCAGTTATATCTGGATGTGTTCTCTTGAAACTTAAGGTACCTTCATGAATTATTTTTAGTGTTTCCGAGGCTTCATTTGTTGATATGTGTCCTTGAATTTTTTTAGATTCATTTATGTCCACCAAAACAAATATTGCAGCAAGATTCTTCGTATTGTATCTTGAATTACATTTTTCATTTAGTGCCATTGGTCTAAGGATTTCTCTTTGGTATTTTCATGTTCGTCAATCATCATAGGTGGACTCTAACCGTTCTTCACTATACCTCTCGCTCTGCACTAATTTCTCTTATATTTATTTGCATCCCACTTTTCAATAATCATAGTTGGATGCATCGGACATGACTAGACTCACAAATGTGTACGAATATATGAGAGGCTCCATATTGCCTTATAGATCTCCAAATGAACAATGGTCAAGATGTCTAAGATTTGATGAACAACGCTAATATCAATAGATAGTCCTAGACAACACAGAATAACGAAAAATGTTAAACAATTCTCACTATTTTTACCGAATTATTATTTTTATTCATGAATTAATCTTCAGATGCCCTTGTAGGTTATTACAATGTACTTGAAAATAGGGGTGGGCAGTTCAGATTTCTCGGATTATGAAAACATGAACCCGAATTGGACTCAAATATTTTTTTGTATGGTTCCTCAGATTTTGATCCAGATTCGAGTTGTTCAGGTTTTAGAGCATTGAAACCAAAATAACATGAATTACATTAAGGTAATTTGAGTTGTTTAGTTACGGGTAATTAAGATTCTTCGGGTAATTTGGGTTGTTTAGTTACAGTAATTCGGACTCTTCGTGTAATTTATTTAGTTACGGGTAATTCGGATAATTTGGATAGTTTAGTTCCAAATAATTCGAATTTCGATTCGGATTCCACGTATTTTTCGGGTAATTCGGGGTTTAACTTCGAGGTTTAACATAAAAAATAGTGTAATATAAAAAAACAAGTTACCAAATCTAAAATCTATAATAAATGTCTTCAAATGACCTATTTAATTACTTCTAGTGGAAGACCGCTACTCCCAAAATACCAAAATGAAAGAAATTTTTTATTTATTTTAGAATTTATTTTTAAGTTAAACCGAATACCCCGAACTCTCGATAGAACATATATGGGTTTTTATTCTTGTGTAGACACCTCAACGAATTCACATAAACACTCCTTTCTTCCACTACATTTGTCGAGAGTCCAGGAACATCAGCTCTGATATTTTCAGTCTACCGCATTTGTCTATAATTTGAAGCACACCAAATTTGTTTCTAAACAAAGTGAATTCTTATAGACCCTCAATAACCTTTAAATAAATCAAATTTCCAAGATTTTCTACATCTTGAAACAAACACAAAAATACAATCTTCCTAAATATATAATAATTTCAAACATTAACAAGTAATTAAATATAAACATCAACAATCAAATTGGTTAGTTAACCAAAAGATTGAAATGTATAAATTGGAGAGAGAAAAAGAGAGATGGCGATTGCTATAATACGTGGGTCAAGATCAATTCTTGATTACTTGGAGAAGTGAAAAACGTGATATGGTAGATTATCAGCATAATCTCTCTAGCATAAGAAAATTACGATATATAGAGAAACAAAGTACAAAATCAATATGATATTTCAAAATATCCATAATTTGTTAAGTAAATAAGGCCATAGACATACAACAAATATATTCTAGAAATAATCATGCATTTTCACTTAATTTTATAGAAACGAATTATAAATAATTTTTCTCTTCCTTCATTCTAATATTGAGATACAGAATCGGATAAGAATTTTTTTTTACGGTGGTTGCGATTAGGTTATCCACCTATGATCATGCGCTTCTATAGATCATTACATATACGCGCGCGTGTGTATATATATAAGAAATGTTATTGTGAGATAATAAAATTACAGAAGAAGAAAAGGGAAAAATTGGATGGGGGAGACAAAGATGATGTTAGCGAGAATATGCATAGTATGTGTGTTCGCAGCAACAACATGCAACGCAGCAACATACTTCGTTGGTGACGGTTCTGGTTGGGACATTAGCACTGATCTTGATTCCTGGACTCTCGGCAAGACTTTCAACGTCGGTGATATTCTCAGTAAGTTTTTCACTACATACATATACATATATACATATATGAGTGTGTTGTTATAAATACAATTCAAATTCAATACAAAACCAATAAACAAAGCATTTGAGGTTTGTACTATAGTGTTTTAAGATAGAAATTTGTTGTTTTATGTTTTAAGGATCCAATGGTTGCAAAATATTTTAATTTTTTTATTGAATCTACAAAGCGTTTTCCTCATAATAATTTTAATAGGAGAAAAATGAAATAAGATTGATTTTTCATATATGTTTTATCACATTAAAATCATCATTTATAAGTTTTAAATGGCGAGAGAAAATTTAAAAAAAAACAAATTATTTTTTCCAGTTTCAAATATTATAATTATTGATTAAGAGACACAATTTTTAACTTCTTAATTCGTTTTAAAAAATATTTCATAAATAAAGTCCATCAACCAACAAACACAACCTTTAATTATATTACGAGTCCAAACCCAAATATAATTTTCATAAGCCAAATCCACTCGTTTCACGACAATTATATTAACTTTATGTAATTACATAATATATATATATACACATTTACACTTTATATAATTACATAATAATTATTTTTTCATTTGGAATTCCTAATATTTTTACAAAACTCTTCAACTTGATTGAGTATTCTCGGCGTCATCTCTGTTGTGTAGTATTCCAATACTCATCACCGCACAGCGTTTACGAAGTAACAAGAGACGGCTTTCAAAGCTGCAATACGACGAAGCCGCTTCAAACATTTTCCACCGGCAACACAACCGTCGCTTTGTCCGAACCACGAAAAAGATTCTTTGTCTGCGGCAACAAGCTCCACTGCTTCGCCGGTATGAGGCTCCAAGTCGACGTCCACGGCAACGCCACGTCTCCCGCTCCCGCCGGAGCTCCGCGCCCCGCCGTAGCTGGAGTCCTTCAGCCTTCTTCCAAGAGTAATTATCCGGCGACAGTGGTACCTAGTTCTGGCGCCGGTGGTGGCCGAGATATTAAGGGATTTTTGTTTTCTATGGTGTTTTTCTCTCTCTCTCTCTCCCCCTTTCTGATATGGTGTAGTGAAGTGGAGTAAAACTATTTGTGAATAACTTTATACACAGATAGTCACGATGTATACATGTTTTTATAAGGTTTACCGCAATTTCGTGAGATTTGTATGTGTAAAAATTGCTTGAGAAATTATAGAAGTATGCGTGTTTACAACGTTCAACCTAAATTTATACTTTGTTGTAAAATTTATTTTCGTAGATCTTTTGTGAAAATAGTTTATTTATAACATTACAAAAAATATATTATAGCTGCAAACTTTGGTGGCACAACTCGTCACAAATTAAGATTCTGCAACGAAAATGTACGATGCTATGTTTATCGTGAAATTCGGAACCATTTATGAACAATTTTAAAATTTTATAAATGCTTATATATTTTTGTTAAAAAATCATTTCTGAAATTTTCGTGGTAGCACATTATTTTCAATTGTAAATTAGGATTGATTTTGCCACCTAAATACTTTTTTTTAGAATTCTTGTCATACATAAAAAAAAAACTTACGCCGACATCTTCCATTTTCCGTCTTCCGTCTTAAATGAGCATTGAGTGCTGGGTGTCTAAAATTTTAGTTTAGCATGTATGACTAATTATTTTAATTTTTTACATATAACATGATATAATAGAACCATTTTTACAATTAATAATTTTAAAAAGTTAACATTAATATTTATAAAAAAAATATATTTCTTAAATATATATCTTTAATATATATAAAAAGGCCAAATAAACAGTTTCACCAAATGTCACATTTCTAACCATTAGATTGTTTTTTTAATGTGTTATCGTATTGTTTACCATTAGATCTTATTTTTTACCGTTCAGAGAAGGTTCGTTTTTATCCATTAGATCTAAATTTTATTATTGATCTTGACCATCCATTTCCTTCATTGTTTCTGCCCTTTCTCTCTCCTCTTCCCGCAGACCAAGCCCTAGCTTTTGTGCCAAACTCTAGCTTCCTCCTCTCTTCTTTCATCCCTCTTCTTTGACTATACCGATGGGGGCGGTGAAGAGCGGCGCACGGGTTGCTGGGGGAGGGGAGGCGCACGGGTTGCTGGGGGAGGGGAGGCGCGCGGTGTTGGGGAAACGGACCGCGGGTTGCTGGGGGAGGGGGAGGCACGCGATGCTGGGAGGGGGAGGCGCGCGGTCCTGGGGAAGGGGAGGCGCGCGGTGCTGAGAATGATTGAGGAAAAAAGTTGACAAGAGAAAAAGGACGAGGAAGGAGAAAAGAGGAAGGGGTAGGAAGGTGGTGAATGACGGTGGGAATAAGGAATTAGGTAGAAAACTAGGGTTTGTTATTAAAAATAGGAAAAAATATATTTTTTAATATAATTTAAAGAAAATTTACTATGTATGTTAATTTTTCAGAATATTTTATTTGAGTTAAAAAAACTGTTCAGTTATAAAAATATCATTTTGTTAACATATCCATCTTTAAATTTTTAAAATTATTAAATAATAAATATATATATTAGAAAGATTAACAAATGAAATTATGCATTATTAAAGTTTATCTAAATTTTTCGAATTTACGAATATTATTTTTAATCTATCGATTTCTATAAAAATTTAAAATTATACTATTATTTGATAACCATTTGCATTATATAATTTAAATATATACATTTGTATTTTTGCAATTAATGATTTTGGGCATGAATTACTTTGCCATAAATAAATTATGTCCACAATTATCAAATAATTATAGATAATTTTTATTGAAAATTAAAGATAGTGATCGTTTTTATATTTTTGATATATTTTTACGGCTCATTTTTTAAAAAATTTGAATACTATATTTTAAAATTATAAAATCGATGAAATAGATATCAAATTGGATATCAAATACCAATATTTTTAAATATTAATATTAATTGTTTTATTTTATTGTATAGTTATAATACAGAAGATAAAAAAATAGATTAAATACTATTTAAATAATTATATATAAATAACTTTTTTAAAAATTGATTTTGTCTGTGCAAAGCGTAAAGTAAATACTAATATATATATCCCATGTTAAAATATTTTGAATACACCATTGAATATATATATATAAGGCATATTTTGTGTGTAATTTAGTTAGTATTTTCATAAAATTAATATCTTTTTTGTATGATCCGAATCATGAGCTTTTTTCGAAAAAAGATCTGTGTGAAACAGAGAAGAAAAATTAGTAAGATAATGAATTTCATGTTCCATATGTAGGTGTCATAGCTGTTGGAACAATTTTTTTGGTTATAGCAGTAATGCATAATAAATAAAAAATTATAAATAAAAACAAAGATAATATCTATAAATATCAACTTTCGATCGAGACCTGCAAAATAGTATCATAAGATAGATTTTGTTTTCACCTAAAAGATACAACAATTACATAAATTGTTTTCTATCGAATTAATTGAGTGATTTTTTATAAGATAAAAGAGAAGGGATTTTCGGAGAAATGAAATTGAATTGATTTCTTCCATGACAACTCCATATTTAAAGAAACTTAGGAGCCTTCTCCAGCCAAGTTTCAGTTTGGATTAAATATTAATGATTGTTTAGAATGTCATGAATTTTTATGAAGTCATAATTGTTCATAAATCCAAAATTTAAAAGATTTAATTCACGATTAAAATTTAAATTCGGATTAATCAAAGAGTTCAAGACCTAATCTTTGACATTTAATATATATTAGATATTAATAACCCATGCACAAATCCAAATTCAAACCCCATCTCCAAACCCATGTATATATTCGTAAGTGTATGAAAAGAGATCATTATTATATCATATTAATGACCCTCCAACTTTCTACTTGAGATTATGTTCCTTTATATTCTCTTCCTTTTCAAAACCATAACAATGCATTCTCTTATTACAAAACTTTCTCTTAGATTCAAAAGCTATAAAGAGATTTCTAATTAATCTTAGATCCAAAATGTCCCAACCAGTTCGTTCGTGAGACCATCTTCTTTGTTTTGAGGGTTTAGAGATGACTACTAAGACTTATGAAAATAAAAAAATACACTTGCTTTGCTATATTAGGACTTTAATCCTACTCTTCTCTAAAAAATCTCAACTTCAACTCTACCTTTATAATATTGATAACCACATATTACCCTTTTCCTCTAATCGACACTTTTCTATCTCCTTCAAAGCACCTCGATTTCTCTCTCTCCTCTTGCGGGAAAATTCCTCTTCTCCCACATCAGATTCACCGCGAGTAGCTTGAAGCAGCATCAGATTCGCCGCAAATAGGTTAAAATTGTTTGTTGTTAAAAAATTAGCTTGGAATTAAGTATGTTCTACAGAAAAAAACTGATATATAGAGTGAGTTTTTCGTGTTTTTTTTTTTGTGAATTTGATAACCCGAGTGACTAATATGTATAGATTTGATTCTCATTTTTTCAAAATGAGTTTTATATTGTTGTAGTCAAAATGAGTTACCAGGTGAAATAGACTGAGTCAAATGATCGAAATGAGTCACAAAGTCTCATCGAGTTACGCAATTGCGCTGGATTATATTGTCATATTGTAAAACATGGTTGCAGTGGGTCATAGAGTCGTATTGGGTCACAAAGTCTCATCGAGTCGCACTAGATCACAGATTCATATTGAAACACATGGTCGCAGTGGGTCATAGAGTCATATTGAAACATATGGTTGTAGTGGGTCATAGAGCCATATTAATACACATGGTAGCAGTGTATCACAGAGTCACATTGGGTCAAAAAGTCTCATCAAGTCGCAAAATCGCACTGAGTCGCAGAGTCATATTGAAACACATGGTTACAGTGGATCACATAATTTATCATCTTTTTATGTTTTTTATATGTCTAATGGATTCAATGGATGAGAAAATCACACTGATTTATTTTTTATATGATTGTAAATGGAAAAAACGTAAATGGAGAATTTGAATGGGTTGGTAAAGTTCTGGAAAACCAGAGTATTTTTCTATTGTCCTCTAATTAGTTTGACATACCAACAACTTATTGATGAGTTATGCGCATAGATGATGGTGGAAAAAAAATACAAAGAAGGTGAAGTTAAGTTGTTTGCCCAATATTTATCAAAATAGGAAGTTGATATATATAATGAATGATAAGCATCTTATTTGCTATCTATTCCATCACATAAGAGGAATTCAACCACTGTTGTATATGGAGATAGAATCGGCAAGTGTGAAGTGTGAAATGAAAATTGAAGGGAAGTTGAACCTCTAATTCCTTCTTTTAAAAGCATGGCTAGATGAGGTGAGAATGGATGTGTTGTAAATTATGAGGACAATGTTAATATAGATTCAAATAACAAAAGTAGAGTTGAGAGTAATCCGATGGAAACAATAAATATTTTGGATTCGGAGAATTCTGATAGTGAACATACCAACGAGTTAAGAGAATATGGTGGTTGTGCCTTGAGTATGGTCGTTCATGAAGTTATGGTTTATGGCAGTAATGAAGTTGATACTGACGTGCCAACATAGAATAAGGATGATGATAGTGATGGTGAGGAAGGGTTCATTTGAAACTTGTTTTAGATATGCAACATTGAGTTATCACTCGAAGCTATGAGAAATACGATGCAAGTTTGTTAGAAGTGGTTGTAAGTGGGAAATTAAGCGTGGTAGTTATCCCGAATTCCAAACGGTTTAGTGTGAGAACACACTATACCATTCATACGTGTTCACCTATATCTAAATCGACACAAGCTACAAAGGGTACAACACAATTGGTTAAAGATTATTTGAATGAGGAATATGCCAATAAATATGAGACACCTTCAATAAAAGAATTGATGGGTCATGTAAAAGCAAAGTACGGTGCCAATGTATTGTATTTGATGGTATTAATATGCAAATGCAGTGCTTAAAAAGAGGTTTGTGGTGATAACTACCTTTATACCAGTTATGTCATTCATTTGGCCTTTTGGTTTAAGATGCCCACAATCTCCACCGTATTCTACCGATTTTTGTAAATCGCTCATTATGTTCAATATTTTGTAAAGGATTTGTTTTCTAATTTGCATGCACAGTGCCTCTTCTTTTTGTACCATATTCTTCAAAAATGTGTTTTATCTTTCTAGAAAGCATATCCACAAGGAAGAAATCTCCTATGACAATCAAACCAATATGATTTCTTACCATGTACTAGTTGAAATGAATATGTATCTTCCATACAATATGGATATACTAATCTCCTGTATGTGCTCCATCCAGATAACATTTTATAGACAGGAAAGTCGCTAATTGTCCACAACAAGACCGCTTTCAATGTAAAATTTTACTTCGTACTAACGTCATCAACAAGAATTTCTTTGTTCAAAAAATGTCTTAATTCATGAATTAAGGGCTGCAAAAAAGACATTTAAACTTTTCTTCGGATGTTCTGGTCCTGGAATCAGCAACGTTAGAAACATTACCTCTCTTTTCAAACACATATCGGGAGGCAAATTATACGGAGACAAAATCGCCGACCATAGAGAATATTGACTTCCAGATTGTCCATATGGACTAAAAACCATTGGTGCACAAGTAAAGATAGACATTTCTCATTTCATACGCAAACTTAGGAAATATTTCATTGAAATCTTTCCAAGCCTTACAATCCGATGGATGTTGCATTATCCCTTCGCCCATTGAGTGTTCTGCGTGCCATCTCATTGCCGCAATGGTTTTTTTCAATTCAAATAACCTTCTCAACCTGTTTGCTACAGACATATAGAACATTTTTTGTATGGTACATATTTACGTGAAGATGGATTTTTTGGTCGAAATCTGCTTCACCACAAAACTTACATTCCAACAAGTCTTTATCATTTCCTCAAAATAACATGCAACTTTTTCTACAAACATAAATTTTCTCATGTGGTATTCCTAAATTTTTTAAAACATTCTTTGTTTCGTAGTATGTCTCGAAAACTTGATTATTTTTCATAAATATTCATGCATGGTTTTGCAAAATGAATCCATACAATTTTCAGCAACATTGTAGTCTATTTTTATACTCATCCATTTTCAAGATAAAGATAAACAGGACTGACCTTCATGACAACCTTCATATATAGGATGTTTCGCCGAATCCAATAGGTTGAAAAATCGGTGTGCATCGATGTTTGACATCTCTTCATGTGGTTGTTCATGAACAACTCCAGGAAAAGCATCTGACACCATTTCCACATATGGATTGGTCGTTGATGCTTCATAAATAACTTCTTCATTTCTTTTTACTTGTGGTTCATGCATAATATCTCTAACGCCTTAATTTTTGCCGTGAAATAACCAAATTTTGTAATTTTCTATAAAACCCACATTGTAAATATGTTTGCAAACAATTTCTTGACTTTGATACTTCATGTTTTTGCATCTTTTGTATGGGCATAATATTATCCCGTATTCTTGACACAAATATTGCATCGACACAAAACTCATGAATTTCTCCAATATGTGTAAGAATTCTTGCGTAAACTCTTCGACTATAGGATCTTTTCTTCTATACATTCACTCTCTCGATCTATATATATCTCTATTTGAAAAAGATGATATTTTGTTGAAAATATATTTGTTGTTGGTGGTTTGATGCTAACACCTTGATATTTATCATTAAATAGTGTTATTTCCAATGGATATTCATTAGAATCCACAACGGATGCCCGTTGCAAGGTCACGTGAAATTATTCTACCGATAACCCTCGAAATTATCAAGTACCCGTTGCAATTCGTTGGAAATTTTAATCAACAGACGGATTCGTTGATCCGTCCTTTGCAAACATGATGTTTTTTTGTAGTGTACGGGTTCTTTAGCATCTGCAGGTTCTTGAACCACCTTTTCTGTAGGTTCTTCATTATCTACAGGTACTTCAACCACCTTTTCTATGGTTTCTTCTGGAGAAACAACTTTATCTACACCTCACCCTCGTGCTATCCCATTCCTCTCGTTGCCTGGTTGTTGGTCCACACCCTGGGTTCTGTTCTCCAAGTGTTTTTGCTATTTTTTTCGGTGGCTCAGTCGATGGAGTTTCAACATTGGGCTCATGTCTTGCCTTCGATGGTTTTAACTTTCATTTAATTATAAATGGACCATCATACTCATCTGATGAAGCTCCAACATCTGCATAAAAATCACTTCATTCATTAGACTCATCATTTATGACATTGATGACCTTTGTGACCATTGCGACCCATACGACCCTTGCGACATATGTGACCCTTGCGACATATGTAACCCATATGATCCATGCGACATATGTGACCCTTGCGACATATAAGACCCATACGATCCATGCGACATATGTGAACCTTGCGATATATACGATCCTTGCGACATATGTGACCCTTGCGACATATGCAACCCATAAGATCCATGCGACATATGTGAACCTTGCGACATATAAGACCCTGGCGACCTTTGCAACCTATGAGACTCATGTGACCTTTGTGATCCATGCGACCTTTGTGACCTATGCGACCCATACGACCAATACGACCTTTGTGAACTTTGTGACCCTTTTGACTCAAGTGATCTTTGTGACTTAAATTTACTTACTTGTTGGAACTTCAATAGGAACATCTACATCAACCTCTTCGAGTGGAACTTTTGGAGTTTTTTGAGCACCAACATCAGCGACAACTTCTTCGACAGAAATCACTGGAGTATCCTCTGTAGGCATATCTAATATTTTCAATTAATGTTGAAATAATTGCCACCTCCTCTTCTGAGCCATCTCGAGAGTCATTTTCAGCCTCCGACTCCATCGGCTCTTCTCGTGGCTCTTCTCTTGATACTAGATATAGACGATGACAGAATTCAAAATCATCATCTCTTAGAGTGCCGTAAGATTCGTGTCCAATACTCGTATCTTTCTAAACAACCTTTAATTTTGTCGCCTTTCGGCCTTTAGTCTTTTTTTGCCTTGTCAGCACCGTTGGGATTTACCGCTTTTGATTTTAGATTAGGCAAATCAAACCCAACGTCCCTTAGAAGGTCTCTTACGGTGTTGATGATTCTTTTCTCCGACTTCTTTATTTCCTACATTAATTGTTACTCAAGTGTCGGAGAGACTACCGCTTCTTCTCCTTCAATTTTAGCCTCTTCTTCAGCTTTAGCGTCAACATCGCCTTCTTCTTCTTCATCAGCTTCAGCCTCTACAAATCCTTCATCTTCATCAGCTTCGGATATGGGTGGAACATCTACAACCTCTATTGGTTTTCACCCTTGCTTTTCTTCCTCTTACTCCCCTTTTCTTTCTCCTTATGTTTCCCATCAAGAGTTATTTTTTGCATATACAGTTCGAGCTTATGGATGTCCTTCTAACAAATACCCTTTGGATTTCTTTGTAAATGTTCCATCCATATCAGAACATTGGGTTGTTTCATCCCTCTTAATCATTATGACCCTTGTGACCGTTCTGACCATTGTGATTCTTGTGTAATTGTTACCTTAGAATCTCTGATCTGTTTGATCATATCTACATACTTCGGGTTAAAATTGGATATAATCCGCTTCTTGCACATCCTTTGGCATGATGGATCAACATCCATAACATCAACGTACCATTCGTTTTCGTCCAAACTATGGATGGTTTTGAATGGAAGTATCTGAAACATTAAAACAAAATGATAAGAACATAAAAAGTATGAAAACATTCATTTTGTTTTTAATAATTTATACAACTTACCAATATTGGGATCATGAAACCGCCACAATAACATTTTGGTTTCGGTGATTTCCCGCTAACGTGCTTGTGGCAAGTATCCCAAGCTTCTCAAATGTGTAAAAACCCCATGAAAATCCTTTACAAAATTACAAGTCATCAACCATGTCAATCATATTATGGCTGATAGAATTGTCTGATGAAGGCTCGTGATCCATAACTTGCCATAACACCATCAAAGTTGCCAACCTCTTTCGGTCGATGGATTTCTTTGCCTTCACAAGCAAGGATGTCATAGGAGGGAATATTGCTATTTCGCCTATTGAAAGACAAGATTTCTCGTACAAATGTTTTCCATTACGATTATATTTAGAATTTTTGAAAAACTAAAATTTTGTTAAAAAGATAATCATTTGAAATGTTTCGAAAAAAATAAGTAAATGAAAATTGAATATCTTGATAGTATTTAAGGTGAATTCTTAAAACAAACTGTACACAAGAAAAACAAATCTTTTTATGTTAAAAAAAACAGAGAATTGAGGGCATAACATTGTTAAGATAAATAGATAGACAACAAAAAATAGTATATGTAAGATTTATTGGAAACAAATTGAGTGTATAAGTGTAACTGAAAAAAAAAAGTTAGTTGTTCTAATACATCAGCTTAAAAAAAAAACCCGTACCTCATCAAACCTCATGTGCTAGTGCTTTTGGTGTAGGTAATTCGATTGTTTGCATATTGTTTAATATATATACATATATAGGATTAAACAAGTATATGATTAACTAAGACGTAAAAGATATAATTTCTATGTGTTCATTCTATTATCTACCCTCACTTCCGACCTCCACAGTTATGAAATTGATTCATTTCGTTTCAATGGATTTATAAATTTTGAGCCTTGATTAAAAATTTAAAATTAAACATTAATGTTCTAATGTCATTAGGTTTTTAGGAGATCAAACGGGCTTTAGGAAAGGTCCGTCAGGCCCATACAATATGTGATCTCGCGTCTCATAATTATTTATGAATTGATGTAATTACTTCAATATATCTTAAGTTGATCCATAATTTCGAAAATTCGGTTCGATATAAGATATTAAAATATTTTTACATCTAAAATTATTCACAAAGATTTTATGTATGTCTATTTAGAAATGAATACAACGTAATTATACAAAAATGAAAGACATATAAATATAAACTAGAATAGACGAGGATCTTACAAATCGGCAAGTGAATCGACAAGTGAATATATAAGTATCGTTGTGATTTTGTGATATTATTCTGATTAGTATAGAATCTTCCGGAATACCCTCTTTCAAGTTGGAGCGTATACGTCGAATATGCCCAATTTGTCCAAAAAGATGTCAAATTCTTTCTCCCCGAGGGATTTAATAAATATATCCGCTAATTGCAAGTTTGTTGAGTCATTGTGTGTAGTAATAGGACCACTGAAAATCAAATCACGAACGAAATGATAGTCCATCTTTATGTGTTTTGTTCGTTAATGGAACACTGGACTCACAGTAATGTGAATGGTAGTGTGACTATCACAATGTAGAAGAATAGGATGATTATGATGGATGCCATGTCGGCTAGTAAGGCCTTGAGGCCAACTACTTCACAAGTGGTCATAGCCATCGCGCAAATATTCAGCCTCAACAGATGCGCGAGAAATGGCGTATTGTTTCTTTGTCTTCCAAAATATAGGGGATGAACCAAGGTGAATAAACCAACCAGTCAGAGACCATCGACTAAGAGGACATCCTACTCAATCAGATTCACAAAAAAGTGAAGACGTAAGTCAGAATCTGAAAGTAGTAATATACCTTGACCTTGATTACTCTTGAGATATCGAACAACCCTCACTACAACATCCCAATGTGCTTGTCAAAGTTCATGCATAAACTAGGATAAGATATGAACCGAGTAAGAAAATTTTGTTCGTGTAACAAAAAATATATCAATCTACCAACAAGTCATCGATTCCGTCAGCTAGTTGCAATCGTTGATTTTAGTCAAGGGAAAATCCAGCTCATTTTGCTGAATTAGCCCACCTCAGAAATTATGTCCAATGCATTTTTGCGTTGACATAGGTAGATTCCCATTGGCCTTCTAGTGACTTCAATTTCGAGAAAATATTTGAGGAAACAAGGTATTTTATATGAAAACATGATCCGAGATATTGGTTAAATGCTTTGATCGCCTCAGATGAATTACATGTGATAATCAAATATCAATGTAGATAAAAACATGCAGTAAAAAATAACCCAAAGAAAATGTGAAAAGCGAATTGTCTGAAGGGTAAAACCGAATACCATAGTCCTTTAAAGCATGTCCAAGCTTTGCAAAACAACACTGTATAGCTTGTTTCAATCCATATAGAGATTTCTGAAGTCAACAAATTTGTGATGTATCCGGTAGATGGAATCCAGATGGTGGTTTCATGTATACATCTTCAAGTAAATCTTCATAAAGAAATGAATTTTGTACATCCAGTTGATGTCCTTCCAATGATTTAACAAAAACAATGGTGAGAAAAAGACAATGTTTATTTATAGTCAATTCCACCAATTTGACGATTCACAAGAACTACCAACTAGCTTATATCTTCCGACCGATCCATCAGAACAATACTTGCTTTTATAGACCCATTTTCTACTTATAAATTTTTTTCCCGGGAGGTAATGACTGTAGTGTTCACGTTTTATTATCCTTAAGTGCTCGAATTTTAGCCTTCATAGCATCAACCCCACATGGATCCTGGATGCATCTCGATACGAACAGGCCTCATGACCTGCGGTCACATCAGCAACAATAGCGCAGTTGTGTGGTGATAACTTATAAGAAAATGGAGTCCGAATCAAAGAAGATTGAATCGTGTTAATGGTGAACTCATGTAGTCTTGTAGATGGAAAATTTTCTCGGTTGCCACGACCAAGAATTGAAGGCTCATCGATGCCGAGAGCTGTAGAAGCAAACATATCTGTTGTAGGCTCATCGGTGGCAAGAGCTGTAGAAACAAGCATATCCGTTCTAAAGCGTATACAGTATACAACCTTCCTTTTCGTTCGATATATGAGATGGTGAAACATGCTACGAGGAATGAGTTTCCACAAGATCCTTTGTAGAAAGCCATGTCCAATCTGACAGAGATGGAAGATCGACATTCTGAATGAAATTAGAAATTGAAATAAAGTAGGAGAAAATGTCTTTGTAGAACAAAACATCGCGTGAGACAAAGAATATCATACGATCCAAATTTTATAATCACCATCCTTTCTTCCTTTGAGAATATCAAACAAAAATACAACAATGACTATGACTAGCAAATTTTCCCCCAAGTGTGTTTTGATTATGTGTATCGCAGAGAGAGCCAAAAACTCGAAGAATGGACGATTTATAAGATGAGTCATTGTCAACACTGATTCATCCTAAAAAGCGATGGGAAGGTTGACCTGAAATAACAAAGATCGAGCGACATTAAGAATGGGCATATGCTTACGCTCAACTTTGTTATTTTGTTGTGGAGTTCCTACACATGAAATCTCAAGCTTGATTCCCTTTTCCAAAAAAAAAATAATTTTGACATAAAAATTTGTCTCATTGTCAGTTCACACACACTTTGCCATTGTATCAAATTGTGTAGGAACCATTGCAACAAAGTGTCAAATATGTGTAGAAACCTCACTATTCTTAATCATTAGAAAAACCATACTACACGAGAATGATCTTCAAAACTTTTCAAGAAATATTATGATCCAGTAATTGAAGGTGTGCGATAAGGACCACATACGTCGCAATGTATCATATCAAAATTGGAAGATATTTTATTCATACTTGTAGAAATATTATCTCTAATTTGTTTGGCATGGATACAAATGTCTCACACTTTATTCAAAGAATGTAATCAATACTTAAATCAGAAGCTAACTCTAATATCTTAGAAGATGGATGACCTAGAATTTTATGCCAAGTATCAGCCGACAACTAACAGCTGCAAGATGCTCCACACTTCTAAAATAGTAAAGGTCACCTCGTTGCTCACCCACTCCAATAGACGTCATGGTAAGTCTATCTTGAATGACACAAAATGTGTTAGCAAATGGGATCATACAATCAAGTTGTCCAAGCATCTAAGATATCGATATCAAATTATAGGTAAGCCCCTTGATGAAGAAAACATTTCTCAGACACAAATTAGAGCATAATACAACCTCTCCTTGTTGTACAACAAGTCTCTCATGACTATACGGAAGCATAATAGAGCAAACTTTTATTGCAGTGATATTACGAAGAAAATCCAAATTTTATGTCATATGATGGGAGCATCCCAAATCTAAAATCTACATAAGAACAGAAGACTTACTCGAAGTTGTCTCTGTTGTTCGAATCTTTTAGGCATTCAAGAGGGAAACAAGCGTCTGCCACTGCTCATTGCTAACATAGTTGAATGCTTCTCGATCAGTGGGATCCAATATCTACGACACAATTGGATTTAAGAAAATCGGTACAGCTTGGGAGACATTCACTCGAGCAGTTTGGGAAGTCGTAGACCTCCACAAGTCACAAGAAGAGAAGCGGAAGAATCTTGTCCTTTACTGATCGATTTCATGGTATGTCTCTCCACCATTCAAGGTAGCTGACATGTTGGAAGCATGAGGAAGACAAATGACATATCAACCATAAGTGAAGCAGAGGACACACAAATGGTTCTTAGTGGCCGAGCAAGAGGAAGATCCAGTCTTAACAGCAAAATCCATGACATTACTTATGTCTTCTGTTGTCTTAAGTGATGTCTAAGAGCTATCGTATTGAATAATAAGATTGTAAAAGGTGGCATTATCAGGTAGTGGTTCACGCGATAGTATGCTGAAATGAATAACCCCATAAGATGAGGGATCAAGCCCATAATAAAATTGTGAACCTGTCTTCATTCCGATCCTTTTCTTGTTGAGATGTCAAATCACAAGTTTAGCAGCCACATTAGCAAGCTCTAATGGTCGAGCATTCTGAAGGTCACATAAAATGCAATTCAATTTGCAACAATAAGCATCAATAGTCAAGCTATGTTATGTGCAATTGGCCAGCTCAATCCGAAGTTGTTGAATACGAAGCAATGTCTTCGTTGCAAATCTGTTACGAAGATGATTCCACAAATCAAATTCCTCTCACAATGAGCTATATTAGACCGAATGTTTTACTCCATCGAATTCTTAATCCAAGAAACAATCAAGTAGTTGTTTTGTCTCCGAATTCTTAAAGTCAACAGAATCAAGAGGTGGTCGAAAGATTTTTCCATCCGCAAACCCAAATTTTTTTGGGATTTCAGATCATGATGCATGTTTATTTCCTATTCATAGTTGTAATCACAATGAAGAAGTGGTTGAAACAAAACCAAGTTAGGAATATCGCTAACCGCTAAGTCATACGGTGATATCGTTCGACATTGAACGACATGAGATTCAGTAGCAGTATGTGAAGACATAGTCGAACTCAACGTTGGGTTTTCTAGTTCTCTAGTCGAAGGTTGCTGGGTTCATAGGCCTAAGCTCTTCAATCGTTGGGTTTGTCGGTCGCTGGGTTCATCGATCAGAGAGGTTTGGCTTGCATGGTTCGTCATTCTTTGTGTTCGTACGTTTGGGTTTCCGAGTATCGTCGATGATAGTTTCGGGCCATCGATTTCTGGTTGATTTCGTAGTTCGAGATTTATCGGATCTGTACCGATGGAGTCGCTGGT
>CM071870.1:4993564-5008094 GCA_036759665.1 Gynandropsis gynandra
GTGAGACGATGGTCCAAGGGAGCTTCGCCACTTCCTGGAGGAAAGAGAGTCGGCGAGTCATGGGAAGAAGGAGATCGTGCCAAGGAAGCTTTACCGGTTCTTGGAGGAGAGAGAGAGGCGGAAAGTCGTGGGAAGAGGGCGATGGTCCCGAGGAGAGAGCGAGAGTGTTTTAGTTTATATTTTTTTTCTTTTTTCTTCAAAAAAGATTTTTTCATAGTTTTTTTAGATTTTGGGCTCTGATACCATGATACGTAAAGTCGTTCATAAATATTTTATGTGTGTACATTATAAACGAATACAACATATTTATACAAAAATCTAAAACATACAAATGGGAACAAGAATATATGAGGATCATACAAAATCGGTAAGTGAATATGTGAGTTATGTGAGTATCGTTGTGATTGTGGGAGAAGATTTTGATTAGCAGAGAATCCTCTAGAATACATCAAATTCAAAGATAAATCTTTGTGGCCAGAAACATGAATTTTCAATTGTAATTTAGAGATATCAAAACGTTTTCATGAATTAATACATCTTTTGTCAAATATGGTGATAAGGGTTTGGATCTATTTGAATACAAAATCTAGCTAAAAATTTAAAAATTCTTCAATTTATATATATGAGTCCATGATTCAAATTTTAACAGATATGCGACAATAAAACGTGGCATGCAAGTGGCATGCAAATTCGATCATGTGTATACACATAACAAACGAGATCTTTATACTTAAATAGTTAAATCGAAACGAAACATACTATGATATTATGACGTAAAATATGAACTTAGATAACCCCATAATGATTTTAGGATCAATCCATATATACAAGTTAATTATCCATTTATTGACCCGAGACAACACACTAATGCTTAAATAATTTATTATGTTATTCATTTCTATTTTATTCTGATATTGGGCTTTCGATTATGATGTAGACGCTTGAGGATCGAGTTTGAGCGTGAAGGGATGTTATATTTAGACTCGTATATATGTATTTGATAATTCTTAACTCTTGAACTAGATTTGAGTTGAGTTTAATTCAAGACCATATTTGAAATGATATACGATTAGAATATTCTGATGTTAGACCTTCGTAAGTGATGTGTATGATGTTGCATAGAAATAGAGTATTGTGTTGTGTTGTTCGAAATGGATTATAATATTAGTTGTGAACTCATATTATATATATAAATATATTATTAAGAAAATTTAAGTCTTGAACTAGTTTTTGAGTTTAGATGACCAATTAAGAAAATATATCATTCGTTGGTTTTCATTTGGATATTTTGATATTGGACCATCGATTTCATATGCACGTTCTAAGGTCAAATTGGGGTGTGAATGTAAATGTTATATTGTATTATTTCACCTATTATATATAATAAATTATAAAATCTTATATATAGTATTTAGATTACCATGAATTTTTTTATTTTATTTAGATCAAAACCATTTAAAACTATTTACTTCACGTGTAAATTATATTTTATACCATAACATACAATCATTAGAAACGATTAATGGACCATTTGAGTTAATATTTTAATTTATCCTGAAATATAAGCTTTTGGCTGGGGAGTTGGTGGACAGATTCGAAAGCACAAACCTTAAGTGGGAATAACTTTGTTTCCGTGTCCCTTGAATCATCTTTAAAATGAAGAAGAAAAAACAATATAATACATATAAACACATAATTTATAGTACATCTAAATCATACAAACGAAAAAAAAAAACAAAAAATAATAACAACCCGTAAATGTAAGATTAATGAAATCAAAGCAGAAGTTAAAAGCTACGAAAATCTGAAAACTCGTGATATTACAAACACGTTTTTAAATTAAAACCTCTTATGTCTTCAACTGTTAAACTGAAGGTTAAAATCCATCACCTTGAGTAAAAAACTCTCTAAAATACCCTCAAGGACGCCGGTTCGATTCGTAGTTTAGACCGGCAGCTCCACCGCCTCCACCACTACCGGCTCCGTAACCTCCACCGTGGGCTCCGCCGCCTCCATAACCGTACCCATATCCACTACCCGATCCAGAGCCAGAGCCAGAGCCAGACCCGAACCCGTACCCTCTACCCCAGCCGGTGGATGATCGGCCGGAGCCTGACCCGTAACCCCAACCCGAGTTGGGGGTTGAGCCCCAACCCCAATTGTACTCCCAATTGGGCCCATTGGCCGAACCGGTTGCTCCCTGGCTATTGTGGTCCTGTGCCATGTTGCTTTGGCCGGGGAATGGTCGATAAGCTGAAATGGTAGTAATGGTTATAATAAGAAAGCAAAAAATAAACGATAGGCTTCTCATGTTTATTTTAAATTTTGGGCGTGGTTATTTATGATTAAGGGATCTAAATACTTACGTTTTTTCTTTTTTGTAATTATGGAATTATTGTGTTTTGAAATAAATTTTAAGAAAGCTGCTCTTTATATAGGCAAGAAGAACAAGTTGTTGGGAAGGACAACAAGTGGGTCTGATGGTGTTTGAGATATCTATGGGTCACACTCATCTCCTTATATTATTACTAAGTAAAGTAACTTTTTCTAAAATAAAATAAAAAATCGTATAGTGCCCATGTTGTCGTTTGAGAGTTTATCTCTTTAAATTGCATTTACTAATACGTAATTATCAAAGAGAGAATATAGCACCACCACCGCCTTAACAATAAAAAAAAATTATTTATAGTGATAATGATAATTAATAAAGTAATATCTAAGTCACTAATATAATTCGTCAAGTTTTCACCTTTTTTGTTAAGGATAACAACGTTTTCTTTTGGCTTTAGGGTCAAATTAGAATAAAGGATTTGGATGGTATTCCATTGATTCGATAGATATAAATACAGGGTGTTGGAGAATAATTAGGAAACTGAATAGTACAATATTAAGAACTAATAGCACAATATTATGAGCTAAATATATACGTATCTAACTAAATATTTACATGCCAATACCTCCCTTCAAGATAGAGCGTGTAAAGTGTGAGCGTCCAACTCGAAGGCGAGTCGTGCGAATGGTCGTTGACCGAGAGTTTTGGTGAAGATGTTTTTCGAGCTGATCCGCCGATCACACATATGTCGTGACGATCTCCCCTTCTTGAATTTCGTCTCGAATGAAGTGACAATCTATCTTGATGTGCTTAGTCCTCTCGTGAAAAAAATAATTTGCCGGAATATGTAACGCCGCTTGTTTGTCACAAAACATGCGAATAGGAGTAGAATGGACAATACCAAAGAAACGAAGCAAAGATTTGAGCCACTTGAGTTTGCAAGTGAGATTCACCATAGCCCGTTATTCCGCCTCCGCTGAAGATCGTTAGAAAACATTGTGTTTCTTAGTCTTCCATAAAACGGGTGAATTATCAAGATGCAAAATGTGTCCATTTGCACAGCGTCGAGAGACATCACAAATAGCCCAATCCGAATCACAATACCCGTAAAGTCGTAGATCACAATCTGATCGTAAAAGAATCCCTTGTCCCAAAGAATTCTTCAAATCTTTCACCGCAAGCCAGTGATCCGTCCGTGGAGAATGCATAAACTAAGAAAGAATGTGAACCACATAACTGATTTCGGTCGCATATTAGTTAAGTAAATCAAAATGACCCACCAACCTTCGATATTACTCGGGGTTATCATGTAACATGTAACGGTTTGGAAGAAGTCACAAGCTTATGATTCTGCTCTATTGGAAAGAGAACGGGTTTCGAACAGAGAAGTCCACATTTGTAAATAATATCCAAAGCATATTTCCGTTCAGATAAATATATATTATCAATATTCCATACCACTTTGATGTCAAGGAAGTACTTCATTGGATCGAAATCCCTCATATGAAAACAGTCTCAAAGATAAAATTTGGATAAATAAATAGCAATAGCGTCATTACTGGCAATAAGAAGATCATCGACGTAAACCAGAACGTATAACTCAAATTGGTCGCGGTGGAGAGAAAACAATGAGTAGTCTGAACGGGACTGCTGAAAACCATACAAAGGAGAGCCGTAGTGAGTTTTGCGAACCAACAACGTGGAGCTTGTTGTAATCAATATGAATATTTTTAAATGTGATATACCAGAGATGAGTCAAAACACGAGAAGCCTAAGGGAGGTTTCATATAAACATCTTCATCCAAATCCTCGTGAGCATTGATCTGATGTAGCGTCCATTGCTTAGCAGTAGAAATGGCAAATATTTGAGCTGAACAAAGTGTTGTTTATTTCAGCAACCCTTACCTAATGCCGAAGTAGGGTTCGTCGGAAATTGGCATGATTGGAGATATCGTTTTTGTCGCAGGTGAGCTTGGAGGAACACATATTGCAAAAATGCATTCTGGTCCCAGAGGATCACTCTCAACTATTGTAGTTGAAGTCATAAGCAAAACATGAAGTGTCTCTGCTTCGGATAAAGGAGGATTAGATTCTGTGAAGTGCCTCCTATTGTGGTACTACTGCAAAACATCAGAATCGGCCTCCAAAAAATCAAAGACAGACAGATGAGCCGAGAGAGTCTGAGAGAATAAGAGGAAGACTCAACGAAAGGAATGATGTCCTCATGAACATGACGTCTCACGATACAAAAAAACATACGTGTTTCCAAGTCGATTAATTTCCAGCCCTTTGGAGTGGGGAGCCAAGAAGAACACACTTAACACTCCTAGGAGCAAACTTATCAGCTAGGGTGTCTCCCATTGAAAGCATATGCAAGACAACCAAAGCTACAAATGTGATCATATGTAGGCTAGAAACCAAGAACAATTTCATACAGTGTATTCCCTTCAAGAAGAATTGAGGGTGTACGATTAATGAGAAATGGGGTTGCTAAGATACATTCACCCCAAAACTTAACGGGGATATGAGATTGAAACATGCGAGCTCACGTGATATTCAAAATATATCGATTTTCGTTCCACTCTTTCATTTTATTGCAGGGTATAAATGCAAGAAATCCGATGAATAATTCCCTAAAAATTTAAAAAAATGGACGCAAAGAAGTAAATTCTAGTCCATTTTCGGAGCGAAAAATTTTAATCCTTTTCCTAAATTTTCGATCAATCATATGAAAAAGTCTTCGAACAAGTTTGGAACTTCATTCTTTGCAACAAATAAATAGGTCCAAACCGCACGTGAATGATCATGAACGATCATCAAAAAATAGGTTGCATCGCAAGTAGCAGAGTATTATATGACCCCGAAATATCACGAAGAATTAGCTCAAAACAAGGTGATGCTTTATTATCACTTGCATGAAAACATGCTTGTGTCTTCTTGGCGTTACAAGTGTCACAAGGGGTCTTATTATTAGTATTCCTAGAAATACTGATAGAATGTAGAAGAAAAGATAAAACTCGCTCCAAAGGATGGCCAAGACGATGATGGAAAGCTCTCCTAAGTCTGTACTACTGGTGTGATTGACATGTGCCCCAACTGACCTGCGAAACCGATACACACCATTTTGTTCTTTATCCACGCTAATCAGGGTCTTCTTTGTACGATCCTAAATGGCATAGTAACTATCAATAAAAATAATAAGACCATCAATGTTACTAAGCAACTTAGCAATGGAAATCAATGTGACGGTTAGCGATGGAATGAAGAAAACATCTCGAAGAATGAGGGAAAACCCGAGAGACATCTGCCCTATTTTTTTTTGCTAAGGTCTCGTATCCATTCAGTAAACCAATTGAATATATATAGATCTAAAAAAAAATTCAAGAAGCGATATATCACCCATCATATGATGCGTAATACCTGAGTCAATTAATATTTTAGTCTGAAACAAATTACTAGAAGATCGTTATACAATGTATGTGTTCTAAAGTTTGAAGAGATTCATCAGGGTATTCCGTTGTTCGTCCTTGAAACCCGGCCATGCACTTCACGGATCATTTAAATCTGTTCGGCAGTAGAAGTCAAAGCATGCACAACATTAACTCGACTAGTAAAACTACGCCCAGATATGCCATGATTTAGATTTCCTCGACCACGTCCACGGGTCGAAGACGGGGAAATGTTCTTTTTTTGTCTATCACCTCATCATTCAGGATATCTGTGCAACTAAAAACACAATGAAATCACATGTCTAGGCATGACAAGGCAATCTTTGACATTCATTGTCGCAACTTTTGCCTAAGGAAGAACCGGTGGAGAGATCGTCGACAATCTCTACGAAACTTGAAAAGATTAACCAAAAGCATCAATAATTTCTTCCTTCTTCCTAGTTATAAGATGTCATCTCTCTTCATGTATAACCATGGAGAAAACATGACTCATGCTTGAAAGAGCGTCAGAGCAAAAAATATGGGATCTCAGAGTTCCAAACAATGCATCATCCAAGCCCATCGGGAAGAGTTAAACAATCTCTTCCTTGCAATTCATAGTCAACAACATCATGCAATTTCCTGCAGCTGCAGGATTGAACTCGCTTGTAGGCATCCAATTCATCCCACAATTTTTCAGAGCACCAAAGTAGGATTGTACAGACTGTCCCTGTTGCGTCATCCGCATCAATTAATGTTGAATATGATAAATTCTTGCAAGATTACCAATTGAAAACTATTTTCGCAGATCATCCCATAAGATTTTTCATTTCCTCGACAATGGTAATTGTTGTACGCATGTTCGGTTCGATTTGATTAAAGATTCACTCAGCTAACATCGAGTTCACCGAACCCCATTCTTCGTACTCCTCATCTTCGGGTTATGGTTTCGTGATGAATCAATCGATGAAGCAATCTTTCTCTTCGTACGAAACACATGCCAAATGCTATCTATGTGCAATTGAACCGAGGTATGCATTGTTCCCAGTCGCTTCGAAGAGTGTAGGTAGTAAGGAGAATTCGTCAGTAGATCTCGAACGCATCTTTGGGTGCATCTCGAAGCTCATGATGAGTGAAGAAAATTCAGGAAATTCAATAAAAAACGACGAGATTTGGAAGTTGATGCTTTGATACCATAACAAACATCAACAAGAAAGACGCAATCTCGTACGTATTCCTTTGATTCGGTAGATACAAATACAAAGAGTTGGAGAACAATTAGGAAACTTAATAGCACAATATATATATATATATAACTGAATATTTATATGTCAAAACGATATTTGTGTGTTGGTATAAAAGTATATTTTATGTGTAATATGATAAATATACAAGTTTATGACGATTTAATTTATGTTATTGGATTGGAGAAACCATAATAAAAAGATATTTTTGTTGATGGAAACTCGAATCTAGATAAAAAAGAAGTGTTCTGCATATACTTTTACTAATTGAAAGTAAATTTAAAATAAGTACCTTTAATATATTCAATATCCATAACTCAACATAAAATATAAGAAAATTCGATAAATCAATTATAGAAAAATTTATATTGTAAACCATGTATTAGATAATGAGAATGCATAAAATGTATATAATGAAATGACATTTTTTGAGTTTTATTTCATGTTATCTCCAAAGAACGCGTTCATACCATGCCTCAATCCCATCTGAAAATTTTATGATTGTGGCTTATATATATACACACACAGAGGATTGCAGTTGTACTATCTTTAATAGTATATAAAAGAGAAGGCCTAATGAACAGTAAAAATAAACACATGTCAGATTTTTATTTGTTAAATTTATTTTTTATTTATTTTGATGATTATTCCACCGTTAGATTAATATTTGTTACTGTTCATGAAAGGAACGTTTTTTTGACCATTGGATTGTTTACTTTTTTTTTCTGCATTTCTTTCTCTTTGAGGCAGCTGACGATCTTTGATGCGGCGATCGGCGATCGAACCGTTGGTTGCTTTTGGAGGAGAAAGGAGAAGAAGAGATAATGGAGGCAGAAAGATTAAAAAAATTAATATATTAGAATTAAGGTATTAAAGTTAAAATAGGGCGTAAAATAGTCATATAAATATTATCTTATTATTATTATTATTATTTTATTATTAAAATCAAATAAATTTTCTGAATATTGTTAAATTTTAAAAAAATATATATAATTTTTTAACGAAAATATTTTTATTAAAAATTTAAATTTTAAAAATTTTCAATAAATGTAGTCTTAAATTTTGATTCATTTATTAATAATTAAAATCAAATAAACCATTGTTTCATTCAAATTTTTCCATGTGTATTAATCTTAATTACATTTAAAAATATTTATATCAAATATTTAAGTTATATTTGTGAATCACTTCTTTTATTTTCAATTTTATGTCAAATAGGAATTTCTAAATGAACAATAAATTCTTATTTAATTAAAAAGTCTTTTGTAATTAAAAAAACATATTTAAATTTAAGAATAAATATAGAATTTTGTTTTAACGCAATGAAAATAACATATTAGATATTAAAAACAAATATCACGTATTTATTTTAATCCGCGCAAAATGCGAGATCAATACTAATATATATATATATATTGATGCGTCAACCTCTCGTTTCTTTTCTTTTATTTGGCAAAACTAGATGACGAAGATGATTGAATTATTTAGCAAATTTCTATTAATTATTACATAAGTATGAGGTCAGCCAATGTCACACGCATGTATAGTATATTTCCCACTGCGCTCGGAGCAGGCGCGACTTTGAGATTAATTACTTCAAATACAAACGTGTTAAATATACAATGTATATGGATCCCTTATATGCCTACATTCCTTGACATACATTTTTTGCGACACATATGAATAACATAAGGATATAAAAGACTATATAATTTGAATATTTGTTTAAATTTTTTATATTATTACAATATATTTAAAAATTATCTCTTATTAATGGGATAATTGTTTAAAATTTAGTCTTGTATAGATTTTCTCTAATCATAATAAAATATCAAACATTTTCATCAATCTCTATATGATGTTAGAATCTCGTTAAAGACCTATCGCATCACATCTTATTTACAAACCCTATCACTTTGCAATTCGTATTTTTGTGGAGACACGATGATTATTGGAGATGGCAAAACGCTTCCTATCTCACATATCAGTTCAGTTTCTCATTATTTAGCCACATGATATTTTATTTTTATAGATGTTTTGTATCTCAAATTAAAAAGAACATTATCTCCATACACAATCTTTGTACCACTAATAACATCTTCGCTGAATTTTGTGGTGATGAATAAGGATCCTCATACAAGAGCACAACTCACAACAGGGATTGCTAAGGATGGTGTATATGAATGATCAATCCAAACCGTAACCAAACAGTCTACTTCTTTTGTGTCTAAACCGACTTCATCTGGCTGACATTCCCATTCCGTATTTCCTATTCTCAAAAAAATAATTGCAAAATTTACTTTACATTGTTCACAAAGTCTTCCTTCTTTACCTTGTAAAGCTTGCTCAAACAATAAAGTCACAAGCTTTCATTCCATGTCTCCTCCATAAAATAGTCTAGCCCATTAGAAATTAGCTTTTTCGATGTTTGGATGTATCCGAAATTATCACTGGATGGTTTTCAAACATTATGTCATATTTTTTTATCATTTCACTCATTATACTTGTCTTTCTTTATCCACTCAAACACAGATTTGATATTCTACCTATACTTACGCGCTTCAAACCTCTAGTAAAAACCCAAATTTAAACCATAATAGAAATATTTATTCTGATAACAAAGAAAAATATAGTTCCTTAACTTTATTTCTTTTCACCCATGGAATTTCTCATCTCACCAAAATCGCCTCACACCTCTGAACATAATGGTCTATCTAAACATCGTCATCCACCACAAAAAAAAAAAACACGAAAATTCAACACAATTTCCAACACAAATCCGTATTGGCAAGATATTGCAACGCAAATCCAATGCAATTGTAATGCTATTGGCATGTAAAATTTATGTTACAACGTAGTTGAAAATTGTAACACAATCTCTACGTTGTTGTAATGCCGAGACGTTCAAAATTTTTGTTTGTGTAGCCATTGATAACGCAAATCTAACACAAATCTAATGCCAATCTAACACAATTGTATCGCCAAAATCGTATCAACAATTGCAACATAGTCGTGATGTGGGTGAAACTCGAAACTAATGTGCACTTTTGCATTTTGAAAAAAAAAACTAAATAGTAGATAAACAATGCATGTGGTTGACTTCTCAAAACTCCAAAGGACTTTCTATTTAATTAAAACGGTACCTGAATACAAAATTTGACTCACCCTGAGACTCTAACCGTCTTGAACTTAAATTTCAATCCCCAAACACTACATACCCCGTATGTGACAGTCTACAACTATTCTTACAATAGTCTTAGGATTCTGAATGACTCTACGAATCACTCATCCACAAATTTCTAAACACATCGTCTATGATTTATGTAAAAAACACTCGCACAAGTTAATTGAAACACTCTTTTTTCTCGGTTTAAGCTCACACTTCTCTCTTAAATATTTTGCTCAATCTTTTCTAATAGAGAAATTTCTTTTCTTCCATGGTATCAACTCTCTTTATATAGGAGTTTTGATGTGTTTTTTAGAGATATTTTCCATGTTTGTAGCTTCCTTGATATTCTCCATGATATCCTCCAATTTGTTAATCTTTGACTTGTTCAAGTTTAACCTATTCAAACATAAGACTCGATGAAAAATCTTAAGATCAAATTTATACATTAACAATCTCCCCTTTTTTTGATTTTACACTTAAACAAACACATCATAGAAACCAATCACGATTAATATCAAAGCATATATCCAAAATAGACATCAAACATAGAGTTAATTGAGTTAAAATCTGCATCCTTTCTTTAATCTTCAAGTATGCCTAAAACAGTTTCAGTGTGTCCTCCAAGATCATCTCCCCCTTGTTTGTGTGAGTATAAGATTAACTATTATACTCTTATTGACTGTTATATATTTCAAGTACTTCATTGATAGTAGAGTGTAGGAGTGTTGTTTAAATTTGTGCACTAAAAGCTTTTTCCAGTATACTAGGTGCACCTCAATATCAGCGTAAGCATACTTCTACTAACATATTTCTCAAATAATCAAGTATACTCCCCCCCCTTTTATTATTTTTTATTTTTTAAAATCAAAGCTCACAACCACCAAGGGATTTTCTCAAATTTACGAAGCGGTTAATATCTAGAGATTTGGTACAACTTTCAGCCAATTGTCGTTCTGTAGGCACATATCCGATTAGTAATTGTCTTTTTCTCAATATTCTCTCTAAGAAAAGGATGTTTAATCTAATCTGCTTAGTTCTCGAATGTTGTACATGAATTTTCGAAATATTTATGGCACTTGTATTATCACAGTGAGCAATAAGAGATTGAGATGACATACCATAGTCTAACAACATTTGATTCATCCAAATGAGATTTGTGCTACAACTTCCTAATGCAATATGCTCTGCTTCTGTCGTGGATAAGGATGTAGAGTTTTGTTTCTTACTTGCCACAAAATAAGATTATTTCTAAGAAAGAAACATCCTATTGAAGTGTTTTTCCAATCATTGGCATTTCCACGCCAATCTGCATCAAAATAACCAACTAACCCATGATTAGTATCTTTTAATGTAGTAAATACTAAACTCGATAGGTCCCTTCACATATTTGATTATTCGTTTTATGGCTTGAATATGTGATTTTTTGGTTTGCTTGATATTGTGCATAAATTCCTACACTTGCTGCTAGATCAGGTCTACTTGTTGTTAAGTAAAGTAGACTTCTATCATACTTTGGTACACCTTCTATTCTACATCCTCTCTTTCCGAGTCTTTTGTCAAATTGGTAGTAGTAGACATAGAAGTGTGAGCAGTTTTGCTATTGTCCATTTCAAATTTCTTTACTAAATCACGATTATATTTGCTTTGCGATATCAAAATTTCGTCATCGAATTGTTTCACTTGCAAACCAGAAAAGAACTTTAGTTCTCCAGACATACTCATCTCAAATTCATTGTCATTGTTTGCACAAACCAATCAAATTTCTTTTGAGATGTTTAACCAAAGACAATGTCATCAACATAAATTTAGACAACGAGTAACTGATTCTCATATTTATGAGTAAATAAACTTCAATCAACTCCCCCTCGCTTGTATCCTTTGTTGATGAGAAATCTGGCTAGCATGTCATATCACACCCGTCGCGCTTGTTTGAATCCTTATAACGCCTTCTTGAGTCGATATACATGATCTGGATGTTTGTGATCCTCAAAACCATGAGGTTGTTCAACATATACTTCCTCTTGAATGATTTATTCACAAATATGCTCTTCACAAAATGGTTTATTGATTTGAAATGGGTGAGTGTCAGTGTCAGTGAGTCGGTTAGGTCGCAAGGGTCGCAGGAGTTGCATGAACATCTTCGACTCCGTAAGTCGGTTGAGTAGCAAGGGTCGCAGTAGTTTCATGACCATCTTCGACTCAGTTTATTGATTTGAAATGGGTGAGTTTCAGTGTCAGTGAGTCGGTTAGGTCCAAAGGGTCGCAGGAGTTGCATGAACATCTTAGACTCAGTGAGTCGGTTGAGTAGCAAGGGTCGCAGGAGTTGCATGACCATATTCGATTCAGTGAGTCGGTTGTCTTAGTGATTGGGATGGATCGCATAGATCGTTTGAGGGGCGTGGGTCGGTTGAGTGTCGCAGAGTGTCTGAGGGTCGTTTGAGTCGCATGGGTCGCACGGGTCGGTTAGAGTCGCACGGGTCGGTTGAGTCGCATGGGTCGCTTAGGTCGGTAGAAGTATAATGTATTCGTAATTGGTCATTTTGCAGTTGGCGCCAAAGCCGAAATTTGTGTATGAATTCAAGCACATGGACAGAATGCCAAAGATCACCACCAAGTGTTATTCTCACGAGACAATAACGATCCTGAGAGGAATCTTAGATGAATACGAGTTGCATTACTTCGAGAATGAGTCACAATTTAGGCATTTATTTCATTTACAATGTGACTCCACATTGACGAAGGTTCAAATGTCTGTACTACTAAATCACTCTGTGATTATACGGGACAATACAGAGTTGTGGTTCGTCATAAATGGCATTCCCATCCGGTACTCTACAGTGGATCACGCACTAATTTCCGGATTGAAATGCGGACCATATCCCATAGGATGGGAGTCCATGATGGGTGTCACATTCAGGCTGAAGAATTTCGGCCGTGGAAAGGTGACCCCCGAACAAGTCAGTGAAAAGCTTGTGAAGGCGAAGAATTCCGACGACCGGATGAGGTTCGCAACTTTGATGTTGTTGGCGCAAGTCATGGCTCACAAGCCTTCAGCAGAAAACTCTATCAGCCATGATCTCATTGACTGGTTGATGACTTGGAATTTGTGAAGGCTTTCCATGGGGTCGTTACACATTCGAGATGATTGTGGATACTTGCCACAAGCACGTTAGTGGGGAATCACCGAAACCAAAATGGTATTGTGGTGGTTTCATGATCCCACTAATGGTAAGTTGTATATATTATACTAGTATCTTGAATGTTTTCGTACTTTTTGCATTCTTATCATTTTGTTTAAATGTTTCAGTTACTTCCATTCGAAACCATCCTTAGTTTGGACGGAAAGGGATGGTATGTTGAGGTTGTGGATGCGCATCGATCCTGCCCAAGAACGTGCAAGAAGATGGTTAAATCCAATTTTAACCCGAAGTATGTAGATGTGAAAAGGCAGATTGGAGATTCTAAGGTAACAATTACACAAGGGTCACAAGGGTAACAATTACACAGAGGGTAATAATGGTTATTTCTTGTTTTTCAAAATATTCGAAGTATTCTTCTTGTTGAACACGAAGAGGAAGTTTTACTTTCTGGTCTGGAGGATTACGAGGGATGCGAAGATCCCGATGTTCAGATATGGATGAAACATCTTCGTAGAAATCCGAAGAGTATTTGTTGGGAGGATATCCATGAGCAAGAACTGCTGACACGAAAAGCAACTCTTGGTGATCAAAAAAAGGAGAAGGAAAAAGGAACTAAGAGGAATGAGTGCGTGAGTGATGCTGATGTTGATTCTGATGCTGATGCTGATGCTGATGCTGCAGTCCCTCTCACACTGGAGAAGAAATTAATAGGGGAAATAAGGAAGTCGGAGAAGAGAATCATCAACACCGAAACCAAAATGGTATTGTGGCCGGGATTCATGTGCCTAATCCAAAATCAAAGGCTGCCGAGAAAGTTGCGATCACCGAAACCCAATCTTCCGACACTGTTGGTGATTTTGATTTTGAATTCATGCGACGTCCAAATCCACTGTCAAGAAACCTTGCTCCTAATGGAGTTCCACCAAGTAAGTAATATTTAGTGAAAAGGTCATTTGAGTGTCAATTTCCATCGAGACATATAAGTCGTAGGGTTGCTTAAGTCATAGGGTCGTTAGAGTCATAGGGTCGCATAAGCCGCATGGTCGTTAGAGTCGCATGGGTTTCATATGTCGCATGTGTCACTGGGTCGCTAAAGTCGAATGGGTCGCATGGGTCGCATAGGTCGCATTGGTCCCATTGGTCGCATAGGTCGCATAGGTCGCATTGGTCCCATTGGTCGCATAGGTCGCATAGGTCGCATTGGTCCCATTGGTCGC
>CM071870.1:5012615-5031862 GCA_036759665.1 Gynandropsis gynandra
TTTGGTCGCATGAGTTGTCCATGGGTCATATGTGGTCATATAGGGTCGCATGAGTCGTAGAAGGGTCTTATGTGTTCGCATTAGATGTCCATGGGTAATGTTTGGTCGCATGAGTCGTCCATGGGTAATGTTTGGTCGCATGAGTCGTCCATGGGTAATGTTTGGTGGCATGAGTCGTCCATGGGTCATATGTGTGGTCGCATGAGTCGTACCCGTTTAAACCTGATTATAATTTAATCCGATTGAGCGTCGCATAACGGGTCATATTGGGTCATAATCTTACGAACAATAGATGCAAAATAAGACATTTTCAACGTTTAAATATTGATTACTAAGGTCTCAAAGGTTAAAGGTCACAAGAGTTACATAAGGTTACATAAGGTCTCAAAGGTCACAACGGTTAAAAAAAGGAAAGAAAAAAGTTGAAGAAAAAGAAAAAGGAAGTTCGAGAAAGAAGAAGGCACAGGCAAAAAGAAGTTCGAGAAAAAAAAAAGGAAAGATAAAAAGGTCAAATTTACCGAAGATTAATGACTCCTTCCCCGCAAGAAATGCTCCATTGACATTTCGGGCTTTGAGTCATGTATGGTAAGTTCCACGGTAGCAAATGACCTCCAACCGTGACCTTAGGTAACGCGGATACAGCTTGGTCTGAGTCCCCGCCGATTACCAAGACCTTATGAAGTGCAGATACATCACAAAGTCCTCCATCCAAGTTGTAAGTACTTGTGTGTATCTGCATACAGACTGAGTCCGACGATTACCAAGACATTGAGTAACAAATAGACAGCACGATGCCCTGGGTCGACCATGTGACCTTAACGGTCACAAGGTAACAAGGATTTTTCAGAGAATTTAGGGTTAGATGTTAGAAATCGCCCTTTTGAGAGAATGAAAGACTCGAAACAAGAGATGATTGGGTGCTTGTTGTAGCTTTACGGTTTTCCTCCTCTATTTATAACGAAAAATAAATGGACTCCTACAATCAAGAAAGACAATAATTACAAAGAATGACCAAGGTGCATGTATTGACACATTAAAGAACCTTTAATATAGGTCTTCAATGTGACATTGGTAAAATAAAAAGCATAGCTAGAACCTGGAAAAAACAGTAGTCTGACATTGAAAAGACTAGTCGAAAGGGTCGAAATAGTCGGAAGGGTCGCAATGGTCGGAAGGGTCGCAATGGTCGAAAGGGTCGCAATGGTCGGAAGGGTCGCAATAGTCAAAAGGGTCGCAATGGTCGGAGGGGTCGCACGGGTCCAACATATTTTGATTTGAGCTGTATTTTCAAAATTTTATTCATATTATTTGTAAATAATTTGTAAACAATAAATTAGTACCGCAGGGGTCCAAGGGTCGCAGAAGGACAAGGGTCGCAGGGGTCCAAGGGTCGCAGAGGAACAAGGGTCGCAGAGGGACAAAGGTCGCAGGGTCAAACTGGGTCGTTGGGTCAAACTGGGTCGTAAGGTCGCAGGGGTATTTTGGGAATATCAACATTTATAAGGGTATTTTTGAAGTTAAATATTTTTTCTTTTTCAGGAAGGGTATTTTTGAAGTGTTTTAGCCCTACGAGGGTATTTTTGAAGTTAGCCCTACTTAAAGGGACTAACTTCAAAAATACCCTTGTAGGGCTAAAACACTTCAAAAATACCTTCCAAAAAAAATTAACTTAAAAAATATCCTTATAAATGTTGATATTCCCAAAACACCCCTGCGACCCAGCTGATTGTATCAAGAGGCTTACGCACCTCTTGTGGTGTCATTTTCTCCACCTTTAGTCCCTTGCTAACCATCAACCTCCATCTTCCATCATCGTTGGACGAATCTTCAGTTCGACCCTGCGACCCAGCGACCCAGTCCGACCCAGCGACCCTGCAACCCAGCGACCCAGTCCGACCCTGCGACCCAGCGACCCAATCCGACCCTGCGATCCAGTTCGACCCTGTGATCTTGTTCGACCCTGTGACCCAGTGCGACCGCCGGAAACTGCCAGAAATCGTCGAAAATTGCCAGAAATCGCTGGAAATCACCTACAAATCGCCGGAAATCGCCAAAAATCACCGGAAAATCGCTAAAAACGCTGGAAATTGCTGGAAATCACTTAAAATGGCTAAAAAATTGTTGGAAATCGCTCGAAAATTGCTGCAAAACGCTCAAAATAGAAGGAAATCACTCGAGAATGGAAAGAAATCGCTCAAAAATGGAAAAAAATCGCTCGAAAATGGAAGGCAATCACTCGAAAATGAAAGGAAATAGCTCTCTACTTTGTTCCTTTCCTCTCAATTTTTGTTTGTCCTCCTCTCATATTTGTATTTCCCTCCTTTGTATGTGTTTTTCATTAACAAAACATAAGGACATATATGTCTTTTCTCCAAATTTTGTTTTTTATAAGATTTAGGAGGGTAGTTTTAAAGTGTTTTAGCCTTAAGAAGACATTTCTGATATTCTCCCTACTTAAAGACAATCCTTTTTAGAGATAACAGCGCAATATTTGAAGACCACCTTTTGTTAATATAACAGTACATTCTCTTTTATCGCAAAAGCCAAATTCTTAAATGAAAAAAAAAATAAATGAAAAAAGGTAAACTTATATGGTCCCTCTATATTGTTTCCCTATATAACCACTATTAATAGTAATAGCAAAAATATCAAATTTTGGGTCGTGTAAGATATGCATAAACAGTCAATGTTTGAAGAATGAGATATTTTATAAAATATCTCAAAGATAGTTTTAGTTGATGGCGGTCCACGCGCACTTATTCTTACGGTGGAGCAACCTTCCATATCCATCGCATATGCTATGTTTTTTCCTTGTTTTTTATATGAATGTATATATCTATAGATTAATAAGTTTATTTTGTAAAACAACTAAAATTAGGGATGCATCTCTTACATAAAAATATTTACGTTTCACTGAAAAATAATCATTATCCCATTTAAAAAATGAACAAATCAATTATCGGTGTGTATATACGTTTGTTAAATAATAAGCTATTTTCAACAATTTTTGGATTACTTCTTACATAAATTTTTTAAGAAATGATTTTGAATTTTATTTTATAATTATAGAAAAAAATTGTCAAAATGATATGAAGTAAAATAAACATTTTATCTTTAAAGTTGCAGATGAATTTCTAATCATCATTTTTTTAATAAAATTGCTAATCATCATTTATTTACTAAAATTGTGAAAACTTTAGGAATGGATTTTAAAAAGTGCCATTGAAAATTTTTAGAAGAACGAAAATTCTGTAAATTATTGCACACTTTTAATAATGAAATAACCCGAAATCAATTTTGAGGGTTAATATGGCGGAATATCAAATATATCCTCGTAGGGTTAAAACGCTTCAAAAATACCATTCCCTAAAATCATTATTTAATCGAAAAAAACAGGAGAAAAGATAAATTTACCCTTAGTTTTCGAACATGAAAAAACCCGCATTCTGGGTATTTTCGACGTGAAAAACTGTCATACCGTGTCAAAACCAAGAAAGAACAAATGATTTCGAACTTGAGAGGGATCGATTCGAAGTTGGCAAGAAGGAAATGGCTAGAATCAACAGCGGTGGAGAAGAGAGCACGTATCAATCTTCAATGGCGTCAATAAGTGTAAGTAGATCAATTTCTAGGGTTTTGCAGGCTGTCGAGTCCCAAAATGGTTTATTGATTTGAAATGGGTGTGAGTGTCAATGAGTCAGTTGAGTCAATGTGAGTCGGTTGAGTCGCAAGAGTTGGTTGTCTCAGTGAGTCTGTAAGTAGATCGATTTCTAGGGTTTTGGAGGATGTCGAGTCCCAAAATGGTTTATTGATTTGAAATGGGTGTGAGTGTCAATGAGTCAGTTGAGTCAATGTGAGTCGGTTGAGTCGCAAGAGTTGGTTGTCTCAGTGAGTCGGTTTGGGTCGCGATGGTCGGTTGAGCGTCGATTTCTAGGGTTTTGTAGGCTGTCGAGTCCCAGAATGGTTTATTGATTTGAAATGGGTGTGAGTGTCAGTGAGTCGATTTGGGTCGCAATGGTCGCTTGAGCGTCGTTGGGAGTCCAAAAGTTTGAGTCGGTTGTTTCAGTGAGTCGCTTTGGGTCGCAATCGTCGCTTGAGCGTCGCAGGGGGTCTAAGGGTTGTTTGACTCGGTAGTCTGAGTTAGTCGGTTTGGGTCGCATGGGTCAGTTGAGTCGTATTGGTCGGTTGAGTCGGATGGGTTGGTTGAGTCGCATGGGTCGGTTGAGTCGCACGGACGGTTGAGTCGGATTGGTCGGTTGAGTCGCATGGGTCGCTTGAGTCGGTAGAAGTATAATGTATTCTTAATTAATTGGTCATTTTGCAGGCGGCCCCAAAGCCGAAGTTTGTGTATGAATTCAAACACATGGACAGAATGCCAAAGATCACCACCAAGTGTTATCCTCACGAGACAATAACGAGGCTGTGAGGAATCTTAGATGAATACGAGTTGCATTACTTCGACAAGGAATCACAATTTAAGCATGTATTCCATTTCCAATGTGACTCCACATTGATTAAGGTTCAAATGTCTATCCTCCTAAATCACTCCGTGATTGTACGAGACAAGAAGGAGTTGTGATTCGTCTTAAACGGTGTTCCCATCCGGTACTCTATAGTGGAGCACACACTAATTTCCGGATGAACTGCGGACCATATCCCAAAGGATGGGAGTCCAAAAGGGGTGATACATTCTGGCGGAAGAATTTCGGTCGTGGAAAGGTGACCCCCGCACAAATCATTGGAAAACTTGTGAAGACGGAGAATGCTGAGAACCGGAAGAGGTTGGCAACTTTGTTGTTGTTGGCGCAAGTTATGGCTCACAAGCCTTCATCAGACAACTCTATAGATTCTAAGGTAACAATTACACGTCACAAGGAAAACAAGGGTCACAGAGGGTAATAATGGCTATTTTTTGTTTTTCAGGATATTCGAAGTATTCTTCGTGCTGATCACGAAGAGGTAGGTTTAGTTTTTGATCTGGATGACTATGAGGGATGCCACGATCCCGATGTTCAGATATGGATGGAACATATTCGTGGAAATCCGAAGGGACTTTGTTGGGAGGACATCCGTGAGCAAGAACTACTGACGCGAAAAGCAGTTCTTTGTGACCAAAAGAAGGGAAAGGGAAGGGGAAGGGGATTAAGAGGAAAAAGAGCGTGGGGGAAAATGATAGAGCTTGAAGATGATGAAGCTGATGCTGATGAAGAAAGAGATGGTGATGCTGAAGCTGAAGCTGAAAGAGAAGGAGAGGATGAAGATGAAGCTGAAGGAAAAGAAGCTGCAGTCTGGCTGACACTGGAGCAGAAATTAGTGAAGGAAATAAAGAAGTCGGAGAAAAGAATCATCAACGCTGTCAGAGATCTTCTAAGGGATGTCGGGTTTCATTTGCCTAATACAAAAATAGAGGCGGCAAATCCCAAAGGTGCTGAAAAGGCATAATCAAAATTTGTCGAGATAGATGCAAGCACCGCAAACCAATCTTCCGGCAGTGTTAGAGATGATGAATTCCTTCAACGTTCATATCCAGTGCCTAATGAAGTGTCGGTTGAGTCTGAGTCTGAAAATGACTTTGGAGATGGCTCAGAAGAGGATTTGGCAAACATTTCGAGATTAATTAAAAATATCGCATCTGGCGCCACCATTCCTCTAACTGAATACATTTCCAAAGAGGTTATTGCAGTCGTTGCTCCTGATGAAGTTCCACCAAGTAAGTAATAAATAGTAAAAAAGTTTATTTGAGTCAATTTCCATCAAGAGTCGGCAAGGGTCGTAAAAAGACGCATAAGTCGCACGATCGTATAAGTAGAATAGTCGCATCTAATGAATGAAGTGATTTTATAGAGATGCTCCAGTGGTTACTGTCATATTTGTTTGCATGAGGTCGAATGAGTCGGATGGGTTCTAATTTAATCCAATTGAGGGTCGTATGGGTCGGATTATAATGAAGAATTTATCGAATTATAATGATGAAAGTCGCAAAATGTTTAATCAAAATAATATAAATAATATAGTATTACACAATTACTAACTAACAAACCTTTCTTTTTTGTGAAGTCGGCGTTGTCTCGGTTGTCACGTTCCAAACACTGCCAGTGGTGCTGGCTTTTGAAAATGGGGTTTGTAACGACGAAGAACACGGGGTTTGTGTCGACACAAATGGGTTTTGTATCGATGAAGAAGACGGGGTTTGTCTCGACAAAGATGGGGTACTTCTCTGAGCCTCACCGGGTCCAGGATAACGATTCTCTTTAGGCCTCCCGCTTTGCCTTTTCTGAGCCACAATAGGAGGTTCAAACGTAAACTCAGACACTGAAGGGGGAATGTCCCAATCACTGCAATCAGGAATCGGATACACGGTTTCTTGGTAAGCCAAAAGCTATGTCTCCCGAAGGTAGTAGTTTGAACATAGATCTTGTATCTTGTGACCTTTACCAACCTTATGTGCTGCCGCAATTGCGTAACTGCATGGATACTTATCCACGCCAAACATTTTGCATTCGCACGTTCTTTTTCGAAGACTCACTACAAATGTTCTACCCATCTCATTTCTCACCTCATACTCATCATTCAGACTGTTCAATTCAATAACATCATACTTGGATGCCTGTCCAAACCGTTCATGTAACGTTTTCTCAACGTAAGGTGTTAACTTTTGAGAATCATCACCGGTAGCTGCTTCCAACCTATACCTATTGAACCATTCCACTATCTTTCCCAAACAAATATCTAAAAGCCCTAGGATCGTAAATTTTTTTGACTTCTTCAACGTTGAGTTTATTGACTCGGTGCCATTAGTGGTTAATAAGTTGTACCGTTCCTTTATAGCCGCTCTGACAGCCATAAAAAGGTATTTGAAGCTTTTCCCATAAATGTCGTACTGAAGATCTACGACAGATCCGGGATTTCTTTTTATAAAAATGTGCAACCACCCTGGAAGCCTCCTATAATGTTCAAAGTCATCACCATGAATATCCTTTTGAGCACCGCATTTGCCTCTTAATGCCATCAAATATGATACATTGGCACCATATTTTGCTTTTACACGAGCCCTCAATTGTTTTGATGGAGGTGTTTGATAACTTCCGGAAAATTTCTCTTTCAAATAATCCTTAACCATTTGCGTTGTACCCTTTGTAGCTTTGGTCCGTTTAGATACATGTGAACAGTTATGAATGGGATGGTGTGTTCTAACACTAAACCGTTTGGAATTCGGGATTGCTGCCACGCATAATTTCCATTTACAACCATTTCCAGCAAACTTGCATCGTACTTCCCACAGCTTTGTATCAGATCTCAATGTTGTATATCTAAACGAAGCTTCGATTGAACCCTTCCTTACAAATGCATGTACATCCTTCTTGCTATCAAACTCTTGCCTAATTTTAAGATCCAATCCATCTTCGAACTCGAAGATATTATTTTTACTATTGTGAACTACCATTTGCGAGCTGTTCTCACCATCACCATACTTATGCTCTGTTGACACATCAGAATCAACTTTATTATTGCCACAAACAACTCCATCAACTACCACATTCATGGCACACCCACCATCTTCTCTTAACCCGCTTGTATGTTCACTATCAAAATCATCCGAATCCAAAATATCTATTGTCTCCGGATTACTCTCAACTCTACTTTTGTTATCTAAACCTATAATAACACAGTCATCATAATCTACGACACCTCTATCCTCACCTTCTTTAGCAATGCTTCCAAAAGCAGGAATTAGAGGCTCAATTTCCCTCTCAATTTCGATTCCACAATTCACACCTGCCGATTCTATCTCCACATACAGCAGTGGTCGAATTCCTCTTATGTGATCGATTAGATAACAAATAAGATGTTTGTCATTCATTATATATGTCGGCTTCCTATTTTCACAAATATTGGGCAAATAGCTTAACTTCAACTTCGTTGTATTATTTCTCACCATCATCTCTGCGCATAACTTATCAATCAATTGCTGGTATGTCAGACTAACCGGAGGACATAAGAAAAACGCTCTCTGGTTTTCCTGAACTCTACCAACCCATTCAGATTCTCCATTTGGGTTTTTTCCCATTTACCATCATACAAAAAATAAATCAGTGTGATTTTCTCATCCACCGTATCCATTACACCTGTAACAAAAACATAAAAAGAGGGGTAAATTATGTGACCCACATCGATCGTGCAACCCTTGGACCCCTGCGACCCTTAGACCCCTGCGGCAACCTTTTGCTTTTGCGACCCTTGTACCCCTGCGACCGTTTCAACCCTTTGCGACCCCTTTCCCATGCGACCCCTTTACCTCTGCGACCCTTGGACCCCTGCGACCCTTGCAACCCTTGGACCCCTGCGACCCTTGCGACCCTTGGACCCATGCGATCCTTTACCTCTGCGACCTTTGGACCCCTGCGACCCCTTTACCTCTGCGACCCTTTGAACCCTTTGCGACCCCTTTCCCATGCGACCCTTGGACCCATGCGACCCTTTAAACCCTTTGCGACCCCTTTCCCATCCGAGCCTTGGACCCCTGCGACCCTTTGACCCTTTGCAACCCCTTTACCCTTGGACCCTACGACGACCTTTGATCCCTTTGACCCCTCGATGAGAGTCTGTGACCCAGTGCGATCGTACGACTCTGTGACCCACTGTGTCACCTTTGACATTGCAATAATTATGACTCGTTTTCAATAATTGCAATAAATACAAGAGAAACACGAAAAACTCACTATACATACCTGGTTTTTCTGCGGAACGTGCTTAATTGCAAGCTTCTTTGTTGACAACAAAGGATTTCAACCTATTGGCAGCGAATCTGATGCCGATTTCAAGCTATTCTCGCCGAATCTGTTGTGGTGTGGGGGAACAGTAATTTTTGCGCCACAGGAGAGAGAGAATTAGAGGTGCTCTAGAGGAGAGAAAAAAATTTTCGTCAAGGGTAATATGGGATTATCAATATTTTAAAGGTAGATTTGAAGTTGAAACTTTTTTTTTCGGCCAATGGTATTTTGGAAGCACTTTAGCCCGACAAGAGTATTTTTGAAGTTATCCCGGTTAATATTGTCGCAAAATAGGCAAAAATATGAAAATAAGTGTCTGCCATACAAAAGGATATTGCAATTTGGATTGAGAATATTACAATGTTACAGATGCGGTTTGGACGGTTGGATAGAGATTTGTCTCATTGTCGTGGAATATTAGGGTTGCTACACATTCTCGCATGATCATTACATGAAAGTTTCAGTCTCATGCATAAAAAAAAACTTAAAATACCACATGCCAAGCTCCAAACTGGTCAAATCCTGATCAAATTCATATCTATTTGGATCCTTTCATCATCTATTTCCACTTGTTTTACATACATACTGTTGGGATCCGTAATTGAATAGTTTTTAGAAATTTCTAAAACTTTTTAGAGAAATATAGAATTTTCATGAACGTTTCAGAGAACTCTAGATAATTGTAAAATTCTTTAGAAGTTTGTAGAAAAGTGTGTAACCATCTAGAATATTCTGGATATGTATAGAACCTTCTGAAATCTTACAAAAAGTATGGAAGGATGTGAAAAGAGATGGAACATTGTAGAGATTCCTAGAGAGTGTGAAGTATTCTAAAGAATCAATCTCCCCCTTTAGATGCAAATAATCTCAACCATTCATTATGGATGTGTGATATTCTAAATAGGGGTAGGAGCTTTCATTTTTAATCATAAAAGAATATAAGAATCAAGAGAGAAGCTACACAGAATGAGAAAAACTTAACATAGTCTCTTTTTGAAAGAAGAAATATAGTTTGGAAAAGACTACATTCTCAAGCTTGAGTGAATCATCAAATGTGAGTGAATTTTATAATATTCTTGTAATTCTACTATTATTTTGTATAGTAGAAGAATTTACATTCTTGAGAATTATATTGTTGTGCTTTAATTTCTATTTTCAATCTTAAGTGTCTATTTTAACTTACGAAATGAGAAAGCCGAGATTTTTCAACTGTAGTATCAGAGCTTGGTTGATTTATAGCCGTAATTAAGCTCATGTAGTTCAAGATGGAGGATAATGTCACTCATGATGGATATATGTTCAAGCTCACAGCCAAAAACTATTCATATCGGAAACCGATGATGGAGGACCACTTGTATGGTAAAGATTTGCATGAGCCCATCATCTACAAAGACAAAGTAGAAGGCAAAAGTGATGCTCAGTGAGAGCTATTGAATTGAAGGTTGTTACTATGATCTGTAAGTTCATTGAGAAAAATCTATTCAAACATGTTTCTACTTATACAAATTCCTATGAATTGTGGACGAAGCTTGAGTCAATGATTCAAAAGAAAACACCTCGTAACAAGGCCAATTTAGTTCAACGGTTGGTAAAGTTAGAGTATAATGATGGTCATAGTATTATTGAACTCATGAATAATTTTTAGGGACTCGTTAAAAAATCAACTAACAAAAATTTAGATGAAGATTGATGATGAGTTGCAAGCCTTTATACTCTTTAGTTCTTTACCAAAAAGTTGGGACATACTCGTAGTTACATTTAGTAACTCGGCTCCGGAAGGAAAATAAACTATGCATGTCGTTAGTGATAGTCTTCTTGGTAAAAAAGAAGAAGAATGGAACTAGGTGGGTCTGACAACCCTGAAGCTAATATAGTTGAGAATCGAGGTAGGAATGAAATTTTTGGACGTAGCAAGAAAATTTGTTGAAGGATGGGTCATAACAAAATTGAATGTTGGTCATTCAAAAGAGATCAAGAGGTGGGTAATGTTAAACAAGACCAATCGAGTCCAATGAAAAAGAAAGAAAAGAAGAATACTACTACTCTAGGTTCAAAAGAAGATCTACTATATTTCGTTGGAGAAGGTAATATCTTGAACATCGTTTGTGATGATAGTACTTGGATTATCGATTGTGGTGTTTCTTTCCATGTTACTCCACATGAATGTTTCTTCTCATCCTACTAAAGAGGAGACTTTGGTAAATTTCAAATGGGAAATCAATATAAGAACACGATCATTAGGATAGAGTCATCATCTTGACAACTGGGATAAAGTTCAAATGAGCATACTCATTTTGAAAGATGTTAGGCATTTTTCAGCCATGCTTCTAAATCTTATATCTGTTGGAAAGCTAGAAATGTTGGTTTGGTGAATTACTTTGGTTAAAGAAGAGGGAAGCTCACCAAAGGCAATCTAGTCATGGCTCGAGGTAATAAGAAAGAGAATCATTAAACATGATGCAAGCAAACTAAACAAAGAAGAGGTAAACATCACCACTGATGATATGGAGATATGGCCTAAACGACTTGGGCACATGAGTGAGAAAGTTCTTCACATGCTCGCTCGAAAACATCTCCTCCATGATGTGATAGGTAAACTATTTCATCTTTGTGCCCATTGTTTAGATAGAAAACAACATAGAGTTGATTTTCAAAAATCTTCATCACCCACAAGGAAAGAAAAATTATTCTAAACGTCATACACATTGAAGCTATAATGGTTGTGGTTGACAATGTAAACCTAACATCATTAGTCCTTCTAGATGAGACCATTCTAGAGGAAGTTTGGACGGGAAATAGGGTTTCATACGATTATCTTAAGGTGTTTGTGTGTATGTAATTTGTTCACATCCCCAATGATGAGCGATCCAAGTTTGACACAAAGACGAATGAATGCATCTACCTTCGTTCTCCTAAAGATGAATATGGGTATGACTCTAGGTTCCAATCAACAAGAAGGTTGTCCAAAGTAGAGATGTTGTATTCTTCTAATACCAAACAGTTGAAGACATTCAAAAATCAGAGAGGTCGAGATTAAGAAGTAGTAAGAATATGAAATCTACTCCAGTTCGACGTGAGGATAATAATACACAAGAAAGTAGTTATCTTGAAGATCATGAATTTGTGATGGAGCAAATCAATAGGGAAATTCATGATAGATTAATTCGGGAATAGCCTCAATCTATCATTCCAATCGCACCGGTTTCGAATCGATCCTCGATGATAGAATACCATCCACCCGATACAAAACATAAGAGTACGTTATGTTCACCGATGAAGGGGAGCCTCAAAGTTATAAAGAAACAGTGAGTAATTGTCACAAAGAAGAGTGGAGAATAGTTATGCAAGAACAAATGCAATCCTTGCATGAGAATAACACATATGAATTAGTGAAGTTACCAAAATTGAGAAAATCCTTGAAGAATAAATGGTTGTACCGAATCAAGACAGAAAATAGTAGCTCACAACCTCGCTACAAAGCTCGGTTGTTCGTCAAAAGATTCAGACAAGAAAAAAGGTATCGACTTTGAAGAGATATTCTCTCATTTAGTAAAGATATCGACGATACGAGTTGTTATTGGTCGTCCAAACTTTCTCTGGAATGGTTCCATGTAGAGGAACTAATGGTGTGAGGTTTACAATGTTCATCACGGTCATTATAGCTTCTCCTCAAAGTGATTTGGGTAATTTAGCATGATAGAGCATGCAACAAATTCTTTCTTCAATTTTCGCTGCATTCTCTCAGATTGCCCATTCAGTTGTGGTGTCTTGGGTGGAGTCTTCTCTAGCCTAATATTATATTTCTTGCAATAGACTTCAAAAGGACCTCTATACTCCCCTCTATTATCTGATCGTAAATTCTTGATCTTTTGATAAATCTCAGGCTCCACTAGAGCATAGAATTTCTTGAATCCATCAAGTACTTGATCCTTTGATTTTAGAAGGTGCAACCACACCTTCCTTGAATGGTCATTAATGAAGGTGACATAATATGATGCCCTTCTAATAGAGTTCTCAGACATCGAACACACATCGGTGTATAGGAGGTCTAGAATATTCTTTCTCCTTATGGGTGATGAAGATCTTTAAAAAGAAACTCTATGTTGTTTTCCATCTAAACAATGAACACAAGGATGAAGTAGTTTATCTATCACGTTAGGAGGAGATGTTTCCAAGCCAGCATGTGAATACCTTTCTCACCCATGTGCGCACGTCATTTATGTCATATCTCTATATCATATGTGGTAATGTTTACCTCTTCTTTTTTTTAGTTTTTCTTGCATCATGTACAATGATCCTTCCTTATTATCTCGAGCCATGACTAGACTCCTTTTGGTGAGCTTCCATTTCCTTAACCAAATTAATTCATCAAATTAGCATCGTCTAGCTTTCCAACAAAGATAAGATTGAGAAGCATGGTTGGAAAATGCCTCACATCCTTCAAATGAGTCGGCTTTCGGTGCTTGTTGTCAACATGATGTCTCATATCCCGATGGTGTTGCTCCTATATTGATTTTTCATTTGCATTGTACCAAAGTCTCCTCTATAGTAGGATGATAAGAAATTTTCATGTGGAGTAACATGGAAAGAAGCACCAAAATCAACAATCCAAGAACTATCATCACAAGAGATGTTCAAGATCTTCTTTTGAAACTAGAGCATTAGTATTCTTCTCTTCTTGCTTCTTCATTGGGCACATTTGGTCTTGTTTAACATAACCCACCTTCTGATCTCTGTTGAAGAATCAACATTCAATTTTCTGGTGATCCATCATTCCACAAATTTTCTTGCTATGTCCAGAAATTTCATTCTTACCCCAATTTCAACTATATTAGCTTCGGGTGGCAAGGCTCACCTCATTCCATTATTTTTTCTTCTTCACCAAAAAGACTATCACTAACGCCATACATAGTCAATTTTCCTTCCAGAGTCGAGCTACTAAGTGTAACTACGAGTGTATCCCAACTTTTTCGTAAGGAACAAAGGATTAGAAGGGTTTGCTACTCATCATCAATCTTCATCTCAATTTTTGTTAGTTGATCTTTTTTTGAGCCCCTTGAAATTATTCAGGTGTTCAATAATACTATGACCATCCTTATAATCTAACTTTACCAACCACCGAGCTAAATTGGTCATGTTATGAGGCGTTTTCTTTTGAATCGTGGACTCAAGCTTTAGCCATAATTCAAAAGAATTTGTGTAAATAGAAACATGTTCGAAAAGAGTTTTCTCAATGGACTTACGGATCACAGCAACAACCTTTCGATTCAATAGCTCCCACTAAACATCACTTTTGTCTTCTACTTTGTCCTTGCAAATGATGGACTCAAGCAAATCCTTACCAAGTGGTCCTCCATCACTGGTTTCCAATATGAATAGTTGTTGGTTGTGAGCTTGAACATATCCCCATCTTGAACTGCACGAACTTAGTTATGGCTATAGATCAACTAAGCTTTGATACCACGGTGGAAAAATCTCGGATTTCTCGCTTCGTGAAGTTAAGATAGAAACTTAAGATTGAAAATAGAAATGAGAGTACGATAGTATAATTCTCGAGAATGAAGATCCTTCCACCATACAAAATAATAGTAGGATAACAAGAATATGATTATAAAATTGACTTACACCTTGTGATTCATTCAAGCTTGAGGATGGATTCTTCGCAAGCTATCTTTTTTCTTTCACAAAAGAGACTCTCTTAAGTATTTCTCAATCTAAATGGCTTCTCTTTGAATTCTTGATTTTTTTATGATTAGAAATGAAGGCTTCTACCTTATTTATACTATTACACCTCCATAATGAATGGTGAAGATTACTTGCATTCAAGGGTGGAGATTGATTCTCTAGAATGCTCCACACTCTCTAGGAATCTCTGCACTCTTCAACCTCCTTCTACATCCTTCCATACTGATACAAAACCTAGATTAAAATCCTTCCTAAAAGCGATGGAATTGGTTTCCTAAAACCTTAATCAACTTTCTATCTCAAAGAACCTAAGCCCACATTCGAAATAAACGATCCTAGACCCTGATAGAACATGGATGAAGAACGCATGGAAATCGAATGACGCCTCAACTCATTTGCGGAAGAATTAATTGATAAGTCGAAGCATGAATGCCATAGATGATAAATTGATAAGTTTGAAATCTAGTTCCGAAAGAACTTTAAGAGAAAACCTCTCAATTGATAAAATAAATCTTGATTTTTGTTCTCAACATAAGGCAACTATTTCAAGGACAATAAAAGAGAAAGCAGTGGTTGTAAACATTAAATAAATAGCTTGCATGTGGCGGAGAAGGAAATGGGGTGGTTGAGTTGTGGCTGAGAGCTTGAAGCATTAAATTTGTTGGTTGAGCTTCTAGAAATCTATTTTCGTCCAACACTCTTTTCTTGCGATTTGAAGCTTCATTTGGACTCAATTTGGACTGATATTAGATAGACAAAAGCTTGGTGATGTAATTGATGTGGTCTATTTTGGTTTTCTTCAAATTTTGCCCCCAAAACGCCCAAAATATGCTCAGTGCACAAAGCTTGAAGTTTCTTAGCTCTAGCCCTTGTAATTCGACCAATTAGGTCAGACTTTTGCTTATCGTCATTCGGTTCTTCTCCAATTTTACTCACATCTTGTGTTTTCCCCAATTCAAATCCAAGTATGCTCTTTAAGATGCCCTTATCATTATACTCTTTTAAGATAGATTTAACCTCAAATCTGGCTAATTTGCAATATAAGGAGACAAGTCAGAAACATTGAATGTAGAACTTATTTGAACTCACTTGGAAGCTCAATTTGGTAGGCATTGTTGTTGATCTTCTTAAGGACTTGGAATGGGCAAATTCCTCGCGACATCAGCTTAGACTTGCGCCGGTTTGGAAATCTCTCTTTTCGCATATAAACCCAAACCCGTATCTCCTGGTTCGAAGACAACTTCTTTTCGCCCTTTTTTTTGCATGCTTCAAGTATTGCTTAGTCATCTCTTTAATGTGCAATCTAGCCATTTCATGAATCTGTTTCACACGCTGAGCTTTTTCGTTTTCCATCAACGTCAGAATATTTGCTAGATGGAAATGGAGATAAATCCAACAAAGTGAGTGGATTGAATCTATAAACAATTTCATATGGAGAGAATTTAGTAGCTAAGTGTACAGATCTATTGTATGCAAATTCAATGTGAGGCAAACAATCTTTCCATGATTTCAAATTCTTTTTCACCAAAGCACGAAGCAAAATAGATAAAGTATGGTTCACAACTTCAATTTTTCCATCAGTTTGAGGATGGCATGTTGTTCAGAACAAAAGCTTAGTTTCCTAGCATAGACCACAAAGTTTTCCAAAAGTAACTCAATAATTTCATGTTACGATCAAAAATATTTTCCTAGGCATTCCATGCATTTGAACAATCTCTTTTAAGAATAATGAAGCAATGTGAGATGCATCGTCGGTCTTATGGCATGAAATGAAGTGAGCCATCTTAGAAAACCTGTCAATCACCACAAAGATTGAATCTTTACCAGTTCTGGTCCTAGGTAATCCAAACACGAAATCCATTGATATATCAGTCCATGGATGATGAGGAATTGGTAATGGAGAGTACATACCATGGGGTTGAAGTCAAGATTTAGCTTTTTTACAAGTGATACATCATGAACAAACTCGATCAACATCTCATTTCAAACGAGGCCAGTAAAAATGTTCTTGCAAAATAGACAACGTCTTGGCAACTCCAAACTGCCCATTAGACCTCCACTATGTGCCTCTCTAACCAAAAGATCACGCAAAAACAATTGGGAATGCACATCTGGATCTTGCGAAACAAAAACCCCTTATGCTTATAATATTCACCACAAGCAGATGTGTCACATGATTTAAACACTTTTTCAAAGTCAAAATCAATAGAATACAAGTCCTTTATATATTGGGGTAAACTAAAAAAAAACCTTCAAAAATAACTTTTAATAAAAAAAACCCTACACTTTTAACTCATCAATAAAAACCTTCAAACATAGCTTTTAATAAAAAAAACCCTGCACTTTTAACTCATAAAAAAACCTTCAAAAATAACTTTTAATAAAAAAATCATACACTTTTGACTCATAAAAAAACCCTAAACTATATTTTTTAAATAAAAAAACATTTAACAGAAAAAAACAAACAACGTTAGTTAATATTAGAAGTTTACCCATAACCAGGCAGCATCAGCATCAGAAAAAAATTGCAGAGGCAATTGGACCATGGTTCCTTAAGTTCTTTTCCGAACAACGATCAAAACGAACTAACAAATATTTAGGTGATATGAGCATCAATCTTCTGAAAAAACACTAAAAAAAATGACTCCTAAAATCCCAACTTTTCCCCAAAAGCGACGGCGGGGGTGTATGGCAAACTCTTTCGGCCAAAGAGCTTGCCTTTTATTCAACTTTTGTTGACCCTTAAGATGTTTCAATGCCTGATGATCAGTGTGTATGGCAAACTCTTTCGGCCAAAGATAATGTTGCCAAGTTTGAAGAGATCTTACCAAAGTGTAACGCTCCTTGTCATACATTGGGTAGCCTAGTTGTGCACCGTAAAGCTTTTCGCTAAAGTAAGCTATTGGTTTCCCTTCCGGCATTAGCACATCCTCAATACCGACATCAGAAGCATCACATTCAATCTCAAAAGCTTTAGAAAAATCAAGTAGAAAAAATAGGGGTGAATTAGTAAGTTTTTCTTTCAAAAGATGAAATGAAGCTTCTTGCGCTTCTCCCCATTGAAATCCGACATTTTTCTTTATAAATTCCGTAAGAGGTGCAACAATGGTAGTAACATCCTTCACAAAACGCTTGTGAAAGCTTGCAAGACCATGAAAGCTTTGGATTTCACTAACGGTTCCAGGACTCGGCCATTCTTTGATTGCAGCAATCTTTCGTTCATCAACTTGAACTTCGTGTTCACTAACCACAAATCCTAGAAACACCAGATTGTTAGTGCAAAACGTGCACTTTTTGAGATTAGAAAACAATATTTGATCATGCAAGACCTTCAAAACAGATTTGACATGCTCCACATGCTTTTCAATATTCTTACTATAAATCAGGATGTCATCAAAATAGACAACAAAAAATCTAGCTATAAAGTTCCTAAGAATGTGATACATGAGTCTCATAAAAGTGCTAGATGCATTTCTGAGTCCAAAAGGCATAACAAGCCATTCATACAACCCATGCTTAGTTTTAAAGGTAGTTTTCCATTTATCACCTTCTTTCTTTAGGACAAGAACTATCGGCACAGCGCATGGAGACATGCTCTCCCAAACGTATCTCTTCTTCATCAAGTTATCAACTTGTCTTTGAAGCTCCTTAGTCTCCTCAAGATTGGTTCTATAGGCTGGTTTGTTGGGGATGCTTGCTCCGGGCACGAAATCAATTTGATGTTCAATCCTCTAATGGGTGGCAGTCCATCTGGAACCTCCTTTGGGAAAATATTATTTGCGAGCTCATTAGTACTCAAACATGTCTCTTTGTACATAAGTACAAACATAGGTCAATGAGAAAGCATGGCTCTCTTTATTTCACTATCTCTCATGAAGAAATTGGTGTTTAATCTCACGGGTTCACTTTCACAGGCCTTTGACTTGGTTTTTCTCAAGATCTCACCAGATTTTAAGTCATCTACCTCATGGTCACACACATTCATTGGTTTCTTCTCATTATTAATCTTCAAAAGCTTCTTTAGGAGTTAATAAAACCAAACTGATTTGTTTCCCTTTGTGTTGGAGAGTGATAACACTGAAAGTGTATCAATTTTAGGATAGGTTGTAGTGCCATTTTCACATATATTTCATAGATAGATTTACATATCCGATATGATTATGAGTTACATACACCCGTTTTGTTGGTTTTCAGGTTTTTAGGCGACAAGGCCTAAATGAGCTTAAAAAGACGGATTCCTGAACAAAACCATGTACTTTGAAGATAAATCCACTCAGAGCCAAGAACAAGCTTTAGAACCCAAAGGAACACCCGAGCAACGAGCGGAAAAGAGAAAATTCAATACAACAAGGGTGCCCGGTCGGGCACCATAGTCCACCCGCTCGGGTAAAACCTACGGGGTTTTATCCGCATACCTTGCACGACCCGGGCACGAAGGCAACGAGATCGGGTAGCCTTACCCGATCGGGCGCAAGACGTATACCCGCTCGGACGTTAATTCATCCCAAATTCTCCGAGAGTTTGCACGACTCGGGCCACTCAACCACGCGATCGGGTGCTGATGCCCGATCAGGCTCTATGAAGGAACACGACCGGGCGCGCCTTTGCACGACCGGGTAACAGTGGTGCCCGAGCGGGCCGTGTATTTCGCAACAACCTAGATCTTGCATTCAAACGACCTATTTTATAGAACAGAAGAGATCTAGAGCAAAGGGGGCGACGTACAGGGCAAGGAAAGGCTTGAAAAACATCTGTAAAGGCTCGGGAGACGTTGGAGAAGAAGAGAAGCAA
>CM071870.1:5043117-5056205 GCA_036759665.1 Gynandropsis gynandra
CCTAATTTAAAGAACAGAATAGATCTAGAGCAAAGGGGGTGACATACAGGGCAAGGAAAGGCTGGGAAAACATCTGGAAAGGCTCGGGAGACATTGGAGAAGAAGAGAAGCATCAATCCTTGCACCGGTAACACGATAGGGAAGGTCGAGGCATCGAATTTCCTTGAGTCTATCATGTTTAAGATTTTGTTATCTTCGTCTTTTGTATTCTACATGAGTGAGTAGAGTCCCAACTACGGGTAGGGATATCAGATTGTAATGGATGAACAATGATTTGCGTTAATGCTTAGATTTATTGATTTATTCTTGATATTCGGTTCTACGCTTAACATTATCATTCTTACGCTAGTGCTGCCCGCTCTGTAACATAGGATTTCGGACTTTGCTGGAAGGTTAAAGAATGAATCCGGACCTGTTAAGTTGTAGGTTAAGTTTGGGTAATGAGAATCTGACCGGTCGGTTAGTCATCTTAGGGATAATGATTGCGTTCATAAAGCTGCCATGGTACGGGTTAATCACTGCTGGAAGGTAGGGTTGCACGTACTCATGGTTAGGAGGTTTAGGCTCGGAAGAATCACTCCTCACCTTAGGGCATGAATTTCCCTTTGTCAAGATAAGTCGATAGATCTATGATCCTTGGTTGCTTCATTCATACGATTCTCGGTATCCCGACACCCGTAGTGTTCGTCATATCCGAGTTTACCCCAACCTAGTATCGTTGTCACCACTTAGGTTAGTTTTAGATATTTAGGACCATATCCTCATCTATTTCTATTCGTCTTAGTTTAGTTTTATTCTTAGTTTTTGGCTGCTTTAGTCACAGAGATCGACCCTGGTACTACACGATCCGTATACTTACGGTGAAGTGGTCTAGGATAATTTATAACTCGTGTTTCCACACTTCAGAGAGTGTATTTATTGTTGTACCCATCATGTTAGACATGTTTGTCCAATTTCCACGGACATCCCAAAAGTATATGCCCTACTTCCATAGGCACAACATCACAAAGAACTTCATCCTCATATTTCCCGATGCAAAATGGAACTTTCACTTTCTTGTGAACATTAAAAGAACCACTTTCATTCAGCCATGTAAGTCGATATGGCTTCGGATCTTTCTGATTCATCAAACCCAACCTTTCAACCAATAACGTGCTTACCACATTAGTGCAGCTCCCACTATCAATAACAAGCAAAAAATTTACTTTTTACCAAACACCTTGTATAAAAGATGTTCTCACGTTGGATTATCTCCTCTTCTTTTGTTCGTAGACTCAAGGTTCATCTCACCACTAATTCTCCTTTGATAGGCTCTTGTTCCATAATATCATCCTCCCTAGACGACATTAATTCAGATTCATTCTCAAGCTCCGTTTCAATCGTTCCATCATTATGAACCATTAAAGCTCTGTTGTTTGGACACTCACTAGCATAGTGGCCCAATCCATGGCACCTAAAACACTTAATATCTCGAGTATGCGATGGAAAAACATTAGAGATACCTGATTTCTTAGGATGTGATGACTCAAGCTTGCCCTCATTTTTTGGAATTTATTTGGAGCCTATAAGTCGTCTTTCCTCTTTGTTGAATTGTGGTCGAGAGTTTGCTGAGTTTGAACCGTATCTCGGATGTGATTTTGCCTTCCGTTTGATCTGCCTTTCAAACTCTATGGCCAAATAAAGAATATCCTCCAATTCCACATAATGTCGAGTTGACACTTTGTCTTGAATTTTCTAATTCAAACCGCCAAAAAATCTGTCCATTGTGGCTTCTTTGCTTTCCTCCATATCAGTTCGAATCAAAAGTATTTCCATTTCTTTGTAGTACTCATCTACACTTCTTTCACCTTGCTTCAATTCCCGTAGCCTTTTGAGATTGTCTCGGTAAAAATGGTAGGGAATGAATCTTCTTCTCATGATGGTTTTCATTTCCCGCCAAGTATTAACCGGATGCTCTCTATTCCTCCTCCTAGAGAATGTAAGTTGATCCCACCATGCTAAAGCATAGTTCGAAAACCAGCTCAGCTTTGCGCAACATGTAATCTATCATAGTATTTTCATCATTCCTAGGTTTAGTTTTGATTACGTTTCATGGACTTTACTGACTTATTGAGTATATTCAAGGACTTCTTCTACGATTTCGTGTTTTATATAGGAAACGAAGATATGTGAAGCAAACACGAGTGATTACGGCAAACCTACCCGAAATCGTGACCATGTGATAAGAGGCGATATGTGCACGGGCATGGAACCAAACAAAACACCCGAGCATCGAGCGAAAGGAGCGAAAACAGAAAGATAACACAGCCCACTCGGGCTTGGAAGAGGCCCCGTGCGGGCTGCATTTCCAGCAAAGTTTGCACGACTCGGGGAAGCTTGGAGCACGCACGGATTTGGCTGAAGAACATGACCCCGTGTGGGGTGGATAAGGAGCCCGAACGGGCTTCCATTCCAGCAAGAAGAGCACGAGTCGAGGAGGCATGTACCTCGCTCAGGCTGGTCGAGATACATTCAGCTAGTACAGGGTGAGCCTTAGCCGCACGGGCCCCCTTTCCAGCAACAACTTCTTTAGGATTTCAAACGTGAATTAGAAAAAGGAGGAGCCATCTAGGGAAAGGAGGAAGACGCACAGGCCAGGAGAGGGACTGAAAAACACAATGAGAAACTCAGGAGAAGCTGGAGAAGAAGAGAAACAACAATCCGAACATCGGTAACAAGATAGGGAAGATCGAAGAATCGTATTTCTTACTCTTTATCATGTCTAGGGTTTATTTCTCTTGTTTTATAGTAGAATCCATAAGTGACTAAGCCTCTAGTTATGGATTAGGATTGCCAGATTTGTAATCGATGCTTGTAATTATGCGTCCATGCTTAGACCTTTCAAAGTTTTCTTGTATTTTGGTTTTACAATCAACATCGTACATGTCTTACACTTGTGTTGACCGATCAGTAATCTAGGAACTCATATTTAGCTGGAAGGTTAGATTATGAATCCGGAACAGTTGATTGTAGATTAAGCTTGATTAATGAGAATCTAACCGGTCGGTTAATCGACTTAGGAATTAGGATTGCGCGTTTAACGCTACCGTAATCACGAGTTAATCACTGCTGAAAGGTAGGATTGCACGTTGTTATGGTTAGGAGGTTTAGGTGTCGAGAGAACCATTCCTTATTTATGAGCATGAATTCCCCGTCATCAAGATAATTTGATAGGTTCATGATTCTTCGTTAGTTGCATCCTAGCAAATCCCGGTAACCCGAAACCCATAGTGTTCTTAATTATCAAGTTTTTCACGTCTCCTCATCGTTGTCATTATCCATTTTAGTGTTTTAGAAATCTTTCCCACATCACCATCAATTCAACCTGTCTTATTTTAGTCGTATTCTTAGCTTAGGTTGTATTAGTCCCCAGAGTTCGACCCTTGTATTACATTGATCAGTACTCTTGCGGTAAGTGGATATTAGACATATTTATTGCTTGATAGTTTGCACATCAAGTTTTTGGCACCGTTGTCGGGGACTAATTACGGCCTAGATTAAGAATTCGCTAGATTAAGATTTCCGTAGTCTTTGTTATTTTTATGTATTTTTATTTTCTCTTTATCGAGCCTTAATTCAAATGCTAAGCAACGCAGCGCTTAGAGGAATTCTACCATCTCCTATCCGAATCACATCTCCCGCACTATCCAGAGTAATCATGGGACCAAGGAGTTTGGGGTTATGAGGAATTCAATTATATGGGTAATAATCAACTTGTGGGAGACGCATACGACACCGGATGGGGAGATCACCCAAACTTTTCGTATAGGAACCCCAACGGTGCGTTGGATGCGCAACATCTACCGGGAAATTTTAAGCTGTGGATGCAGTCCCATAATCAAAGTTATCAGCCACATGCGCTACCATTGACTCTACCCGAAGCAGCCCCCGATATTACTGCCATGTTAGCCCGCTTCCTCCAAGAGCAGCAAAATAAAAAAAATAATTATGGAAGTGAAGGTCGGGCAAGACAATGCTAAGAAGCAGATGGAGGGCATTCAATATCATCTTAGACATTTGGAGATGCAAGTCGTGCAATTAGCGCAAGAAACAGTGGAAGAGGCCCTTGTTTAGCTTAAGGAGAAGCATGAGGATGAAGAGGAGAAGTATGTAAAACCAACCCCGAGGCCACCTCCTTTGCCGTTTCCACAAAATCGACGTAAGACAATGGTGGATCAACCCATTCCTTCCACATTTGAAAAAGGTGAAGCTTCCATCACAACAGCTGGAGAATGATTATGTAAGGACCCAAATGAGCTGCTGGATGAAGGAAAGAAGAAGGATACCTAGTACGAATTAGATCTTGAGTTTTTTTAGGAATAAACGGACGAATACCTAGTACGAATTTTCGAGCTTTAGTCATTATTGTGCAACTTTTTCGAATCGTAAACAATAGTCTAGATTTGCTAAGAAGTCTTTTGGATAACGATTAGTCGAGTAGTTGTGCTTGAAACCATGATCAACAGTTGCATTTCACCTCCTAGGTTTCAGTACCAAGTATCCATATCTCCGTGCATACCATTTATCCCTTGTTTTGTTTGATATATTGTACCGTTCATGGATTATTAGATTCCACACGTGTATACTCCATTGTCACCTTGGATAAATTTCTAACTATTTCAGGTTTACATTGACATGAGTACATCGAGATTGATGGTTCGATTCTAAGTGGTGGGATGAGGCGCTATTCTACGTCCTAAGGGTTAGAGTTGATGCGTAATATTCAGTCTAAAAAAAATTCTTCAATGATGCAATTCTTTACTCCGCTAAGGTTACACCTTATGAGTGTGCCATCGGTAGCTTGGGTCTATGTAGAAAGTCATCCTCTTTGACTTCGACATCCTAGAAACCAAGCGCGGATCTATATAAAAAAAGAGGAAGAAAAGAGAATAAGAACGAGAATACGAGCCTAATGATATCTCGCGCAAGCTTAGGGGAATTGGTATGGAGATTGCTTGGATGTTGTCTAGGGGTGTGATAGCATGGCTCATGACTTTCGGTTGATAGAAGTCTAAACTAGGTACGCTTAGGCTTATGTTCATGTCACGCGTTGTTTTGCATGATGGCTATCCCTTCGAGGTTTTCGTGCTAGTGTCTATTGTTGTTTAACTCTTCTTGTACTTGACTCTAGATTTGCTCGAGGACTAGCAAAGGTTAAGTCTGAGGGAGTTTGATAACATGTAATACGTCATAGTATTTTTATCATTTCTAGGTTTAGTTTTGAATACGTTTCTTGGACTTTACCGACTTATTGAGTATATTCAAGGATTTCTTCTATGATTTCTGGTTTGTGTAGGAAACGAAAACATGTAAAGCAAACACGAGTGATAACGGCAAACCTACCCGAAGTCGTGACCAAGTGATAAGAGGCAATATGTGCACGGTCTCAGAACCAAACGGAACACCCGAGCATCGAGCGAAAGGAGCGAAAACAGCAAGATAACACAGCACACTCGGGCTTGGAAGAGGCCCCACGTGGGCTGCAACTCCAGCAAAGTTTGCACAACTCGGGGAAGCTTGGAGCACGCACGGATTTGGCTGAGGAACATGACCCTACGCGGGGTGGATAAGGAGCCCGCGTGGGCTGCCATTCCAGCAAGAAGATCACGAGTCGGGGAAGCATGTAACCCGCTCGAGCTAGTCGAGATACATTCAGCCCGTGCGGGGTGAGCCTTAGCCCGCGCGGGCCCCCTTTCCAGCAACAACTTCTTTTAGGATTTCAAACGTGAATTAGAAAGAGGATGAGCCATCTAGGGCAAGGAGGAATATGCACAGGCCAAGAGAGGGTCTGAAAAACACAAGGAGAAACTCAGGAAAAGCTGTAGAAGAAGAGAAACAACAATCCGAACATCGGTTACAATATAGGGAAGATCGAGGAATCGCATTTCTTACTCTTTATCATGTCTAGGGTTTATTTCTCTTGTTTTACAATAGAATCCATGAGTGACTAAGCCTCTAGCTATGGGTTAGGATTTCCGGATCTGTAATGGATGCTTGTAATTATGTGTTAATGCGTAGACCTTTTGAAGTTTTCTTGTATTTCGGTTTTACAATCAACATCGTAAATGTCTTATACTTGTGTTCACCGCTCAGTAATCTAGGAATTCATGTTTAGCTGGAAGGTTAGATTATGAATCCGGAACAGTTGATTGTAGATTAAGCTTGATTAATGAGAATCTGACTGGTCAGTTAATCGACTTAGGAATTAGGATTGCGCGCTTAACGCTACCGTAATCATGAGTTAACCACTTCTGGAAGGTAGGATTGCACGTTGTTATAGTTAGGAGGTTTTAGTGTTGAGAGAACCATTCCTTATTTATGAGCATGAATTCCCCGTCATCAAGATAATTCGATAGGTTCATGATTCTTTGTTAGTTGCATCCTAGTAAATCCCGGTAACCCGAAACCCATAGTGTTCTTAATTACCAAGTTTCTCACGTCTCATTATCCCTTTTAGTGTTTTAGAAATCTGTCCCACATCACCATCAATTCAACCCGTCTTAGTTTATTCGTATTCTTAGCTTAGGTTGCATTAGTCCCCAAAGTTCGACCCTTGTATTACACCGATCCGTACTCTTGCGGTAAGTGGATATTTGGCATATTTATTGCTTGATAGTTACCCATTCCAAATAAGCTTCAGCATTGTTTCTTCCATGGAATGATGGAATTTCAAGCTTGATCCCACTAAAATTATCACCCAATCGTTATCTTTCTCGTCTAACATGCCTCTGCCTCCTTGGTTGCTCAAATTCTTCAAATTCAGCATAAGTTGAAGCATTCTCATCACTAGATATTCTTTGCGGTTCTCTAGCTCTTGGAGGTGCATTATGGTGCCTTAAAGGACGAGTTGTATTTCTTTCGTTCTCTATGCGATCCAACCTCTCCTCGATTGCTCCATTTGTAAAGAGTTTGCTTCCTCCCTTTGTGGCTCTTCATCATGTGTGTGTTCCGAGTTTGCAACCATTTTTTTCTGAAAGAAAGCATTAGGAATAAACAAAAAGAGATCAAAGAAAAAAAGAAGATGTTAAAACCTCACAATAACGCAGAAATGTGTTTCACTCTATTTCGCTCACTCTCCTTGTTTTCTCTGCTAAGTTCTCGTGCAAACTAGCTAACAAACTCAATCAGACACACCAATCAATGAAAGTCACTCATATCCTATCAAATACGTTCAAATGCAAAATGTGAATGATTCTAATATTTAATTTCTTCAAAGATTCAAAATACGCTCACAATAAACATAAATGATGTGGTTAATCTCAAGTAATAAAATACCTAGACTAACGCTTCTGTAAGAATACGGATCGTGTAGTACCAGGGTCGAACACAAGGGAATCGATGCAACAATTAAGCTAGTTAACTAATGAATAGGATGGTTCAAAAATTAATAGGGGAATTTGAAGTAAAGACTAAATTAATCTAAATGAAGTAAATTCAATAAGATAAAACACCACAGGTATCGAGAGATGCACGATAATGCAATGAAGTGCTAACAAGATCATGGTTATAGATATTATCACATATTCGGGGAATTCAAACTCTTTCCTAGGGAATGACTCTCCCGATGCCTAAACCCACTATCTAGCATGCATACTACCAATCTTCCAATTGCATAATCTCAACCACTAGATGCATTAAGATTGCTATCCTAATTCCTAAGTCCAATTAACCGACCAACCAAGGTTCTAAATTAATTGAGACTTCATATCATGGCTACATTCCAAAATATAATTATCTTCCAATGCAATCAGACTTTTATAATCATTCATTCAAGTGGCCAAAAAGAATAAAAGCATTAAGAACAACCAATCAATCCAAAACCGATCAAATATTATAACCAAGCATTAGGCATACGACTTCATTACATATCGGCAAAACTCTAACCCATGGCTATGGAACTATTAGGACATGGGCTTAGAAAACAATACACAAAAGAAATATATATTTAACATAGATAAAGAATGAGATACCTCCCTATTGTATTACGAATGTCTTCAACAGCTCTTCCGCGTTTCGAGTTCGTCGCCCCGTCTCCAACCTTTTGACGTGTTGCTCTCTCTTCTCTCTACGTGTGTGTTGTGTGGTGTGTGTTTATTGTGTGTCCGAATTCATTTTGCCCTCTTGACCCCTACGTCCTATTTCTCTTTCCTTTCTTTCCTTTTCTTTTTTTCCCTCTTTGGCCAAATCTAAGCTCTCCAGCCCATTTCTTTTTTGTCCTCCTTTCCTCTTTGGCTAATTTCCATTTTTTCGGTTTCCATTTTCTACAACAGCTTGTGTTTTCTTTTCCTCTTGTGCAGCAACGATTTCCTTTTCTTTTTTCCTCATTTTCCTCTTTTCTTGGCTGCCTTCTTTCTTGTTCTTCCGTTTTCATTAATTGTTCCAGCAGTCATTTCCATTTTCTATCTCTAACGGTTGAAGTTTCCAATTCTCGTGTAGGCGGCTATCTTTCCATTTTCTGGTGGGCAATTGGAAGTTTACATTTTGTTCCAGCAACTTGCTTCTATTTTATGCAAACCATGTTTCCTTTTCATGTTCCAACCGTGCTCTTCTTAATTCTATTCCAGCACGAAAGTTTCGATTTTTGAAGGCCAGCGGCTGGTTTCTATATCTTGTAGGCTGCAGCTACTTATTTCAATTCGTCATCTGTAGTCATGCTTTCATTTTGTGTAAGCATCCAGCACATTTCCATTTTTGTAAGCGGCCATTGTTTCCATTTTTGTAACCAGCCATTGCTTCCATTTCTCTTCTCCGGTTTATAATTCTTTGAATGATGACCGTGCATAGTTGATAAGAGAGTGGTTTGCTTAGTTTTACTTCATTTACTCGTGTTTGTATTCCGATATTTCATTTCCTGCAATAACACGAGAAACCGATGAAAGAAGACTAAGTGATGCTTAATGCTCGGTAAACTAACTATGAAAATGAACTAAAATACTATAACAAAATAGAAGTTATCAAACTCCCCCAGACTTGAACTTTTGCTCGTCCTCGAACAAGACTAGAACTAAGCATGAAAGGAGTTAGACAACAACCGGATACTAGCACAAAAAGATTGAAAAGCGAGCCACCCTACACAACAAGAGTCACACGAACATAGATCTAAGCGCACCGGATTTAGACATCTATCTACCGAAAGCCACTAACCGTGCAATCCTACACATATCCTAAGTTCATTTCACTAACCCCTAGACAACATCCAAGCGATCTCCACACCTATTCTAATGCGCGAACAGTTCGATATCATTCTTTAAAACAATTATTTTTCTTTTTCGGTTCTGTTTTCTTCTTTTCGATTTCCACACATTTTTTTTCTTTGAAAATTCGCACTTGGTTTCTCGGACATCGGAGTTGAATAGGACAGCCTTCTACTTAGACCCAGGTTGGCGATTGACACATTCATAAGTTCTTGCAACCTTAGCGGAGTGAAGAGGTTGCATCATTGCAGATTTTTTTCTTTTGATTAAACTATTGTGAATATGCATCGACTCTAACCCTTAGGACATAGAAAAACAGCATCGACCCACCACTTAGACCCAAACCATCAATATCAATGCACTCATGTGAATGTAAGGCTGAAATAGTTCAAGAACTTATTCTATTGACAGTGGAGTATAAGTGCGTGGAAATATAACGATCGAAACAAAACGAAGAATTAATGGTATGCTCGGAGATATAAGTGCTTGGGATTGAAACCTAGGGGGCGGAATACAACTATAGGTTATGGGTTCATGCACGACCACTATCTAATCGATATCTAAAGGTATGTTTCATCAAACCTAGACGTTTGTTCCCGATTCAACAAAGTTGTATAGAAGTGTCTAAAGTTCAAAAAGTTTTGTACTAGATATCCGTTCGTCTAATCTAACAAAACTAATGTAAAAGCTAAAATAAAACGAAGAATTCAACATCTAAATCCTAATCATAGTCATGAAACTTCGAAGAGTACCCCCCCCCCAGACTTGAACGGAACACCGTCCTGGTGTTCAAAATCTAAGAGAAGGACTAGCATGCAAAAAATCTGAGAAAAATAAGATAGATAGGAACGTGTGCACCTGATGTGTGCTTGCTGTCCCGAGTTGATGCAGCTGGGCATACGCGTCTTTCTTTATGTTGTGGATGATGTGGAAGTGGAAACCTATAACAAAAGTCACACAATCCGAAGGATATGGGACTCGGGTTGCCTCCCGAGAAGTGCTTGTTTAAGGTCATAAGCCTGACCAAAACATTCTACTCATTAGGTGGACATCCTCGATATCATCGTGTACGTAGCATCTCGCGTGCATAATATGCTCGATATGATGTAGCACGCAGATCAGTTGGATTCCTTGCATGATCGGTCATGTCCTCCCTATGCTCGGTCTTGTTGTTCCCTATGTTGGGGGTTAGATCATGCTGTCCAAATAATTTGGTTGAGCTATCCATAATCCCGGTTATGCAGTCCATCACACCGGTTAGGCGTTCGTCTCTCGTTTCCTACAACGTCTCCAGAATTTGTTGGAGCACGAGCCCTTATGGTGAAGGTTTCATCTTCACCTTGGGTACCTTGTGGATGCTCCAATTGTGTGCTGGGCATTTGGCATAGCTTCTCGGGAGTTTTTTATATATTGATTTGCGTCACATTTAGCTCAAGTTGCATGGAATTCTCGGTCGGGGGTTTCTTTCTTCTTTTCGTTGTTCAGCAGCTCATTTGGGTCCTTATATAATCCTTCTCTAGCTGCTAGGAGAGTCGTTTCTATATAATTCATACTCCCAACTTCTTCAAAAACTTCCTCGGCTAATTTCTCCAAGACGTCGTCGTGGAGCACGAAGTCGATAACGCACGGCAACTCAAGTGTATCATTTAAGTTGAACTCCATTTCCTCCTCGGGTTTCTTCTTATGCTCATCAATTTCCATAGCCTTATCCGATGCTGTGTTAGATTCTTCCCCTTTTCAAATATCGAGAGAGTTGGTGATCCATCGTTTTCATGCGTTGACGTTGTGGAAATGGCAATGGAGGTGGCCTCGGATCTGGTTTTACGTACTTTGGCTCATCTTTCTCCTCGGGTTTCTTTTTATGCTCTTCAACGTTACTGCCCTTTTCCATTGTTGTAGTAGACGTTTCTTCCTATTCAAATGTTGAAGGATTGGATTGATCTACTATTTCCCTGTGTTGACTTTGTGGAAACGGCAAAGGAGGTGACCTCAGGGCTGGTTTTACATATTTTGGCTCCTCTTCCTCCTAGAGCTTCTCCTTAAGCTTGTTGACACACGTTTCCGCTACTGTTATAGATGCTTCACCCTTTTCAAACATCTAAGCGGGCTGATCCAACGTCTCACCATTCCTCAGGTAAATTTTGTTGACGTGCTCACCAGGATTAGTTTCCGATCTTCTCGATAGAATTCCTTGCGGTTTGGAAGAATTCGCAGCAAGTTGTGCAATTTTATTGTCTAAGATCTTTAGGTGTGTTTCAAGTTCTATAACCTCCTTCTTTACACCTCCATAATATGCTCTCATCTCTCTAATTTCGCCGTATTGATCTTTCACTCCTTGTAAGATTTCAGCAAGCATAGAAATAATATCGGCGTTAGCTTCTTGCTGCGGACATGAGGGTCCATGGCTGAAAGATCTGGTTTCGTTGCATCGCTTGCGGCTGAAAATTTTCCAATAGATGTTGCGCATTTAACACACTTTCGGAGTTCCTATTCCGGAAGTTTGTGCTATCTCTCCATCCGGGGTTGTATGTGTTCCCGAAAGGCTGATTGTAACTCTCGGAGTTCACTTCTTCATGCCCCCAAACTTCTTGTTCCCATGATTGCTCCGAGTAATGAGGACGACGTGAGTTAGACAGCATATGATAAATTCAGGAAATTTGATCTTTTACTTCAGCTATACCGGCATACAAAGGATGTACCTAATTTATGATACCTCACATAATAAAGAACACAACATTCTATTGAGCTCCGAGAGGTTAAAAAAATTGACTCAAATAGAAAGAAAAAAACGAAAAACAAATAAAGACTCCAGAAATGACTATATCTTAATTCAAAAGTATCCTAACTTTGAAACCGTAATCAATTCCCCGGCAACGGCGCTAAATATTTGATGTGGTTAATCTCAAGTAATAAAATACCTAGACTAACGCTTCCACAAGAATACGAATCGTGCAGTACCAGGGTCGAACACAAGGGAATCGATGCAACAATTAAGCTAGTTAACTAATGAATAGGATGGTTAACAAATTAATAGGTGAATTTGAAGTAAGGACTAAACTAATCTAAATGAAGTAAACTTAATAAGATAAAACACCATAGGTATCGAGAGATGCACGATAATGCGACAGACTTGCGTCGTCATAGTGTGTCACTCGAACTAGATTTGTCTTGGATCTTGGTCAGCGCCTAGAGGGTGAGGTGCATTTTTTCAAGCTCTTTCCTAGGGAATGACTCTCCCGATGCCTAAACCCACTATCTAGAACGCGTACTACCAATCTCTCAATTGCATAATCTCAACTACTAGATGCATTAAGATTGTTATCCTAATTCCTAAGGCCAATTTATCGACTGATAACACGCAATCCGTCGTATGATTTACATGATTCTTAGGTCTAGTTTTGAGTAGATTTCTTAGATTTCACCGATTTATCGAGTTTATTCGAGGACTTCATCTACATTTCGTGTTTTGTATAGAAAACGAAGACATGAAGAGAAACACGAGAGATTACGGCGATTTAACCCCGAAAACGTATTTGAATGACAAGGTACAACTTGTGCAAGGCCATGGATTGAAAGCGAACACTCAAACACCGAGCGAAAGGAGCGGAAACAACAAATCAAGACTTGCACACTCGGGCATGGAGAGGACCCGCTCGGGCACAAGTTGAGAAATTAAGGCAAAAGACCCCGTAGCTTTGCATGACTCGGGCACTTGAGGAACACGATCGGGAAGGTGTGCCCGCTCGGGTGGAAAAGGAGTACCCGCTCGGGCACTAATTGTTGCCAAAATTTGCCGTAGGTTTACCCGACTCGGGCTGAACAGCCACACGCTCGGGCATGGGTGCCCGCTCGGGC
>CM071870.1:5084968-5100866 GCA_036759665.1 Gynandropsis gynandra
AAGCTCAAGTCACGCTGGTCCGGGCCATTCACAATTAAAAGCATCTCACCACATGGAGCAATCGAGCTAATAGGAGCCAATGGTGCATTTAAAGTGAACGCCCAACGCATAAAGCTCTACAATGCGGATAACATAGATTTTGCTCAAGCTAAATTCGCTCTTTCGGAGCCGACACATGAGTAAAGCGTTTTGGTTAGGCTCGCGACCTTAAACAAGCGCTTATCGGGAGGCAACCCGACTGTTGCATTTTTCATTTCATTTTTTTCGGACCTATTCTTTTCGTTTCACATTGATGTACTCGGTGGGATCGTATTCCTCTCTTTGGATTGTGTGATTCTTTTTCACAGGTTTTTCAACTTCGATATCATCCTTGAGGAGGAGACACAAACTCGGGATAGCAAGATACACAAGGTGCACACGTTCTAACCCTTATTTTCCCGAAGTTTAGTATGTGTGATTCTCTTAGGTCTTGAACACCGGGATGGTTTTTCATTCAAGTCTGGGGGGATTACTCGTCGAGTTTCATACATGTGATTAGGATTAGATGATTAGGATTAGATGTTGATTTTTGTAATAAACGGATGGATACCTAGCATGAATTTTCGAGCTTTAGTCATTATTGTGTGACTTTGTCGAATCGTGAACAATAGTCTAGGTTGGCTTAGAAGTATTTTGGATACCGATTAGTTGAGTATTTGTGCTTGAAACCATGATCTATAGTTACATTCACATCCTAGGTTTCAGTACCAAGTATCCATATCTCCGTGTATACCGATTGATCGTTGCTTGTTTAGTAGATTTTACCGTTCATAGATCATTAGATTCCACACGCTTATACTCCGCTGTCAATTATTTTTCTCCTTGGATAAGTTTTTTAACTATTTCAGGTTTTCATTGACATGAGTACATCGAGATCGATGGTTCGGGTCTAAGTGGTGGGTTAAGGCGCTATTCTGCGTCCTAAGGGTTAGAGTGATGCGTATTCTTCATAAAAAAAGAAGAAGTAAAAAAATAGAAAAATATTCTTCAATGACGCACCTCTTCACTCCGCTAAGGTTACGAGACCTTATGGGTGTGCCATAGGCAGCCTGGGTCTAAGTAGAAAGTCATCCCTCTTCGACTTCGACGTCCTAGGAACCAAGCATGGATCTATTAAAAAAATGAGAAAAAAAAGAAAAGAAAAAAGAATAAGAACGAGATTACGAGTTTAATTATATCTCAAGCTTAGGAGAATTGGTATGGAATAAACTTAGGCCATTGGTAGGATTGCATGGCTCGTGACTATCGGTTGATAGAAGTCTGAACTAGGTACGCTTAGGCTTGCATTCATGTGACGCGTTGTTTTGCATGATGGCTAATCCTTCGAGGTATTTGTGCTAGTGTCCATTGTTGTTTAGCTCTTCTTGTACTCGACTCTAGATTTGCTCGAGGACGAGCAAAGGTTAAGTCTAGGGGAGTTTGATAACACGCAATCCTTCGTAGTATTTGCATGATTCTTAGGTATAGTTTTGAGTAGATTTCTTAGATTTCACCGATTTATCGAGTTTATTCGAGGACTTCATCTACATTTCATGTTTTGTATAGGAAACGAAGAGATGAAGAGAAACATGAGAGATTACGGCGATTTAACCCCGAAAACGTAGTTGAATGACAAGGTACAACTTGTGCAAGGCCATGGATTGAAAGCGAACACTCAAACACCGAGCGAAAGGAGCGGAAACAACAAATCAAGACCTGCACGCTCGGGCACAAGTTGAGAAATTGAGGCAAAAGATCCCCGTAGCTTTGCACGACTCGGGCACTTAAGTAACACGATCGGGAAGGTGTGCCCGCTCGGGTGGAAAAGGAGTGCCCGCTCGGGCACTAATTGTTGCCAAAATTCGCCGTAGGTTTACCCGACTCGGGCTGAACAGCCGCATGCTCGGGCATGGGTGCCCGCTCGGCGAGATGAGGGTGCACGATCGGGCATAGGGTATGCACGAGCGGGTAGAGGTTGTGCCCGCTCGGGTCCACCTTTTTCTCAACAAATTTCTTGATTTTAGAATGGCCAATTAAGGAGAAAAGAGACCTTCTAAAGCTAGGATTCGAACCAGATTCGGGAGGAGATCATTCAGAGACATTAAGGAAGATTGAGAAAGGAAGAAAAGACGGAACAAAGGATCGAGAGCGAGGAGGATCTATTGAAAACATCAGTATACGAATAGGGAGGAATCTCATTCTCTATCTATGTCGAATTTAGTATTCTCTTGCGTCTCTTTTGTTGTGTTCATGTCTGAGTAGATCTACAGCCATGGGTTAGGGAGTATTGCCAATATGTAACGATGTCTTGTTCTTGATGAATGGTGGTTCTTAATGCTTTTGTTCTTGTACGCCACTTGAATGAATGAATTCGGTACTTGATCGTTTTTCAGATTGATTGGTTGTGTTTAATGCTTTCATTCTTGTACGCCACTCGAATGGATGATTATAGAAATCTAATGAATCTACGCCAGGGGATTAGACTTTGGAACCTAGCCATGATTTAGGGTTTAATGGGTTTAGAATCTACGCCAGGTCGATCGATTCAATCTAGGGATTAGGATAGCGGTCTTAAAGCGTTATAGATATATTGGTATATGCATGCTAGATAGTGGACAAGTCTACGCCATTCAGTTCCTATATAAGAGCTTCAATTCCCTGAACTCGTGATAGTATCTAAGACCAATGATCTTGTTAGAACTTCGTTACATCGTTGTGCAACTCTCGATACCTATGGTGCTTAGTCATTAAGTTTATCTCGTTAAGTAGTTTAGCTTAGTTCATTCGCAATCCCGTCATTATTCGATTTACACGTCTTATCCATTAGTCTAATAACTTTAGAGTTGCATCAATTCCTTGTGTTCGACCCTAGTGCTACACGATCCGTATTCTTGCGGAAGCGTTAGTCTAGGTATTTTATTACTTGAGATTAACCCACATCAAGTTTTCGGCCAAGGTTCTAAATTAATTGAGACTTCATATCATGGCTACGCTCCAAACTCTAATTCATCTTCCAATGCAATCAAACTTTTATAGTCATTCATTCAAGTGACCAACAAGAATAAAAGCATTAATACAACCAATCAATCCGAAAAACGATCAAATATTATAACCAAGCATTAAGCATACGACTTCATTACATATCGGCAAAACTCTAACCTGTGGCTATGGAACTACTCAGACATGGACTTAGAATCGTAATCAACATAGATACGTGTGTGTTGTGTGGTGTGTGTTTGTTGTGTGTCCGAATTCCTTTTGCCCTCTTGACCCCTATGTCCGCTTTCTCTTTCTTTTCTTTCCTTTTCTCATTCTTTTCCTCGTTGGTCGAATCTAAACTCTCCAGCCCATTCCTTTTCGTCCTCCTTTCCTCTTTGGCTAATTTCCACTTTTTTGGTTTCCATTTTCTTCAGCAGCTTGTGTTTTCTTTTCCTCTTGTGCAGCAAGGATGTCCTTTTCTTTTTTTCCTCCTTTTTCTCTTTGCTTGTCTGCCTTCTTTCTTGTTCATGCGTTTCCATTAATTGTTCCAGCAGCCATTTCCATTTTCTATCTCCGACGGTTGCAGTTTCCAATTCTCGTGTAGGCGGCTATCTTTTCATTTTTGGGTTGACGGTTGAAAGTTTACATTTTGTTCCAGCAACTTACTTCTATTTTATGTAAACCATGTTTCCTTTTCATGTTCCAACCGTGCTCTTCTTAATTCTGTTCCAGCAATTGAAAGTTTCCATTTTTGTTCCAGCCACCGAAAGTTTCCATTTTTGTTCCAGCCGTGAGTTTCCATTTTTGAAGGCCAGCGGCTGGTTTCTATTTCTAATAGGCTGCAGCTACTTATTTCCATTCCTCATCTCCAGTCATGCTTCCATTTTGTATAGGCAGCCAGCACATTTTCATTTTTGTAAACGGCCATTGTTTCCATTTTTGTAAGCGGCTATTGTTTCCAATTTTGTAAGTGACCATTGTTTCCATTTCTCTTCTTTGGTTTATAATTCTTTGAATGCTGACCATGCATAGTTGATAGGAGAGTGGGTTTGCTTAGTTTTGCTTCATTTACTCGTGTTTGTATCCCGATAATTCATTTTCTGTAGTAACACGAGCAACCGATGAAAGATGACTAAGTGATGCTTAATGCTCGGTAAACTAACAACGAAAATAAACTAAAACACTATAACAAAATAGGTGTTATCAATAAACTTTCACAAACGAATCAAAATATACTCAAACAACACAAATTTAAGCTCATATCACACAAAAGAGCTATTCTCAATGTATTCTATGGAATCAACTTCGTTTTTTTTTTCTTTTTTTATTCTTCTTTTTCTCTTATCGTTTATTCTTTTGTTTCTTTTTTTATTCTTTTTTTTTATTCCTCCAATTTAATCACAAAATGAATTGATAATAAGAAAAAAATGAAAATGTACAAAATAGAATGATAAACTAATAAAACCCAAAATAAAATGAAAACAAAGTAAATAATAATAAGGATAATTCTATAGGAAGAACCTAGCTCTAATACCAAATTATACGAAATCTAAATCAAACTCCTTCCTAAAGGCGATGGAATTGGTTCCTTAAACCCTCAATCAACTTGATATCTCAAAGAATCTAAGCCCACATTCGAAATGAATGGTCCTAGTCCCCGATAAAACCAGGATGAAGAACGTAGGAGAACTGAATGACGCCGCAACTCGTTTTTGGAAGAACGAATTGATAAGTCGAAGCACGAACACCATAAATGATAATCTGATAAGTTCGAAATCTAGTTCTAAAAGAACTTTTAAAAAAACCTCTCAATTGATAAAATAAATCTTGATTTTTATTCTTAACATAAGGCATCTATTTAAAGAAAAATAAAAGACAAAGAAGTGGTTGGAAATATTAAATAAACAGCTTGCATATGGAGAAGAAATAAATGGGTGGTTGAGTTATGATTGAGAGTTTGAAGTATTAAATTTGTTAGTTGAGCTTCTAGAACATATATTTTCGTCCAACACTCTCTTCTTGCCATTTGAAGCTTCATTCGGGCTCAATTTGGGCTAAGATTAGATGGACTAAAGCTTGGTGATGTAATTGATGTGGTCCATTTTCAAATTTTGCCCCCAAAACGCCCAAAATATGCTCAGCACACAAAGCTTGAAGTTTCTGAGTTCTAGCCCTTGTAATTGGACCAATTAGCTCAGAATTTTGTTTATCGTCATTCGGTTCTTCTCCAATTTTACACCGAGTTTGTGTTTTCCCAATTTAGATCCAAGTGTGCTCTTTAGGATGCCCTCATCACATACTCTTCCGTAATATTCTAGAAGGTTCCACACATCTTCAGAAAATTATAGAGAGTTCAACACTTGTCTATTAAATTCTAGAGAAGTGTAAAATTTTCTAGAACGTTCCAAAGAACTCTAGAGAATTATAGATCAAGAAATTTATGTATTAAAGTGTGACAATCAAATTGAGATTTACTTAGCAAAAAAATAAATATTTCATTATTGCACGAAACACGTTGATACATGGTATGATTTAATATGAGAAGTCCTCGAGGAAAAAAGAATACATCTTGATAAGGCTCACACTGATGAGAACTGGTCTGACATGATAACAAAGGTAATATCAACGAAGAGGTTTAAAGATTGCTATCAAGTTGTCGGTTTACTACTATCACCTAATTAAGGCTAGAGGGGGAGATTTTTTTTGGGATCCCACCTTAATTGGAAAGTTTTTTTAAATTTCTAGAACGTTTCAGATAACTCTAGAGAATTGTAGAACTCTCTAGAAATTTGTAGAAAAGTGTGGAACCCTCTAGAATATTGGAGATGTGTGGAACCTTTCAAAACCTTAAGAAATACTTAGAAAGGATGTAGAAGGTAGTTGAAGAGTGTAGAGATTGTGGAGCATTCTAGCGGACCAATATCCACCTTTGGATGCAAGAAATCTCTATCATTCATTATGGAGGTGTAGTAGTAGTATAAATATTTAATAGAGCCTTCATCCAAAAATCCAAGAATTTAGAGTGAGAAAATTTTAAGAAAACCTTTTTGTTAGAGAATCGAGATAGTTCCAGAAGATTCCATCCTGAAACTGTTGAGTGAGCCATCGAACGTTAATCAATTTTGTAATCATATTATTATAATTATACTATTATTTTGTATAGTGAAACAATTTTAATTCGAGAGAATTATATTTTTGTGCTCTCATTTCTATTTTCAATCTTAATTGTTTATCTGAATTTCACGAAACAGAAAAATCGATATTTTCCAACACATACATATATGTATTTATAGACATGTGTACGCGTTTGTAAGCGTATTCCTATTCATGTGTGTACCTTTGTATGCAAACATTTTTTGAAAAGACAATTATATATGAATTGATATAACTGAATTCCAAAATTAGTTTAAGATTTATGAGATAATTAAAAGTAACATCCTCTCATGCGATCATAAAATATATACATCAATGTTCATATATCGTAATAAACCATGTTTTGATATATTATCAAATATGAGATTGAAAATTAAACCAAAATACTAATTTAAATTCAATACCATCCAATCTCTATATATATAAATTCATTATACACGGGAGAGAGATTAATCACTGGTGGCGATTGAATTAATATGGTTGGATTCTAACAGCCAACATGTACAAACTTAAGAAGAGAAGAGAAGAGGGAACCCATTGTCATTAGTATAATTAGGCTAAGCCCATTTAATATTTGATCCAACCCAATTTGTTTTTCTGTAAAAGTAACAAATACAACACGTGACTAATTTTATCCCCACATTCGGACAAGTCACAATCAATAAGCAAAAAACACAAGAAGATGGTGGTTCATGATTGGGCTCGTACGGCCCAAAAAAATGGGCCCTAAAAGGCCTCAAGTATGAAGAAGTAGTTCAAATGTGAAAGCAAAAAAGAAGAAGAAGAAGAAGGGAGGGGTAGTTTGGTAATTCAAACTAGGCTTCCCATCCACGCAAGAGACAATGGGCCCTAAAAGGCCTCAAGTATGAAGAAGTAGTTCAAATGTGAAAGCAAAAAAGAAGAAGAAGAAGGGAGGGGTAGTTTGGTAATTCAAACTAGGCTTCCCATCCACGCAAGAGAGTGGCTCGGGCAACGCGGTTGATGCCGAGAGTGAAAGCTCCCATGCGGAGATTGCAGGAATGGGAATGACACATGGTCTTGATGTTGTGAAATGCCTTAGTCATGTACTTCTGCAGCTCCACGTTCACCTTCTCTTCTTCCCACATGAACCCTTGTATGTTTTGTACCCACTCGAAGTAGCTCACTGTCACTCCTCCTGCGTTTGCGTATATGTCTGGCAGAATCACCACTCCTTTCTTCGACAGAATCTGTCTCACCAAACCCATCATCCTTATTGCTTCTGTCTGTATTTCATATATATATATATATATGCATATGCACGTATATAACACACCGACCTCATCTGCTTCTGGATCTGTCGGATGGTTTGCTGCCTCTACGATGAACTTGGCCTTCACGTCCCCGGCATTTTCCCTTCAGTCAACAGCAACAGCAAAAAGAGTTGGGCATTCATTTCAACACTTCTTTTAACAACTAGACTGTGTCGAGATTATGTATCGTGTTTGGACCTGTTGAGGACGCCACCAAGAGCGCAGGGTATGAGAACGTCACACTCATGAACGAGCAATTCATTTTGATCCATGGCGTCTGCACCATCGAATTCGTTGAGACTCCCGGTGGTCTCTTTGTGTTTTAACAGTGCTGGAATGTTAATACCATCAGGGTTTTTAACAGCACCCGTTATGTCACTGACGGCAATGACCTTCCCGCCTTTCTCATGGATCAATCTTGCTGCCCAGCTTCCCACATTCCCAAAACCCTGCAACCATTTCACACAATCTTTACTTTTCTGTTCTTCCACCGGATTATATATGGGTTTGGATTTCCATTGTTACCTGAATAACAAATGTCAAACCCTTGATTGACTTCCCATACTCTGCAAGAAGAGCTTCTGTAGCAAAAACAACTCCACGTCCAGTGGCCGCCTCTCGACCAAGCGAGCCCCCAAGATCCTATAGCCAGGGAGCAACATCATTAAAAAGCTTAACACAGATGATTGAATCCGATGGAAAAAGTACAACACTTTAGATTGAATGAACTAAATGTACGCAAAACAGAGCATTGATAGCATCCTTGTATATGTATCGATACAAAACCAGTGAATGACTAACCCGTGAAAAGAAGACAAAGTTTCATTATACTTACAATGGGTTTTCCAGTGACAACAGCCGGGGAATGGCCATGAAATTTGGAGTACTCATCAAGAATCCAAGCCATGGTTTGGGCATTTGTGCCCATGTCAGGAGCAGGAACATCGGTGTGAATACCGATCAGATCATGAATCTTCTGAGTGAAGACACGTGTGAGACGCTCCAACTCACTCGTGCTGAGGTCCCGAGGGCTGCATCCAATGCCACCTTTGGCACCACCATATGGAATGTCTGCAACAGCCGTCTTCCATGTCATTAGCTGAGCCAAGGCATTCACTTCATCGGGATCCACCTATCACCACAAACAAACCGATATGCCTCAAAATCCCCAAGATCATCAGAAATGTTATATAATTTGGCTCCAATATGGTTCTACATACATTTCAGACAAAAAGGAAGCAAAAGGGAATCTTCAAGGCACCAGGATCACTAAATGCTTAAACTTTTTGTTTTTACTTTTCTTGTAATTGGAAATTACTTTTCTTATTACTCAAATGCACAGCCGAAGGAAAACGTCATCTTTCTCACGTGTGGATCTCAGAAGGGCGACGAGGCTGATTGGTTAATGAAATATGGCAGAGACATTTTGGCATTATTAAGCAGAAATTCACTATTACAAAAGAAAATCCCCTGGTTTCATCTAAAATCAATCAACATGACCCAAATTCAAGCTACAAAAATGGAGCAGAAAGATCACCCATCAACAAAACCAAAAAAGAGAACAAAAGTTCACCTAACAGCTAAAAAATAAACTTTTTCAGCAAATAAAAAAAACGAGCCTTAAGAGATCCTTGCAAACGATTATATCGCAAATCAAAGGGAAAAGAAAAAGTGGAAGAGATCAAACCTCAGGATGATATCTGATTCCTCCTTTCATGGGTCCCCGAGCATTGTCGTGTTGAACCCTAAATCCGATATACGAAAACAGAGTTCCATCGTCCTTGGGTATCGTGCATTCCACCTGATATACAACCCAGAAAAAAATCCCAATTCGACATGGATTTCACCAGCAAATAAACAAAACAACAAAAAAAGAAAGTCAAAAGATTAAAGCTTTCTAAAATTTTCACATGGTCAAGTTCAAACCTTGATCTCCCTAAATGGGATCAAAAGGCTCCTCTCGATCTTCGAATCTAAGCCCAGAATTCGCGATGCATGGCGGAAGTTCCTGCTCGTCGCAGCTAAAGCGTTCATCTCTGTCAATTTTTTTTAACGAACAAAATCAATATTTGCAAGGAAAATCAACGAATTTCCAGCAATCTGAGGAAAGAAATACCCGAAAAAAATACCGAAGGAAAACAAGAATTTCAGATGTTAATTTAGAATAAAAAAGGGGCGAAATTCAATAGAATACAGTGAAATTGGTTTATTGTTCTCGCATGAAGAACAAAGAGTTGAGTATTTATAGCAATCGAGACAATGTATTTTGGCCGTTTGACAAATGTACCCCACATGACACGAGATAAAACCAATATTATTTCCTTCCGCATCGAAATGACGTTATTACCCCTTCTCCTTCTCTAAACGTGTGGTTTTTCTAATTTGAGCGGTAAAAAGAAGATTCATCTGATTTAATGGTGAGTATAAATGGACTTCCGAAAAGGTTGGAACTGGGACAGGTCTTTTGGCTTTACCCTATCAATAAGAAACTTTAAAAGAAAAACGTCAAAAAATTGGTAAAAACAAAAGCATCAAATTTAATTAAATTAGCTAAAGACTACACCAATAAAAAATTTTCTTTCAAAAATATAAATACTATTATAACTAGATGATATCTACCGCGTTCCATACGGATTTATGATAAATAAAATATATTTATCTTACATTTTATATATAATTTATTAATTTGAACATTGACATTAGATTTGATATGCATAAATGGCAATAGAGAGACACGAAATAAAAGTTTCAATGTATAAATTTGATAAATAGATTTATAAGTTGTAATGTAAACTAATATTGCAATTTGTTTATAATGTATTTAAAATTGTAGAATATAAATTTTCGGAAAAGGCGATTGCACGATTTGAGCCGTAGTATTTTCATGATTATTCTTTTATCCGTATCTGCATAAATATTGAGGATTAAATATAATCAATAACATGAGTTAAGAACAATTATTAAGATACAAACAAGATTTGAAAATTTTGAAAACTTACCTATGTTTGAATTTTTTTTATTGGCTTTAGCTGTGGATCTGTGTAGATGTGTATGGAGCAGGACGGGCGAAGCGTTAACAAACCTGTTTGATATATTTAGAAAGAATAAATACGAATAACATTGAAAAAATATAAAATAATAAATGTTATCTATTTTTTAATACTGTTGATCATAATGGGAGTAATGCATGTTACGATCAATGATTGTTTTTTTACGATCATTTGAGCAGCAATTGAACGAAAATGCATAGCAAGTTCGTCCTACATGATTATTTTTACGAGATTTTTTCTTTATTTGAAATGTTGAAGTGAGGTGAGTAAATTTTTTATAGTAAAAATAACAAAACAGGTTAATGGAGTAATAATATAATACTTATCTATTCAATAACAATCGAAATTCTATTTTTTTATCGGAGATTGCCAGTCGCAAATTTGATCCTTGCGTAGCAATGAGGAGTCCAACAACATCTATAACTTTCAACATTCCAATAGATGAGTTTAGTAGTAAAAAAAATAATATATTTGATTTATTGCAAACATATTTACCCTATACAACTTCTTTGTGGCCAACCAATCCAATCAATTGTCTGTATGAATGCATCCTGAATTTGTATTTCACAATTGTATGAATTTGGTCTGTCACTTTCTCAATAACCATATCCTCTTTAAAAGATATGCGCATATAATTGTCGGTTAACTTGTATTTACCAACATTTGGTAGTATTTCAAATTTTTTAAGATAAATATATCTCATTTCCTTATATATTGGTTGTATTTATTAACTTCGCCAAGAGATATACGTCTCTCAATAGTAGTTCCCTGCAATATATCATACACATGGTGATGAAAGATATTCATATAATGTGGAATATGCAAACACATTAACATAACTTATTATTTCACTGAGGAATAAAAAACTAAGACCAAGCAAACGGTTGTCAATGAATTTGTTTCGTTTCCACCAAATTCTTAAAAACGGCCTAAAAGGCATTATTCCTTAGCATGCGACGTAATAGATCCATGATATGGTACATTGTTTATGTATATCATACATCTCGAGCTTGAATCTAAATCATGTAAAGTAAGAAGTACATATTAACAGCAGCGAGAGGAAAACAAAAGGCGGTGGCAAGCAAAAGTTAACATATCTTGTTAAAAATGGTGATGTAATATAAAATATTATTGGTCATTTGTAAACACAAAATTTAATAACATGTCAAAGTGCAGTTCATTAAATAAAATTCGGTATAGTTGTGTTAATACATGATAGGTTATTTGGTGTGAGTTATAAATGTTATTAATGACATTAATATTTTTAAATTGTGTAAAGAAGTAAATTGATACTTATCTCAAGATTTATATAGACCCTTGAAAATTTATCTATAAACAATATTTGTTATAGTTGGTTCTTATTCAGAGGAATTGGCACGATCAATGATCCTCAACCCATTAGCTGAAGTCACGCGGGACAAGGCTACGTATAATTGGCCATGACTGAAGACTAGTTTTGGTAGATACAGTCTGATTTGTTTCAAACTCTATCTTTGACTTTTGTTTATGGTCATTGCATAACATAGTCTAACAGGAAATTACCTTCTTCGCAAAATAAAAGGTAAGGTTGTATCAGTCGGGACTAAAATAATCCTTGGAATCAAGACTTTATTGCCAATATGTGTGCCATTGATAATTTCTACCTCTAAAACTCTAAAAACTAACTGAGTGACAATTAATCGTGTCTATTGCAAAGGCCTTTTTTTGTTGAGATTCCTTAACATCATGACAGGAGAACCAACCTTCAAAAGAATCTTGTGCCTTGGCAGACCAGAGCATTCAAGAAAGTTAAGGTACTCGACGAGATACAATGATTGCCACGCGGTTGTAGGGGCACTATCAATTCTAATTGAATTAGAGCTTAATTATTCAACAGCTTTTCCAGGAAGTTTTGATAGGAAAAATCATTTGTTTCATCTACATCTTCATTTCTGGAAGTTAAAAAAGCTCGTTTCGTGAGATATCCAGGATTCATGTACAGTTCACCAAAACATGGATGCGTTGCTTCGAAGATAGACTGCAAAGGATTATTTGTATTCTCGAGCATTAATTCATTTTCGATCAATATGTTATCTCCTTCTAATGAATCGTTCATAGTAATTCGCATACCATGTGTTGTGTCATCTCTAACATCTAACAACCATTTTTCAAATTTGTACTCTTGATGTCGTAATCGCATATTGTGTTTTAAAGTATATAATACGAAACGATTCCTATAGGAATGAACGATTTATCATTGACATAATAATTTTGGCACGACCTCCACGTGTGACCGATAACATCTATCGGAAATCACCTTCTAATAGTACATTTTCCTGCCAAATGGTTTTTCAATGGCATGGTTGTCGTCCATCGAAACAATGTCTTTCAATGTACGATAAAGTGCCTCAAATGTATTATGATGTGCCATGAGCGCTTCATTCCAAATAATTAAATCAGCCTCTATGAGTATTTTTGCTAGCAAAATGCCTTATTTGATATCACATGTCGACCCTTCATGCAAATTGATAGGAATTTTGAACCGAGAATGGTTATACCAGATGATGCAATCGGTATGATGAATCGACGCTCAGATCGTAGTTTTGAAATGATTGTCTTGTATAAGTACGTTTTCTCCATCCCACCAGGTCTATAAACAAAAAAAGATTTCCCTAATTTCGTTCGACTAAGTCAAACACAACTTCATAGATTTCCTTTTGTTCTTCATTAATTGTTGAAAATAATTTTAAAGGCTCTTGACGTTCAAACACCTCATCAAAATGCATTTTTTGTCATATAAAGGAATATGTTATTTCATGCAAGATTTGATTGTCAGGGGTCGGCATATCAGGAAAATTTGTTAGTGACTTTTCATGCTCTCTAAGGAGTTTCTCGATTTCAATCAGAGTGTGCACTTCAATTTCAGATTCAGACAATCTCAGACCATCAAAATTGAACTTTTTTTATTCTTTAAACTATATCCTCACCAAGGGATCTTCAACAACCTCTCCATAACTCCAGGGGTTTGCTTACCTCACAATATAGTAAGAGCGTTACAAACAAATGCCTTAACAGCATAGGCATCGCCCATCTTATGGTCTCTATCATAGCTTGACGCCATTCATTATCCTCATCTAACAAACCTCTTACAATGCATGCATCTTTAAACGCATTATATATCACACCTTCAACCATTTTTATGCCATCATAACTCTTCGGGCCTTTTATAATGCTTAGTAACATTCAGAGGTAATACAACTCGCTTGATGTCGAATGAACGTTGACAATTCGACCAAGTGACAAGCTTTGCTTCCTTTTGGACCAAATTTTATCCGAGTTGTTCCATACAAATCTTGTTGGGAACTCAACATATGTTAAGTGTTTGGCTTCTTCACATAATTCATTTGTTCTTATCCATTTTGTAAACATTGTGGCCTCTGCACCTGGTTATTAACAACACGTTCCAAATCAGTTGAATCTTCCAAAGTTAAACTCTGTTTATTTTCAAGATGCATCGATAGACGTAACAACGGGGGTTTTTTATGGTGGATGTAAAATTCCAAGATCCTCCAAACCGCTTCGCATGAAGACAAATATCTACACTCGAGGTAGTTATTAATTTCATTGATTTCACACGTTTGACACATCCCAATATCAGTGGGAATATCTCCATTTGAATCTCTTTCAATCAATAATGATGTCTTATCAACATCTTTGGTAATGTACTTGAAAAGATATTTAATCACATGTGCCTTGTGGCACCATTCTACGTTGATATGCGATCTATACTTTCTCCATAGGTCTAAGTTATGTGGGACATAAAATTTGTTGTCTAACTTGATATCTCCTTTCATTGCATACTTTGTGTCATCTTTCCTGCATCTATATACGATATAACCAGATTTAATAACTTTTGTTTGATCAACGTATGGTCTAGGATATTTTTTTTAACAAAGACCCCTTTTTTATACATGGTGAACATGGTCTGTCCAGGCCACAAGGTCCGTGCATCATATGTTGTTTGACTAGTTTAAATCATTCATTGTCAATTTTTCTTATTTGGAAGTCCTGCTTGAATGCATCTGTCATTGTCTTCAGAATAATGGTTTTTGAATGCGGGTTCCAGCCAAATAAGAATAAGAGCATGAGGTAAACCATGGTTCTGGAACTCAACAGTATATATAACTGCAAGAGAACACAATACTACAAAAATGAAGACTAAGATCTGTAATCAATAAATTTGTTCTAATTAAATTAGTAAGATGTAATTGTGTTACCTGAGATAGGCTTTGGGCAAAACACACGTGCGGTGAGATCTTCCAAAAACAAATCTATTTTGATTTTAAAGAATCGACATTCTATATCTGGCATAACGTTCAGATTGCTCTCTCCATATAATTCCAAATGATTCAGCATTTCTTGCTATTTTGGATTAGTCGTCATTGTTATAAAGAGGTCGGGATTACTATATGATGTGCGTTATATCAAGTGATAAAACCTAGACTAACGCTTCTGCAAGAATACGGATCGTGTAGTAACTAGGGTCGAACACAAGGAATTGATGCGACTTATAAGCTATTAAACTAATGGAATAGATGTGTAAGGTGACTAAGAATGGGGTTGTTATTGAGCTAGACTAGACTAAATCGATGAGATCAAATTATAGCTAAGCACCATGGGTATCAAGAGTTTGCATAATGAAGTAACGAAGTTCTAAAAAGATAATTGGTCTAAGGTACTATCATGAGTTCAGGGAATTCAAGCTCTCCTATAGGAACTGACTGGCGTAGACTTGTCCACTATCTAGCATGCATATACCAATGTATCCATTGCGCATCTTACATGCATAGACGCATTACGACCGCTATCCTAATCCCTAGATTCAACCGATGGACCTGGCGTAGATTCTAAACCTGCTAAACCCTAAATCATGGCTAAGTTCCAAAGTCTAATGCCCTGGCGTTGGTTTATTAGGCTCCTAACATCATTCAATCAAGTGGCGTACAAGTAAAGAAAGCATTAAAAACAACCATGAAATCTGAAAACATGAAAAAGTACCAATTTCATTCATTCGAGTGGCGTACAAGTAAAGAAAGCATTAAGAACAACCATGAAATCTGAAAACATGATAAAATACCAAATTCATTCATATCGAGTGGCGTACAAGTATGAAAGCATTAAGATCCACCATTCATTAAGCACAAGACTTCACTACATGTTGGCAATACTCTCTAACCTATGGCAATAGATCTACTCGAACATGAACTCAGGAAACGAAACACAAAAGAAACCTAAATTCAACATAGAAAGAGAATAAGAATGCTCCCTATTCATCAACCGATGTCTTCAATAGATCCTCCATGCTTCGGATCCTTCGTTCCGTCCGTCTCAATCCTTCCAAGTGTGGCTTCTATGGCACTGAATTGTCCTTGAGTCCCCCCCTCTCAA
>CM071870.1:5108115-5125908 GCA_036759665.1 Gynandropsis gynandra
CCACCCGAGCGGGCACTATTGATTTGTTGTTTCCGCTCCTTTCGCTCGGTGTTTGAGTGCTCACTTCCATCCGTGGCCTTGCATAAATTGAACTTTGTCCTTCAACTACGTTTTCGGGGTTAGATTGCCATAATCTCTCGTGTTTCTCCTCATGTCTTCGTTTCCTACACAAAACACGAAATGTAGATAAAGTCCTCGAATAAACTCGGTAAATGAATGAAATCTAAGCAATCTACTTAAAACTAGACCTAAGAATGATATAAAAACTACAACGGATTACGTGTTATCACTATACCATCTGTAGAGAGCCATAGCATCGTGATAGTTTTCAACCATGTATATTCGTCCTCTAGTAAAAGAATGTGGTAATATGATTCTTCTACCTATAAACTTACAGTTTCTATCACCTTTACCAATTGCATCATATACATTATTATATAGATCTAACCGAAGTTTTTTCTGATTGTTTCGAGCACAATGAACCGGTTCTTGTTCAATGGATGTATATGCATCAACCACATGCTGTTAGAATAGACAATCTGCTTTACCGATTGTAGTTCTTTCTGATTATCTGTTTCGTATCTGATAAGCGTAATACTCCCACATAGTGACAAAACTCGTTTTATTTTTCTTATTGCATTTGCATAGGGTATCCCCTCATGAAATCCGATATCAACGTAAGGGGGAAATATAGGATATTGCAAACTCATGAACAACAGATGAAGATCACTAATTCTGTAAAGTTGACCAGAAGGTTTCAATTATAAAACAACATCTTTTTCCGTAATTGTTGACGAAAGATCTCCCACAATAAGACTAGCAACCTCATCCCATGTAGGTGACTCATATTGCCTACTTTTTTCTTGGTTCTAGCAATCTTAGCGTAAATTTCGATATATCTCCTGATTCATAACAATCTCGTGTTTTTCGAAACATCTTTGCAAGATGATTAAGATTGTCAAGCATCAGTATGAGTTTGTTAAGAATCTACTCATCTAGATTGCATGTGCCAATATTTCGGTTTAGGGTTTTCATTCGATTCTGAATTTCGTTTGTTGTGTCATATATGTAAAATTGCACAAATTGAGGGGGTTTTGCCTTCAATTGGTAGTAATGATCCAATCTTATGATGATTTTGACCATGAATCCGAAAGGTAAATGATCCAGCAGAAGATGTAACAAAACGATCAATTTTCGCACCAACTGATCATGCAACATAAGTTGAATAATAGGTCGCCCTTATTTTGGCCCCGAGCAAGACTTTCGTTACGCCATCCTAATGCCCCGCAATTTGGACATTCAATTAGATTTTTCTCTTTGTAAGCAAGTGGATTTGTCAGACCTAATCATTTATGTAATAGGGTAATAAATGTATTTTTAAAAGAATACATTACATGTTAAATGACTAAGGTAAATAGTAGTAAATGATTTAAACAAATATCTTGTTTGTGATGTTGAAGGGGATGCATTAGAAGTAGTGTGTGCAGTTATAGTTGTCGTGGAATTAATAATATAAGTATTTCATTTGAAATATCATTTTTAAAATGTCTTAGAATTTTAATATGGATGGGATCTAATTTTGGATTTAAAAAAGGTAATAAATATTGAAATAAATTCGACATTATATTTTTCATAATTAATTATAAATCCAGATATATCTGGAATGCGTTTGCATTTTTTCTTCCCCAATATGATGACTCTGCGGATGTCTCGTGCATGCTTACAAATGGCTACAAATGCAAAATCGAAAAGTAATTATAAAATGTAAAAAGAAACTATATATTTGTTTTCAATTAATAATATAAAAGGAAATTTAAATTATCAAATACTAAGAACTAAAATAGTTTTTCAAATAACATACATTTCTGTTTTAAGTCGACCTCTGTTAGGGTTGGAATTTGAAAGGATTCTGTTGATGGAAAATGCGATAGTCAAATACGCTTCCGAACTGGAAAACAAAAACACAATTATAACCATATTCGTAACCTTTAAAATAACTTTTCTACCAGTCGTACTCGCTGATATGCCAAAATTTTTTACAGGTCTTCGCATGGTGTAGCAAGTAAATAAAACTTGGTGTTACTGATTACTTGAAAATTGATACAATAACAAATATAAGAATATAAATAACAATTATAGGAATATATAACAAATTAATAAAAAAACAACACCAAACAACAAAACAAAATCCCGTCGACGAAATATGGAGCTGCTACCATTTTCCCCGGTCACCATATGTCTATTCTTCTCAACGGTTATCTTCTTCTTCTTCTCTGGTACAATCCTAGGAACTTCTCTGGGATCGTGACCCGGACCATGGCTTGGATCAATTTCGGCACCGAACCGCGCTTCAGCAATGGAATTGGTAAGGCGTATTGGGTTGTAGTCTTCGCCGAAAAAAAAGTAAATACTTGAAGAAGGAAGAGAAGTGGCCTAGAAATCGTACCTGTGAGTGGATAGTCGGTGCAGCTCCGATGGCATAAGATAAGATCGATTGACGTATTTATGTTTATGCTTATTCGTCCGCTCCTGGGAACTCAATTTGGTCGTCTGATATGTTGTATCTTTTTTGGAAACGGTTGATGGAGTAGGGTAACGGTCTAAAAGACGTTTGCACAGTCCTTTAAACGTTAAGTGTTAAGTTAGTTTCAATATGTCATAAGTGTTAAAAGGTGACCTGCAATAACAGTTTATGTGCACAACGAACTAGTGCCTTGGAACATTCAACACTTGCCCTTACATGGTATCTTACGTTTCAGCTCAAACTTCGACATCTGGTATTCTCATGGAAGATGTTCTACACTTAACAATAGAGGATACGAATCTTGAACATGTTAAGGCATATGTCACATTCGGATGAGTAATAGTCAGTGGTTTGTTTGTTCCTTTCTGGTTGTGTGTCGACTTATTGTATGCTGAGATTAAAAAATATGCAGATGTGGACAGGTTCAAAGTGGCACCTTTGTGGACATTGCTTCTCCAAATGGTTTGCTTGGTCTAGACATGGAAAAGATCTTTGTTCCAAGCATTTTGTCAAGGGAATGTCTGATTCTTGATTCTTTCTCCATGTGTCTCAGACATGATGGAGTTGGAAGGATCAGTTTTGGAGACAAAAGTAGTTTTGATGAGGAAGAGACACCTCTTAACTTTAACCCATCACAGTAAGTAGTAATTATTTATGCACTTATTCTTGCCCTTCAAAATCTGGTATAGCAGAATGTGATCCCCTGAGGGAGCTCACTCTGTGGACTTTCCTTCTGATTACCAATTTCGTTTCAGTCTACAACATCACGGTAGCAAGGGTGCATGTCGGGACAACTCTAATTGATGCTTAAATCACAACACTCTTTGACACCGGAACCTCATTTACTTATTTGGTTGACCCAGTTTACACTATAGTTTCGAAGGGTGTGAGTACCTAAACATCATATTTTGTGCTCCTTACACTCATTCCAATAACATTGTCTCTATCTTCAATTCCATTCTTAGGCGTAAGATAAACGACATCATCCAGATTCAAGGATCCCCTTTAAGTATTGTTATGACATGAGGTGTCAATCTCACATTTATTCTGACCCATTTCATGGTTCCATATTTTGTATCTAACTTCTCATCTATGATACACAGTCATGACGAAAACACCAGTTTGGTACCGAGTATGAGCCTAACGATGAAAGGAGATGGCCACTTCACTGTCAACGATCCTATAATTGTCATCTCGACGGAGGTACTTCTATGTTTCTTAATCTCCTTCAACCTTGTAGAGTAAAATTTCCCATAACAGATCTTGTTGTTACATAAGTACCAACATTTCGCAGAGTGAACTTGTGTAATGCCTGGTTATTGTCAAAAGTTTAGAATTGAACATAATCAGATGTAAGCGTCGCGTGATCGATCGTTGTTCTCCTTCAGCTCTTAATTCTTCATGGTCATTTAACGGCTCATTATCAAATGCTTTCTATGATCTATAGAAAACTTCATCACTGGCTAACGGGTAGTATTTGACACAGAAAAACTTGTATTGGGATGGAAGAAGTTCGATTTTGAGTTTCCCCTTTCTCTCAACCTCTTGTGATGTTATATATGTGATACCACAGTTTGAGATGTGTGTGTTGTTGGAAAAGGACTTAAAAGATTTGATTCGATTATCTATATCACCATATTACCAAGCTTTATCTTCTTTTTCAGTAACCTTGGTCCCATTTCTTGGTCTCATTTCCTTTCACTCATCAAACATTTTACCGAAAGCTTATGTGATTAATGTTTAGCCGATTTTCTTTGGTGAATTTCTCTTATCTTGAATGGCTTTTATTAATCATGCTGCTTCATGTCCTAATTTTGTTAACATGATTGGTTGAAAATGTGCATCATAATTCTTTTGGTTGTACTATTATTTCTAAAATATGGCCTACTGTTAAAGAGGTTCTACAATTACAGTTGTTGCATGTACACATATAAGTTCATAGCCACTGCTAATTTGTAGCCGACAACAATCAAGCTTTCAAAACCAGCCGCGAGGCAAGATGTTCTCCCTATGAAAACTCAGCCACTATGGTGTTCAAAATCTGATTATATAAACAACCAAACAAAAAAATAGGCTTCTTTAGTTTCGCTTGCTACTCCTTTTGTTTACAAGTATGTCTTATCTGATGCCAAAGTCTTTCTGAGATAATATTGTGATTCTGATTTAAGATTTCTCAATGTTTGGTTTGTTTGTCTATACAATATTAAGAGGAAGAGATAAGAGACCAGAGTAAGATATCTCTGTTTATACGTATCTTTATTCAGAATAGTGATAGACATTCTTTTGTTTTCAGGGTTTTGACTCAACCAACATTCTTCATCAAATTCAGACATAATGCAGGAAAAAAAAGCAGCGGAACCAAAGAAATAAATGGTCGCGAAAACCAAAGGAAAAACAAAGGTGAGAGACCATACTGAAAAGACAGAGAGCAGCCGAATACAAGCACTTTTCCATTATTCATGATATGTCATAAGAGCAAGACATAAAGATCTTAGTTGAAACCTATCTCTTGGTAGGTTATACAATTCGGTTTATGTGGTCTTTCGGTTGTAACCTCTGGTCAATTCATCTTTAGAATGTTGTTGTTGGGATTGTACCTTTATTTTATTCATCTTTGGATAGTGTGTTGAGTTGTATGACACCAAAAGAGCACCTTTTTTCATCTGATGGTTATACTTTTGACAAGTGGAATACTGAAAAAGGTTTGGTGTTTCAGGTGAACCAAGCACGATGATTGTGAGGATTGTTTTGCAGTTGCTAACCCAATACAGAACATAGCGAATGTGGATGGAAAATGGACAGGAGCGGTGCATTCTCTGATTTGTATTTTACGATATTTGGTTAAGGTGCAATCCATGACGTGTGAATTTGATAGTGGTTGGTTAAGATGCAATGTATGACGTGTGAAATGGATGATATACAACATATGGCTTGGTTGATATTATGGAGAAGTTGTTTGAGATGAGAATGTAATTTAAGGAAATAGTTTACATTTAAAATGAAAAACCAATACTTAAAACGGGAAAATACAAATTGCTTTGAGTTTAATTCAACAATGCTTTTATTGAAAACACTTAGAAACGATCGTAAACAAATAAGTGGTGTTAAAGTAAATCGGTGATTGCTAGACCCAAGTGAGACGAATTTTCTTTCAACAATTCGTTTTCTTCTCCTTTATAGCAGCAAGAAAAATTGTATCATCATGCTTGGTTGTTTCCTTTTTACCCTTATCGTCGACTGGAGGAGCATTGTCTGATTTCCTTTCCTTTATCAAAGCAAGGATAACCTCATTATCAATATGAACATCTTCTCTTGCACTCTCATCTCCAAGGCCAAGAGGATCATTAGGGATAACCTATTATAATAAAGTTGAGGATCAATGATCAATCTTTACAGTTCTGACCTAGAACAAATCACAAATACAATTGAATCTTCACTAACCTCAAGAACATCAGAATTAGTCTCAGTCCTCGGAATTTCCATAACACGTGTAGCAGTAAAAGATCGATGATTTGGTAAGAAATTGTAAGCAGTAACTTTGATATGGAACTTATACCTCTTACCAACCATATCGATTAAAAATTTGAGAAGTTCATCTCCTTTGGCAGCATCCTTAAATAGAGGAAAACATCACATTACACATTTAGCAAAATGAATATAACCTCAAATAAAGTTAAGTAATACCTGTGGTGGATTGTTGTTAAGAATGAGGTGTTGGACAACCTATTAATTCTCGATCAAATACAACAAATGTCCAACTCACCAGCATCTTCAACCAAGAATTCAACCATATACCTAAAAAAGACAATAGAAGTTAGAAAACATGAATTGAGCCATAATTGAATCTACGGTACCAACAAGGGTGGGTGAATCCTAAATTACCTTTTGATCCCAACGACTTTGTTCTTGAAGCAAAACGAGCATTGTAGGGACTCGAAGGTGTGTTTTAATTTTTTGGAACACTTCGCACATTCCACATAGGTCCAACTGTTTTCGGTTAAGATTTGATCCACGTGTGCCTCACAATAAAACTCAGCATCCTGGAACAGAGTATATATGATATCCATGTCCACAAAACAAGAAATATAGCCTATTTAGAAATGATAATGATAATGAAGAACCTTTGTGGTCAGACGTGGTGATGAATTTGTAAAGCTCCAAGAGAGAAACCGTCTCTATTTTCACCAATTGATCACTTGTATCATTGTTCTTCATACCATCATCAGTGTCATCTCTAATGTTGCACGATATAGTTTTGGAAATATTTAAAAGTGCGGATGCAAAATCTTGATAAACTAGAGTTCCATGTTGGCAGTGATTTTAGCTTTTTAAAAAATAGTTCTCGCATGTTGTAGCATGTTAAAAAAATGATTTACCTTTTTGTGTAATCTATGACGACTGTAGTTTCACCGTCAAAGTAGTACTGTTTGCGGAAGTGGTGTTGAGATAAAGAGTACCTATCAATAATGAAAAGGCAGTTCAGCGTTATTTGAGCCATGTCTTTGAGCATTTTTTCCGAAGACAATCGAAAAACATGGAACAAATTTTAAGACAGTTAACACAGTGATGATACAATTACAGGGTCACGATACAATTAGGTATCTGTATTATATGGAAACATACCCGTAATAATTTTGGGATTAACACGAGTGATCGAGGGACATGTGTTGAACTGTTCTAGCCTAGTACGCAACTCATTGGCCTTCTATTCCCATGTTGTGAGGTTGATATGCATCCCATTTGTTATCATTGAGCAAAAGTGTTAGGTTGGTCAAAACATTAACGAAGAAGATAAAATAAGACGCTTTGAACACCGACCCAGACAGTTGTAATCGAAGGGAAATACGAGGGGTGGATGACATATTTTCATTGAGTGAATCCTTGATAGCTGCCACTCAACCAATAACATCTAAAGAGCATGGGAAAAAAGAATCAGGATGTTGTCCAGGAAAGGAAAAAAAATAAAAGAGGTGGGATTCGAGATTTGAAGGTGCAAACTACCTAGTAGAGAGAGGTTTTTATTGGCCTAGCCTGAAAACATGGTGTGGAATCGTAACAGCTTCTTCCGAAATATCTGAAAATTTCGTCGATATAGTTAAACGGATTGAAAAGTGCAAATCATTCAGCTTGTAGTTTGGATTGTTGTGGACAACATCCACTCCTTCAAAACGCAGAATATTCTCTTCTTTGAGGAAGGGGACGAAGTACTTGTAAACATTGCAATTAATCGACCCATACAACAAAGTTAACTACAAGGATGTGGAATGATATTAGTGAATTGTAGGTAAATCAATATATCACCAAGCAAAGGAATTCAGATGTATTAAAATTATCTCTGAATGTAAATAAAACTTGGTAATCAAGTAATCACTAACACCAAGTTTTATTTACTTGCTACACCTCAACCAAGTTTCCTAAATTAGTTACATTACCTAGTTACATCTGCAATAGCAAACATCAAACCACCGTGTGAAACACCAAAATTATCAGTTTAAAGAACATAACCTCAAGTAAGAATGTAGTAGTAGCACATTCATTGTAGTCAATTTAACACACTTTTCGATCTGTTGTTGTGGTATTCCTTATAATTTTGTCTAAAAATATTATTGAAACATGGGTGAGATCATACGCAAAATGTATAGCATCAGGGAACTCCATGCTTGTCCATGGAAAAATAACAAAAACATGTTTCTTCACTTTTAACTACTACCATATGCATCCTCTATCAGTATCCTTTGGCTTCTTAGTTTAGATATGATAAACAAATGTTTCATGGTTAGCAGTGATGAAAGTTTCACGGTTACGTGAGCAAACCAATGCTACAATATAATTTACATCAATATGCATTGACTTCAACAGCGCTTCTTCAACCTAGATGATAATGTCAGTCCCTATAAAAATTGACAAAGTTTGACAATCCAAAAATGTTTATGTCCATGGATGGGTTTAAAAGCAAGACAAAAATAGATATTATGCTTACCATATTGACATTGTTTAAAACTTTTAGTTCCAATTCAATTGAGTTTTCTGCTAGTGATGATTTCACACATTTAACTTCATATTAATTATACTCTCTAGACTACCATGAAATCAATATCAAGTAATAACCATTTATAGCACCATGTTTATATTTGCAGCAACAACATGTACAATCTAGACTACGATTCCAGCAACAACATATACACATATAATTCTAGCAACAATATAATTCAAAGCATTTTATTGTAAATGGAAAACATGGCTAACTAAACTGCAGTTGTCACATTTGTTTCCAGCAAACATCAGTACAACAACAACATATAAACTAACTAAACTGCAGTTCATGGAAAACAAAGCTACCCTTGAAGCCAAGATCAAGTTATCACCATTTACAACCCATATTCTCCATCTGCAGAACAACATGTACACTCTAGACTACCATTCCAACAACAATATATACACATATATTTACAACAACAATATTCTGCAACATATAATTTCATTGACAAAATATACACTCTCGACTAACATTCAAACGAGTATCAAGTGATCACCATTTACATCCCATGTTCTCCATTTACATGAATCAACATTTTTTGTTTATGAAATAGAAGATGACGTATTGTTTTCGCATCAATTACATACCATTTACACATATAATTCCAGCAACAATATATACAATTACATACCAATTGTATTAACTTGAAATCACATCTTCCGCATTGAACTTATGTTTTTTTATTCTGTCACATATAATTTCATCGACAACATATACACTATAGACTAACATTCAAGTGAATATCAAGTGATCACCATTTACATCCCATGTTCTCCATTTACAACAACAACATATAAACTATAGACCATCATTCCAGCAAACATCAGTACATCAAACATTCCAAATGATAGGCCAATCGCATGACATAACAAATACCAAAAGCAATATCAAGGAAAACAAAGCAATTTATTATAAATGGAGAACATGGCTGACTAAACTGCAGTTGTCGCATATAATTCAACAGTTTGTTTGCATTTACAGTAATAGATTGGAAACAGATGCAAAAAAATTATTATGCAATGTAAAAACAGATGCGAAAACAAATAGGTTTGAAACATATCTCCATTTACAGGAATCAACATTTTTGTTTATGAAATAGAAGATAACTATTGTTATAATTTTAGTGGTAACCTTTTCATCTATTAGAAGACACTTCATCCACATGAGTTGACCACCCTTCTTTGCATTCTTTGCTTCCCATACACGGAATACTTTGCCAACAATTTCCTGCATACTCTGACCAACAATCAAATCAGAAAATGGCAGTAGTTTTCGGACCGAAGAAAACCGCTAGATGAAGACAAAAAAGACATGATGCAATGCGACGAAAATGTTTTCGAGGAAATCTATTTTGTATAGCGTAAACAAATGAAAAGAATACGGTATTTAAAGAGTTGAATACGTAACCACAAAATACTCAAGCTTCTCGGCATTTAGATCACAGGAAATGGTTTACTGGGACTGTAACAGAGGTGATGAACATGCAAACTTTTCGAAGCATACATGCAATTTAACTTTAAAAGAAACTGTCACATATTTAATACGGATTGATGAACAGACACACGTACGGGAAGCTTTGTTACCGATTCATACTGAATAAAACATGATACCGGTTCCAGGAGTGTAGTCAGGTCATTCGTCCTCGTCTGCTTCAAAACCCCTCACCATTGCTAAACTCGGTCGAAAGTTTGATATTAGGATCGGGTCGATATCGCCGACGACGACGAACGCATGAGAGACCACACGTGCCTCGCCATGCCGATAGCCAGAAGAAGGACCACCCGACCCTGAGATCAAACCGCCGGCGGAATACAATATAGAACACCAATGATGAGGGATAAGAGAGGAAGAGATGTCAATTTAGGCAGAGAATCGACGGTCAGCACTGAAGGAGGAAGATAAACCGAAGATGTCGGGGATGAGGAGCGAAGAGAGCGATGACGTTGGCATAGTATGTAGGGAGAAAGAGAGAGCGACGACGTAGGAAGAGAGAGCGACAACACTCGGGAGGAGGGAGGAAGAGAGAGTGTTAGATCGATTTAGGTTTTTTTTCTTTTAATGGAAGACGACGGGATGCAGATTCGATGTGCAGGAAAATATAATGGATGTGAGGGGAATTTATACAATAGAATGATACAATGAATTTGGTATGAATCTGAAATTAATTTGATATAAATCTGAAATTAAATTGTATTTCAATTTGAAATTAATTTGATATGAATTTAAAATAACATTGTATTTTTTTATGTGAATAAATGTTTAGAGGTTTTTTTCTCTTCTGGAATCTTACAATGCCCGAGCTCCAGCTTTGCTTGCGTTCTTCGCCGGCGAGGTTTGACGAAACCGAGAAAAAAAACCTCCTATAATTTGATTAAAAAAATATGTTTTTAGATTATTGGTATTATCCAATATACACAACTGTATTAATTGGATTATTTTTATAGGTTACCTCTTTTTATACGCATCCAATATAAGGTGGTTTTGTTTTTCTTTCAATTCAATTCCTTTTATAGATTAAAAATTTCAGTTCAATCCAACTAATAAAGATCTGCAGTTTAATGGAATAGTGATGATTTCTAATTTTCTTTTTTGAAAATATTATAATACTACAAAATTAATAAAATAATATAATAAAAAATAAAGTAATTTTAATTGTTAGAATAACAATCTATATATATAAAAATGAGGTTTCATATTCCTTTTTTGTGTTGCCACATCAGTCTATTAAAAAATTAAAAAAAAAAAAATTAATCTGTTTCTTTAATGCCATGATGAATCAAGGATAAATGTTGTCCTGTAACTTTTCCTCTTCCTTGCAACTTTTCTTCTACCCACATTGTTTGACGTTCCTAAGACCTCTAATCGAATTGATTTTTTCCCCCGATTTTGGTTTCCTTCCATTTCCTTCCACACGTCGTTTCTCGAATGCTCCTTTGCACTCCCTCCTTTGGGCGCAGGCGCTGGCTTTGATGACGATGGTGCTTAAGCCATTGCCGGAAGCGGCGCCGGAGAAGGACCATTCATCCATCGCGAATGCAGTTCGTCCGAGGTAGACCTCTAATCGAATTGATTTTTTTCCCAATTTTGGTTTCCTTCCATTTCCTTCCACACGCCGTTATTGTATGTTTGTAAATAATAAACTGTATTCCTACATGGACCTTTTCCTTGCGGAGAACCGAAGGGGGAGGCGGTAGTGGAAGCAGAAGCAACCGAAGGCGGCGGCGCGATTGAGGACCGAAGGGGGGAGGCAGTGGAAGCAGAAGCAACCGAAGGCGGCGACGCGATTGAGAACCGAAGGGGGAGGATGTCGTGGAAGCAGAATCCCCCCTTCACACAGTCCACAAATCCAAATAAAATCCCCCAATTCAATATGATGAAATACCCCTTTCAGCCTGCATGACTCTTCGTTTGCGACACAAGCGTTTGTTTGGATTGGGTCGAAGCAGGCGGTGAAGATGGGTTATAGAAGAGTGGAATGGGTCGTGCTCGATTGCAATGTGAAAACTATAGCTCCAACGCCCAAACCGACTCCTGATTTGCTTCTCTCCGACAACGGACTCGACTATGATCTTTGCTATTATCCTCGATCTTTCAAATACCACGGCTGAGGCCGAGAGGTAAGTCGTTTTCTCTCTTTTTCTCTTTCCTTATCTTCCATTTTAAGATTGTGTCCATTGTTTGCTTGATTTTGTTGCTTCATCGTCAATTCTCTTGACCCAGAATCAGCTTTGATTCTTTTGTCAATTTCCCCATATATAGTGCGCGATTTTGGATAAGCAAGTCCTCTAAGCGATTATAATCAGAAATTTATCTCATTCATTTCTATCTGTGATAGGTGAGCGATTTGGGGAACTTGATCCGATTGTACAGTGAATGGCTCACCGGAAATGCCCTTCAAACTTATAGTAAGGTAAACTTGTAGATTGATTAAGTTTGAGCCTCCATTATAGACGAGTTTCCATGCTCCTCCTTAAATCAAAGTTTCAGCCGTCTGGTTTTGCGCCTGCTCATAGAGACGAAGAGGTTGTCGCGCCTACTCATGGAGAATAAGAGGATAGCCGCGTGTCTTCTGATGGAGAAGAAGCTACACCGGTACGGTTATGATGTATCTGCCTCCAGACCTTTCCTCTTCGTATCAACAATCGTTTATTTCGCCCATAAATTTGATTTGTTTGTGCCAAATTTTAATATGTGTCTGATTTTTCCAGCTTGACTCTTCGGACATTGGTGTAAAGATGAATGAGGTATATTTGCTTTAAGTTTTTCCATCATGTCTTTATTGATACATAATCATAGGCAAATTACCAAAAAAGTCATCAATGGTAGAGGCGAGAGAGGATTGCGATATTTTGACTTTATTGCTATCAACTCTCCTGCTATATTCTTTTATATTTCCTGCAGTTTGTGACATGAGTATTCTTTCCCTGCTCTGCTACGGGTTTGAAGTCGTGCTAAAGTCATGTTACTTGGGTATTTGTTTTCATTGTAATCACAAAGGTTGAAATTTGCTTCAAATTGGATTGTGATATTTCGACTTTATTGCTTGAAGTCGTGATAATAAAGTCATGTTTGGGTATTTGTTTTCACTGTAATCACAAAGGTTGAAAGTTGCTTCAAATTGGATTGTGATATTTCGCTTTTATTGCTAGCCCCGATTGTAGCAGACAAGTCAGGTTAAAGCACATGAAGACGATCTTCATCTTATAATGTAACGACAACATGTGGGCATGCATCTGTTTCTATATATGTGATCAGTAAAATGCAGACCTTGAATAAAAAGGTTAATAGTCGGGTTGAGCAGATTGGAATGCTGAAGTAGATGTGTCTTTGTGTTTCCATTGATTCTGTGAAGTGGGTTTGGTTTTCCAAATTTTAATATGTGTCTGATTTTTCCAGCTAGAGTCTTCTGCCATTGGTGTAAAGGCGAATGAGGTATGTTTGCTTCCAGTTTTTCCATCATGTCTTTATTGATACATAATAATCATAGGCAAATTACCAAAAAAAAATCAGCAACGGTCGAGGCGAGAGACGAATGAGGTATGTTTGCTCCTGCTATATTCTTTTATATTTTCTGCAGTTTGTGATCTGGGTATTCTTACCCTATTCTGCTACCGGTTTGAAGTCATGATAAAGTCATACTACTTGGGAATTTGTTTTCATTGTAATCACAAAGGTTGAACATTGCTTCAAATTGGATTGTGATATTTCGACTGTATTGCTAGCTCCGATTGTAGCAGACAAGTCAGGTAAAATCACAGGTCTTCATCTTATAATGTAATAACAACATGTGGGCATGCTTCTGTTTCTATATCTATGATCAGTAAAATGCAGAACTTGAATAAAAAAATTTAATAGTTGGGTTGAGCTGATTGGAATGCTGAGGTGGATGTGTCTTTGTGTTTTTTGATTCTGTGAAGTGGGTTTGGTTTTCTAAGGAGAAGCTGAGTTTGCATATCATACAGCTGTTAAATGGTCTCCCTGATTTACTTCATTACCTATTGATTTCTTTTGCACCATTCTTACCAAGTCATTCGTTGAGGTCATGAAGGTTCATTTTAATGGTCTTTCTTTGATCCATCGGTGTTCTCTTTTCTTTTTCATTTCCACTGCACAAATATATGAGCTCATTCATTGGTTCTTGGATTTTTTTTTTGTTATGCAGATCAGTTCATCGAGCTTCAGAAGAAAATCGAAAGAAAAGTTTTTTTTAGTGGCAGTTGTCTAAATGGTTGAGTTATTTTTTGTCGTGCTTGATTGGTTAACTATTTTCACAGGCAGTTCAATTCCTTTGCGATTTAGTCACCCAATTGAACTTACTTTTTCCTTTATGTTGATATTATTTTTTATGTAAGCCCACTTTCATTCTCTTTTTTCATTAAAAATGGTGTGTTTTCCTGACACTCCCATATTGAAATACCATTTATGTTCTTTCATATATATAAACCAACTAACCAACTTATGTTTCATTTGTTTCTTTATAATACCATAAGCACCGTAATCGTCTTGATAAATGATTTGCATTCAATTCTCTATTTCTTTGTACAATTTTTTTTCCAATTCAGTACAAGACACTATAAATGTTGGGGCTACTACTGCTCTTATGTCTCTGCCTCTATCCCTCCGTAGATCTTCCTAATCCAGCGTCAAAGAGGTAAATTTCTCTTTTCCTTTAACATGGGTTTCGTTTATTTATTTATTTTTCATTTCATGAGGGTCTACAAGTTTAGTATTTGAGGTTTGAAAATTGGAATTTTCTATTCTCTTAGGGTTTTCTTGGATGAATATTGTCTCATGTTGTTAGCATATAAAAAGAATGATTGTTTCTAACTCTAGACAATATTCATTCATGGACATTTGTTGGTTCCTTAATGAATGGTTTCAATTTTTTGTTAGGATGCTGTGACTTTACAATATATATTTAGGATTCGTCACGTTGTCTTTACATAAATGGTATGATCAGTGAATGGATGTTTTATGGTGTGAAAGGAGGTTTTGGGTGTTTCGTGTGTTTGTTGAGGAAGGTGGGTCATTGCATCTCTACAATGTCTCCAATGTAAACATCTCATAGCCTCTTGAAATGCCTTTGGCTTTGCAAAACCTCCATCTTAGCTTGAGAGTAAGAGGAAGTCATTATAGGAGTTGAAGAAGTGATATAGCGATGAGTTTTTCAAAGTGGTTTCGGGTATTTGATGCTTGAGTTTCAAATATATATATTTATTATGTATATGGGATGTTCCTAAAGAGATTTCAGAATTGTTGAAGCTGGAAAATCTTGGGTTTAAATCCAAAGACAGAATGCAGAATTATTTGAGTCTCGACATTGTTGATATATAAGAGTTTGTGGTTCTGAAATTTATTTGATCTAAAAGAATGTGCTGCTTAGCACATCTTTGAGAAGGAAAGTTATAGATCAAAATATTCCAAATATTTGAGCACCATGCCACAATTCCTGGAATTGTTTATGTTGTATGTCCACTTTTGGATTAGGATTGTTTTGGTCACTGCAGGTTCATTTTAATGGTCTTTTTTTATCCATCGGTGTTCTCTTTTCTTTTTCATTTCAATTGCACAAATATATGAGCTCATTCATTGGTTTGGGTTAAATGATGCTCAAGCGATAGATAATGCAGTCAGGGTCTTGAATGGAGGAGGAATGGATGCTATTAAACTTGGAAGAGGATCACTGATACTGCAGTCAGGGTCTTGAATGGAGGAGGAATGGATGCTATTAAACTTGGAGGAGGATCACTGAGAAACTGCCTCAAAAGCCATAGTGGAAGCCGAAATTACAGTTATAGGCCCTGTTGGGTCTAGATTTAACTCTAATGAATTTGTATTTTCACATTACGTTTATTTTGAAATAAAAAAGTTAAGAATTATTTTTTTTTGTACATTAGTGTTATTGTTTGTATAAAATATAATATATACGATTTCAAAAGATTAAAATTAATGGTACATCAATGCGAGGAAATTATTAGAAAACAAATACTAAATTAACAATATTATATTAATTTATAATTATATTTTGTATTATAATATTCATTATAACTTATAAAGTTTTATACGAAATATTAATATTTGAGAAAGAGTTCTCACACATACGTTTCAATCCAATTTCATTTTTCTGTTTTAGGTATTATTTAATTGCAATCTCCAAATTTATAGATAATTATTTTCTCAACTGGATTTTTTAGTTCCATGCAAATCCCTAATCCGCTAGGTCACATGTAAGAGTTGAACCACTTCTTCCGCAATAATTTGTTTACTTTGCTTGAACCATTGAAAAATATGTCTTAAAAATATCGATATGGATAGACTTGCTATGTATTTTTGTTCAAATATTGCTCAAATGATTTTGAACAAAATACCCATGATCGTAACAAGCGTTATTCCCATCATGATCAGTGTTATTACAAAACTAAATTAACATTTATATTAATCAATATTTTGTTCAATCTTATGTCATTATGTAATTATCCTTTCTAATGTATCAATTAGGTTTGTTAACATTTCAACCATTTTGTTCTACAAACATCTACACCAATCAAAATCTCAGGCCAATCAAAAAATTCAAACATAAGTACTCGAATTATGTTCATACCTCAATAATTTTCTTTAATCATATAAAGCCTAGAAAAAAAATCATGTGAAAAACCCATGTCGAAATCATCACATCATTTCTCCGACAAAATATGTTTTAAAATTTAAAAAATATTATGAATAAATTGTAGTGTTAGTTTACATTACATCTTATAAATCTATTGTTTATTTTTTTTCCTTTGAAAATTGAAATTCATGCATTTGTATTAGCCGCTTCATATATAAAATGTCATTATAATGTTTGAATTATTAAATTATCTATAAAATTTTAAAAAAAAAATAACTATCACAATGAGAACCGAAGGGGGAGGATACCATGGAAGCAGAATCCCCCCTTCACACAGTCCACGAATCCAATCAAAATCCCCCAATTCAATAAGATGAAATACCCCTTTCATCCTGCGTGACTGTTCGCCTCCAAAGCCCCCGCTTGCTTCCACACCGGGCCCAAATTTACGGTCGGTTCATCCCCTTTCTGAGCGACGTGTCGGTACCGGAGATTAAGGATGCTCAGGTGCTCATTGAGGTATTGCGGTGGTGCTTAACCCCGTCGATGTCAAGAGACGCGAAGGCTCCTCTTCCGGTTAATACTCTATCTATCCTTCTGAGCCACGTGTCGGTGCCGGAGATTAAGAATGATATGGAGATTCATTTGAAAGTGGAAAACGGGTCTGAGCTCCCTTTTTGTTTTGCAGAAATGCCAGAGAAGAGTAGCTCCCGGCAGAATCCGCTTGGATTTCCATTGCGGCAAGAGATGATAAAATTGTTACCCATCTTCCCAAATCTTGAACCGAGCGATACCCAGATGTTGATTTCGTGGTGTATCGATGGAAAACCGATCAAAATACTCTCTCTGTTCTTCTGAGCGACGTGTCGGTGCCGGCGATTAAGAATGATCAGGTGCTCATGGTTGTTGCGGTGCCGCTTAACTCCGTCGATGCCAAGACACACAGGCAAGTTCAAGGCAACATACTCTCCTTTTCTGGTAAATACTCTCTCTGTTTCGTTAAGAAATGGGAAAAGAGAAACATATATTATAATTTGAGATTCCCTTACGTTTTCCTCTGACCAGGACTCGGTATCTGGGATAAAAGCTGGAGTTGCAGTTATTGCTATCAACTCTCCTCCTATA